>CP139507.1:169194970-169794970 GCA_021014915.2 Artemisia tridentata subsp. tridentata | reverse complement strand
GTGAGCGTCGATCTTTGTGCATATTGGTGGAGTGAAGTTGTAACGGTTTATAGTCCACCATAAGGATTATACTTAGTAATAATATCAGTGTTGTGGATTCGCAACTGGACATACGAATAGTATAAATCCTCCATCCCGAACCAGTATATATCGTTGTGTCGATCTCTCTCTCTTTCTCTACTCTCTCAATATTGTGGTTGTGATTGTTGTTGTGCATATCCACTCATTAGCTCTTCGAGACTAGAAGTTGTTAAAGTTCAAAATAGTCGAAAAGACCATATTCACTCTCTACGGTTCTACAGAGAGTATAAAAAATGAGGAGTTGTTATGGTGATGGCTTATGTGATGATAAATTGAATTTAGGGATTTAATTTTTATTTTTTTTAAAGTTAAAAACGGTAAACTACAATTTATTATTATTATTATTATTATTATTATTATTATTATTATTATTATTATTATTATTATTATTATTATTATTATTATTATTATTATTATTTTGAATTCGAGCATCGGAAATGTCAGAGACCAGTGGTGTTATAAAGTGTTTAGACATGAAATGACGAAAAGACGAAAAACCCTTGCAGCTAACGAGAGTCTTTACACGCGTTAAGGAGCCGTTTATGTAACACCCCCAAATCAGAATGCAGCGGAAGTGATATCTGGGGTGCTACGTATTGGGAACACAACACAAGTAATAGAGAACGGATTATCTAATCCGTTTTAAAGTTTCATTTATCAAAACATAAGTTTTACATAGTTATGAATGCGGAAAACAAGGCCCAAAATAGTTTTAAGTTGTTCCATATTAGAAAACAATGGTCATGAGTGTTATGTGTACACTCTAAAAGTGTGCCTATGCCCCTGCCAAGCGTTGCCTTGCATTATCTTACATCAAACAATTAAACACCTGAGAAAAACATGCTAAAAAGTCAGCAAAAAGCTGGTGAATTCATAGGTTTACATAAAACAGTAAAGTTGGACCAATAAATTTACGAGTTAACATTATAATGTGCATAATGTTATACGAAAGTCTACTACGCTGCGCTAAGTTCTATGTTACAGAAGCTACGACAGTGTGCATGAAATGAGTTCATGTAATAATAATAAGGCCTGGCAAGTGTTCTATCCCGTGACACTTGTATTTCGACATGGTATACATCCGTTTGTCTTATCTGGACAGTTGGCTCTCCAACACGGATGGAGGTGTCACCCTCAATAGATCTATTTATATCACTCGTGCTTCCCAGCGGGAACTAACGGTACATGAGTATGGGCATGAATTTTGGATACAGTACTTAGGCTAACACGTAATAGTTTTTCAAACAGAAGCATTGTTTAAATGGTCCATAAAAGTAAGCATGTTTCTCACCCCAAGTTTGCAAAGCAAATACGAATTAAAAGTGGGGCTACGAACTCACCTTAGAAAATAGTCCTCTGAAATGAAAAGTCAAATAGTAGCAGTGTGTGGCACCAACACGCGACCTAAATTAGTATGGCAATTCCTAGTTTACAATTATGTGTACTCACGACTCAAAGTGTTTAAACAAGTTTAAGTATTTGCAAGTGGTTGTGTTTGATGTTGCTTGTGTGTCGTGTATGCAATTTATAAAATGTTATATCACCGTACATGTTTGTTTGCAAGTTTAGTTATAAAATAACGTTACTTTGGAAATCCTTATAAATAGTCAAAATAATACATTTTGGGATTTTTAGCAAGTATGTATCGTAACTACGATATGAATGTTTCGGTAATATATATTTGAAAAAGTTTCCGACTCGACTAAAGTTTGTAACCAAAACACCACAACTTTCGTTTATGACATTTTATCCAAAACCGCACCTAAAGTGTCCAAAGTTCATTTCTAAAAATAAAAACAGTTTACTATTCACTAATAGAAAGCTGTCAAAATAATATTTTTCATCGGTATCTTTGTTGAGTCATAACTTCTTCGTTATAGCTCGGTTTTTAGAGTTCTACCTATCCCCGCGAAGGTATTTAAAAGTATTAACATATTTTAAGGACTCGGGGACTCGGTTTATCTTTTAAAGCTTAGTTTTACCATGATAAAAATCTGGACAGCAAACTATTTATTTTTCTGAAGAATAGTTATCGATAATATATTTAGAAAACTCGTATTTTATTTGTTATAAATCCGTTTTTATCCATTCAAACGACCACGTTTTCGTTAGAAAATCTATTTTATATTTCTTCAACTAAATCCTTGTAAAAATAACTTTATTTTCTAAGAATTAGAGATTTGGTCAGCGCTTCCGCGTATATTTTTCAATAATCCATTTTCTAGACTAAAATCCCTTCAAATCAATCCTAATCTTTTCCACCAATTCTTCAACAATTTATATAGTTCCAAAATAAAATAAAATCTTGATAAAGTCTCACAAACATGTATATAGGTGATATAGGTGATGAAATGAGTTTAAATAAATATTTAACCTAGTAAATGCTTAAATGAGCATAAGGAATGTATAAAAATACATAAGTAAAAGTATAAAAAGGTTTTTAATCTTACTTGAATATGATGGATTTGTGATAGGAACTAGAACAATATAACCCGAATATAACTCCAAAACCTTTTGTAACTAGTTTATAAACCCGAATAAGCACTAAATACGCACTTTTAAGCACAAACCATATTTTTCTTCTTGTTCTTCACCCTTGGCCGAATATGATAGAGGGAAAAGTAGGGATTTATGTGTGTTTTTCTCTGTGAAAATGAACTACTAGCCCATCCTTTATATAATAGAAATGAATTAGGGCTTTTTGTAAATATTTATAAGTTAGTATTCAGCATTTAATGTTAGGGATAAAAAGTTGTCAAAGTAGTATGGTATTGGTGATGGTGGTATGGCCGAAGTCAAGGGGGGGGGGGGGGGGAGTATGGGTTGATTTGACTTTAGTAAGATTTTGTCTAATAAAATCTAGATATTTTAGGTTTTAAAGTGTATAATATATATTTAGGTATTAAGTTAGCTATAAATAAATTATAGTGGAACAAAATAGAGTGTAATAAAGTTGTAAAAATTATGAAAATGTATTTTGTATAAGTATCGGGTGTTTAAATAATTACCGTTTCGCAAATACTTTAGTTGTCGTAAATATATATATTTAAGAATATATGAATTTATAATACCGGGTAAAATAATATTAAAATTTTTGTAACATTGTAATGAGTATAAAAATATACTAGAATGACACTCGACATGTCAAGAATTTGAGAGGGGTTAAACAAGGTTTATAACTCGACGTGTTTGTTTATGTCGTGTACAAATGTGTTTTTTTATCCAAAGTAAATACGTATGCATAAAAGAAAATGTATATGTTCGAGTTTAGTTGTGTTTGGTTGCATAAAGACGCGACACAACTAAGTTAGAAAAGAGTGGGAAGTTAAAACGTGAATTCCCATAATGTTTTACGTATCCTGTTTGAGTTTAAATGTGAGCCGCGGTGTCCCGGTTTGACGCTTACAAATAAAACGTAATAAATACATTTTAAAGAGTGTTTTTATGAAAGTGATATAAAAACATTTTATGGACTCGAACATGAGTTAAATTAATTATTGCCATAACTAATTGAGTGATGGTACGCGTACGGGGTCGTTTTCCAGGAAAAACGAGATAGCTTCTCATTTTTAAAATTAAATTGTCAATAAGTGTCAGAAAATAAATAATGTGCATTTTTCGATAAAACAAATATTTTTACTATTAAAATGATAGTACGGAAAATTACCATTTGTCACAGTTTAGTTGTACAAAAAATTTCATGTTTTTTCGTTTCTAAATTCCTTGAGAAGGGAATGGTTTTTCTTCTCTAGAGAAGAGTTGAGAATTTTGAAAAGCCGTTTAGTTGGAGTTATATTTTTCTATTTTTTTTAAATATAAGAAGATTACCTCGGATTGCGATGGTGGCGGCGAAGGTGGGCGGTGGAGGATGACACAAGAGAAAAAAAATGAGATCCCATCTCTTTTTATTGAGAAAAAAAAATGAGAAAGAAAAAAGTGAGAAGGGTAGAATAGTCTTTTCAATCTGATAGTTAAAATTTAGAAAATGAGAATTTCATTATTTCTGAAAATTGTTGGAAAAAAGTGTGACTAAACGGATTTTCAATTTTTTCATTTTCATATGAAAAATTTTCTAGAAAAATGGGATATTTTTCACTAACTAAACGCACCCTAAGCTTTAGGACTGTGAAAAGTGAAAAACGTGATGTTGGTAACTACGGGTGCGAAACTCTAAATTTGAGGACCGTATCCGCAATCCACCCAGATCATGAGGACCATCTCTTCCTAAAATTTATCATTATTCTCTCAGCTTTAATTTTACCCCACACTTCCATTCTCATAAAAAAAACTTGGGGCAATTGCAAATATACCCACTAAAACTTGCATATTTGCATATATACCCAAAACATACTTAAGTTGCATTGTACATCATGCCTTAAAAACTTGTATTTTGAGGAAATATGCAAATTTTTGAGTTTTAGTGGGTATATATATATATATATGCAATTCTAAAAAAAAAAAAAAAAAAAAAAAAAAAAAAAAAAAAAAAAAAACTTTTACTCATCAGTAAATAATGTAATAATAGTCCACCATACCTAGAGCACAAGGTGCAATCTCGCCACTCCAAGCTGGCACCCTCGCCATTGCTCGCCACAACACCGAGGTGACTTGTTTTTTCTCGCCACTTGAGACGACGAGGGTAAAAATCGTCCTTTTGTCAGTTTTTTTTTTTTTTTTTTTTTTTTTTTATTTTTTATTTTTTATTTTTTTGTCATGTTTTGTAAATATGTAATGTTTTTAATATTTATGTAAAGTTGAATAAACTTGTAGAATTTTTATAAAACTTGTAACGTTTTTTAAACTAGGAAATGAAAATACATTAAACATCGAATTGAAATTACATTAAACATCGAATTGAAAAAACAAAGTACGATTAATAGAAACTACGATACGGTAATGAAAATGAAACTACAAATTAACGAAAGGAATCATCTGAGTTCCAACCGTCTTCACTCGAAGAGGACCTAAACTCGCTAGCATAATACTTTCCTTCCATGATGTCAAACTAGTTGTTCCTAAGATGTTCTGCATCCCTGGCTTCCTGCTCCAAACGAGCAACTTCCACTTGTAGTTCTCTTTGTTCTGTTTGTCTCCTGACTTCCTCATCCTGCTCAAGAATAATGAGTTCATCCTGAGTGAGTCGAAACGGATTTGGTTGGTGTTCCACAACCGGTGGATTAGGTTGTTGTTCCACAACCGGTTGAGTGTTTACCGGTTCAATTTTTGGTGTGAACACCAGAAA
This sequence comes from Artemisia tridentata subsp. tridentata, assembly GCA_021014915.2. NCBI lineage: Eukaryota > Viridiplantae > Streptophyta > Magnoliopsida > Asterales > Asteraceae > Artemisia > Artemisia tridentata. The sequence goes on along the minus strand of CP139507.1, from coordinate 169,789,647 downwards.
GATATCTTCCGGTGGAGTGTTTACCGGTTCATTTGGAATCTGGTTGGAGCTTGGGAATTGCTGGGAGAAGTCGTGTTCATCTGGGAATTGTTGGGAGAAGACACGGTGACTTGGGAATTGTTGGGAGAAGTCACGGTGGCTTGGGAATTGCTGGGAGAAGTCTTTGCGAGACATTGAATATGAATTTTGATTTTGAATGTGTGCGTGTGTGTGAGAAGTCTGTGAATGTGAATGTGTATTTATAGGCACATTTGGAATTTTGAAATTGAATTTTGAATAAATCCCGCCCATAATTTGAATTTTAATTTTAAATAAATCCCGCCCGTAATTTGAATTTGAGTTTTAAATAAATCCCGCCCGTAATTTGAATTTGAATTTTAAATAAATCCCGCCCATAATTTGATTTTGAATTTTAATTTTAAATTTGAATTTGAATTATAAACGGCTATACATAACATACCATAACACTCTTGCTCATGAGAATCGTTGGATGATTTGTGTTTTCGTATCATATTGTTATTTGTGTTTTAAATTTCGTATCGTGTTTTTTTTTCGTATTGTGTTTTTTTTCTGTATCGTTATTTTATGTTTCTAGTTTTTTTTTATTGTGTAGTATTATATTTTTATATTTAATGAAATGAATTTAGTTTATTTGGAAATTTGAATAAAAAAATAAAGTTGTAAGTAGTGGGCCCCAAATGACTAGGTTGGGGGTAGTTGTTAGTGAGGGGCACCTTGTGCTCTTAGGGCAATCGGTGTGGTAAATGTCATGGCTCGCCGTGCCTATGTGGCACGTTCGCCATGGTACCCCCTCGCCATCCTTCGCCGAATCCAGGTTGCTCGTGCAGATGGCGAGCTAGGGTTGTGTTATCCTAACACCCCCTACTATGTGGGACCTACACTATATTAGTCAAATGTACAACCTGTAAAGCAGACAGTACAACAGCCTGATGCATCTAATGATTGCAAACACCCTCTATAGGGGATGTGATGATAACATCAGCCGCGAGCTAAATATTCTGACAAGTGGGGCACTTTTTGTATATGAAATGTTTTTTTTCTTCAGTTTTCTTGGTCTTTTTTTTTTTTTTTTTTTTTTTTTTTTTTTTTTTTTTTTTTTTTTTTTTTTTTTTTTTTTTGTAAATTTGTAATGTATATTTATGTAATGTATTAATATGTGTGTGAAGTTGAATAAAGTTGTATAGTTTCTAAAGCAGGAAACGAAAATACATTAAACATCAAATAGAAATACATTAAACATCAAATAGAAATTACATTAAACATAAATTACGATACAGAAATTAAAATGAAACTACAAATTAACTGAAGTAATAATCTGAGAGCCAACCGTCTTCACTCGAAGACGATCTGAACTTGTCGGCATAATACTTTGCTTCCATTATGTCAAACCAGTTCTTCCTAAGATGTTCTTCATCCCTGGCTTGCTGCTCCAAACGAGCAGCTTCCTCTTCTAGTTCACGTTGTTCTGTTTCTCGCTGGACTTCCTCATCTTGCTCCAGAAGTCTGAGTTCATCTTCAGTTAGACCAAATGGATTTGGTTCTTGTTCGACAACCGGTGGAGTGTTCACCGGTTCATTTTCCGGTTGGAAAACCGGAAAGATATCTTCTGGTGGAGTGTGATAAACTTCATTTGGAGGACTGGGGAATTGTTAGGAGAAATCTCGATGAGGAGGACTGGGGAATTGTTGGGAGAAATCTCGATGAGGAGGACTGGGGAATTGTTGGGAGAAATCTCGACGAGACATTTGCAGTTTTGAATGTTGAGTTTGAATCTTGAATATCTAAAGTTTGAATGTGTTTGTGTGTGAGAAAACTGTGAGATGGGGTATTTATAGGCTAGACATTTGCCCGTTTTTTAATTTGAATTTGAATTTCAAATTCTAAATATATCCCGCCCGTTTTAGGTGTGAATTTGAATTTTAAAATTTAAATATAATCCGCCCTTTTTTTTAATTTGAATTTGAATTTTAAATTATAAATATATCCCGCCCATTTAGATTTGAATTTGAATTTTAAAATATCCTGCTCGTTTTTTAATTCGAATTTTGAATTTGAAATTTCAAACGGTTATAAATAACATACCATGATAGGCTATTTTTCACACACTTGTATATCAAACTTCAAACATTTGAAATGAATAATCGTTGGTCAAAAGAAGAAGAAAACCTGCTAGCTGAAGTTTGGGTTGCAGTTTCCCAAGCCGTAGACAACAACAATGAATACTCCTTTTGGAATCAGGTTGTAGTCATGTTCAACAATCAGACTGACGGTGACAATCGTAACAAAGATATGGTCACGGGTAAATGGACAAGACTTAGCAGTGAATGTCAAAAATTCAATGCTATTTACAAACATTTGCAGCGTACAAGTGAGGAAAATGACAGTGAAATTCTCAAGAATGCAAAGACCATTTTTGAACAACGATTTGGGGGGAGAAGCTTTCAATATGTTCACGTGTGTGAGGTTTTGAGAAACCACCCCAAATGGGATGAATGAAATCTATATAAAATTTCGTATCGTATTGTGATTTGTATTTTAAATTTCGTAGCGTGTTTATTTTTCGTATCGTTAGTTTATGTTTCGTATGTGCTTTAATATGTTGTAATGTATTTAGTTTATTTGGATATTTGAATAAAAGAAATAAAAATAGATAGTGGTGGGCCCAAATGAGTAAGTTGTGGTATGTTATAAGAAGGGAGTTGTAAGGGCACTCTCAACCGTAACTCACCTTTATCACACCCATCCATAACTCTCCCTTGACTCACCTTAAAGGTGGGAAAGTGATTTTTTTTTTTACACAAAAAAGACCCTTAACGCAGCGTTAAGGGGTTAACTTACCCCTTAACGTTGCGTTAACGTAGGTACCTCCCAAGGGTTAACTAGGCTTTAACTAGGCTTTAACGCGGCTTTAACTCGGCTTTAACCCAGTTGGGAGTAGGGCTGTTCACGAGCTGAGCCGAACCGAGCGGACCTTTGCTCGAGCTTGGCTCATTTACAAACCGAGCCGAGCCGATCGGCTCATTTACAACCGAGCCGGAAATCGAGCGAGCATTTTTCGAGCGGACATTTTTTCGAGCGAGCGACGAGTTTTTCGGACAACCATAAATTTGGGTTGTTTCCTTTAATGTTCTCGCCGCCTAGTGATGACCGAGGTTCGACCGTCTGAGGATGACACTAAGTTTGAGGTCCGGTTGTCCGAGAATGAGGCTCAGGTTGAGGCCAGTGAGGCGATGAACATACTACAGAGAACGATTGTCGCGTTGTGGCGTAGGTTGACAGCGGGAGACGATTGATGGCGGACAACTAATGAGAATAGGAAGTCAAGCATGTCTTTTCACGACTTAGGGTTTTACAATTAAACTTAGTGTTAAGGTATCATTGTGTTGACTGGACCAGTAACTATAAATATAATTGTATATATTGAGCTAAACCCAATAGAGTGGTATGTATAAAATTATAAATATAATTATAATTAATGTGTATATATATAATTATATATATAATAAATTAATATAAATTATATCGAGCCGAACCGAGCCGAGCGGACCTTTGCTCGTGCTTGGCTCGTTTACAAGCCGAACCGAGCCGATCAGCTCGTTTACAACCGAGCGAAAAATCGAACGAGCATTTTTCGAGCGCGAGCGGCGAGTTGGGAGTGCTCAAAAGTGATATATGTGATAGTGACTCGGCACCCGAATGGGGAGAACTGCTATACACATCATCTTCTTCACAATTCACATCATTATCGTTATCAAATTAAAAACCAGATCTTATTACGTCATCAATCATCAATCTTTGCTATTATTATTCCTTCAATTACTTGTAAGTATTCAATATTCAATATTTTATTTTATTTAAACATTTAATTTAATTCTGATCTCGTTCAAAGTAACTGATTATTATTATTATTAATCATTAATTATAATTCATTTTTAGGGTTTATTATGTTGTTGAAAATGAAATTCTGTACCTTTATATGTTTATTTATTCAAGTTGTTAAATTTAGTTAGTTAATTGGTATAACTATGACGATTTCGGATTGGTCGAATATCACAGCGCGTTAAAGTTAGCGAAATATTGGTTAATTCTAGCCGTGTTGTATCGTGTCGGTTTTAGAGTGTTACGAAGGTTACGATAGGCAGTAATAATGTAGTGTACGTGCCAAATGATCCGATTTAATCGTCAGTTATGCACGCTCGTTATAGGGCAAAAACGGTGCGTATGGCGCTCCTATGGACACTGGTGCTTGCATCATAGGCGCGCTGCCATGCCCATAAAGTGAACTGTGTGTGCTTTTTTTTTGGTTGTGTTTTAGGAATGTTATACGGTTAAAGGTGACGTGGCGCGTGTATAACACACCGACACCTAGCACTATTACTATTCGAGTGTTTACTATATGTTAGAGCCGTCAATTTCTTTGTTCATAAGAGCCTATGTCAGAAAAGATTGATCTCGGCTGTGTAACTGTATTTAACGCAATCGTTGAATCTTTTAAGCTCAGCGCTTGTTTTTGAGCTGGGGCAGGCGCTTATGATTATAACTCTGTTTTTTTGGAATTATTAGAGTATGTTTTTGTTGAAAACGTAAAGTTGTTTTTAAAACTGTATGAGATTTTATTGATTCTAGAAGTGACGATTAGTTGTAACTCATCTTTGGAAAGTTTTTGACTTTTTTTCGTTTAATAGTATTATTAGAAGTAGAATGTACTGGTTCTGGGGTATTCTTAATAGTTAATACTTAATACTTATCAGGTGTATAAAGTTCATGTCGCTTTATATTAGGATTTGTATGATAGACTAGATTTTATCCTAACATTTTATAAACAACTCCGAGGAGCTGTTTTCTTATAGTGTATAACTATTCATTATTACCTTTCGAACAAAAAGCTTTTGTTTAAGTCCACTAGCCTGTGTCTTATATGTCGTCACTATATCGGGATTCAGGAAGTGTTTTCTTGTTTGCTTCAGTGGTAGCGGTCTACCCTCAAATTTATATTTAGTGGTAGCACTTCTAAATTCTTACTTATTCTTTGCTTTTTATCCCCCTTACGAAACAATGGGAGGGGTTGAACTTGTCTGCTACAGTGTATTATGTATATGTGCAAACAAAAAAGGAAAAAAAAAAAAAAAAACGTCATGTTAATTTTCAATTTTTTGTTCATTTAAAATTCTTCTTTCTTAGTATTCTTTTGTGTGCAAACTCACAGAGTGGGAGAAACATCTTGCTAGGACACAAAGGGCCTAGTGAGAATGTCTGATCAAATAGCAAAAGGTATGGAGTTCGAGAAAAAAGCCGAGAAGAAGCTCAATGGCTGGGGATTTTTAGGGTCCAAGTATGAAGATGCTGGTGATCTATATGAAAAGGCTGCCAACTGTTACAAGCTTGCAAAATCATGTTAGTATCAATGCTCGAAATTTTATATTTTATATCTTGTAGTTATATGTTTCTATCATTTATGTTATCAAATATTGTCAATGCTATAACTTTTTGTTTAGGTATGGAGTTTACTCGGTCTATATGTTCCCGAATCTATTTAATGTCATAATTTCTGTTGATCAGAACATACAAACCCCTAAGATATAGGTTAGAAGGAACATAACTTACGATGATATCTTGAACATAAGATAAAACCCTCCTTACCATGCTCCAAAATAGAAGTGAGTTGTCTGCTTTGATTAAGTGTGTTACATACTTACATATAATACTTTCTATAGTATAGTAATCATCGCTCATCAGACTATTTGAAATTAGTAGGATGAATATAAGTTTCTTGCTTTTCCCTCAAAGAAAGTAGTTTTGGGATATATGCCATATTTATTTGTTTATGCAGTTATTTTGCCCCACAAGTGAGTGAAAAACAACTCAAGCTTTACCAATAAATTTATCATGATTCATGAACAAGCTCATATTTTTAGACTATTATCGTTCTATATCTAAATAAAGCAACTCACTATGCACACTCACATGTGTACAACTCTTGTTGATTTCCATATAAATAGTGTCGGATAAACATTTTGCACTTTCTATATTCCTATAGTACGATCTTACTTTTTGATGCTCTTACTTAGCTTTTTGTGCCTTAGGACATATATGATTGACTGAGCCAAGTGCAAGCCTAATATGGTTTAGCACTTTAGCGCTTGGCAGCTCTATGAGCCTAGATGAGTAATTCCAGTACCAACCAGTTAGAATAGTTTATAGTTTTTTTAACCCCCTGGTTTAACTTCTCAAGGACTTCCTAACTTTTTGGAATTGTTAATGTTCTATGTTCATCTGTGTGAGCCCATATGATACAATCCAAGCCATACTGCCATAGTTCAAAGGTTTTGACTTTTGACAGCCGAGCGTTAGGTTGAGCTTTCTGAGTTTGGCAAGCCATGAGCTGAGTCTCAGCTCAAATACGCTTATATCTGTATATGAAAGAATGAGATCAAAGCTGAAAGTTATAGCTACTGACATTTCACCATGTTTATTTATTTTTGTTTGCTAATCATAACATATAATTTTTCAGGGGACCAAGCTGGAGCTGTGTATGTTAAGCTGGCTGAGTGTCATCTGAAAGTAAGTGCTTATTGCTTCTGTTTAGCGTTCAGTTTGTCCCACATGTGTCATATTACATATATCAAACCCTGTCGTAATCATGAATATACTTTTTCTAGATGGATAGCAAACATGAAGCTGCTAATTCTTATGCTGATGCAGGGCATGCATACAAGAAAACAAACACCAAGGGTAAGCATGCACTAGTTAGTTGGATCCATTTGTTTTAATTACTTAACAAAACATAGTTCACATACTGTCAATAAGTAAAGCATAAAGCAGCTCATATTTGGCTATGATCAGGCTTCGTAGTTTTTCATTGCTTCAATATCTATCTGAGGTTATAGCCTTATCCTTATATGTTATTTTTTATATCATCTTTTATTTTCTTTGGTGTTCTACTTATGCCGTATGGTGCTACCTTTGTAAAACATCGATTTACCAATTAATGCTGTTGAGTCCAACAATAAACAAGGTTACTGTGGGAAAATATATATCCCCTGTTATATATTGACCATCATGCCAAATGCACCCTTCTATGTATTGATTTATTTGCGACATTTTTGCTTTAAAAATTCCACCAACCATTACACACTCTGGTGTAGTTTAGTGAGACAAACTTAGTTGCTTGAAAAAAATATTAATTTGCATGATACTTTGCCTCCTGTATTTCCGTTTGGTGCTCTGCGCTGTCAAAAGATGAATTCGTACAAGAATGCGTAAAAACAGAATATGATGATGCACTGAAAATACTGTCAGTGAAAATAGATTAAGAATTTAAGATAGTTGGCCGTCTCTCATGGAAAATGCTTCTTGCTTATTACATATGTTTTGATTTGGTAGTTGCTATTAATTGTGTGGCTAGAATGCTAGATATGTTTGTGGAAACTAGTTTACATGTGAACCTTTTGTTTGGTGACTTTGCTCTGTACCCATCAAGGTTTCTAGTACTATTAGTTATAACTTATAAGTAAATGTATCAATCTTTTGTTGCATTCATCAAGAACCTATTTGAATGTCATAAGTCATAACTGATAGCCTGATAAGGGATATGCATTTCCTATGTAATCACCATCTTTTATCTTCCTTTTCAACCTGGTTTTGTCATTTTTTCCTCACAAATCTGTGTCAAATGTAAAAAGAGGCATTAAAGTGTTTTTCTTGTTACTGTTGGATGTTTGCAGAGTGCATAGCTCAACTAGAGCAAGCATTGAATATATTCATGGAAATTGGGAGGCTCAGCATGTCTGCCAGATATTGCAAGGTACATCATATGTTTGCTTTAGTCATGCTATCAAGTTCTACAGTGGCGGAGCCAGAAAATGTAGTTGAAGGGGGCAACAATCGACAAGAATGTTTCGCTAACGGGGCGAACTTTTTATAGTAAAGTTCAAAATGGGTCGGGTCGGGTCGGTCGGTTACATTAAATGCAAAAGACACTTCTTTCAACACTAACTAAACGAGCAATGTATATCACATGATAAAGCAATTTCATCGAGTTCATTTTAAATAAGATCAACTCGACTTGTAATCTATATTCTTTATTTTTTAACGGAATTGTAATCTATATTCACTTATTAAATATAAACATACAACCAAAAATATAAAAGAGAAGAGCTAAGAGTGTCTAAACTTATATAGTTATAAATCACTCATACATACTCGTAAATTTTAACATGATTCTTCAGTAAACTCACCACGCATATATTACATCTATACATCAAACACAAATTACTGCAGACTTAAATGTTTATAAAAATAAAATTTGATTCGTGATTTCAATTGATTCTTCAAAGTAATGGATATATTACATCTATACATCAAACACAAAATATGTAATAAAAGCTACTCCACTGTCCCATTTTCCCTGGTATCATATTATATTCATTATTATAAGTACACGCAACCCCACTCCACTGTCCCACTTTCCCAAATACTAACCCATCTTCTCCAATTTATTCCGGTAAACCAAACCACCGGAAAATAATAGTTGCACTAAAAAAACATATCATTGTTGGTTAATTTCAGTTGGGCTCAATTTTGTTGAGGGCAATTTCAGTTTTTGGATGAGGGCAAGAAATATAAAATCCACTAAAACCCAAAATTTTGCACTATAAAAATTTTTTTTGGGCCAATTTGTTGAGGGCACCGCCCCCCCCTACTTGTACACTGGCTCCGCCCCTGCTATCAAGTTCTACTGTAGACTATAATGTTTCTCAAGTGTCTAGTTCAGTTTTCTCAATTTTCAGATCACCTTTTCATTTTATTTAAATTATTGATTAAAGTTTTAAAGAGACAGAATTCTGATTTTGTTCCTCTGCTAAAGTTTAGCCAGTGTAGTTTCTACTTATTTTTCAATTCAAATATCAAGAAATTAAGCATAGATGAAGTGATGCGAAAGGCTTAGCTGGGGTACTTGGTCTAAAGTTTACTCCCTGTAACTCATAGTTTGCTAGTATAGCTGGTTTATATGTGGGCCGTTATAATTTACATGTAAGATCCTTGCTAGGGTGGTGGATAATGAAACTTTAAGTTTGTAGAACAATATCTTTGAGCTATGGTGTTTCTCAAGAACGAATCCTGATATTAGGAAGCTGTATAGAATTAGTTATTGGTATGTACTGTGATGGATTTATTTAAGTTCCATGCTTGGTTTTAAATTGCGTGTTGCGATCCGTTGCGCTCAGGGTCCTAGAGACCGATGTGTGACGCGATTGCGAGTGCATCACGGGCGCGCGGCTCTGGGTAATAAATTATTACAAAATATTTATATTTAATTTATTCAACAAGCAAAAGCTTCATTATCAAAATAAGTCACTTACATATTCCTAGCGAGTTGTGACAATTTCAAAAGTCAGTTACCAATAATAAAAGTAACTAGGTAAGATATTAAGAGTTCAGATAAACAAAGTAAAAAAAGTGCCAAAAGTAGTTATCTATCTCTATACTAGGGATGAGCTCGGTACCAATCCCGTCCCGAACTGTACCGAATTGATGGTCCAGTTTTTTTCCCAGGCATGAAAGGTGTGTACCGGTACCGTACCGAACGGGATTCCGGTACCGGTACCCGGTACCCGGAAATCGGTACGTATCGGGTTATTCCCGCGTTTTGTTAAACCATGTTGAGGAAGAGCCAAAAATTCACAACTACTGTGCCTTGGTTCTTGCAAACACATAAGATTTGCCTAGTCTTATTTTGTATAATCAAAACATAAACATGCATGACTTGTAGATAAAAAATACAATGATAGAAGACAATAATGAATCAAAGTATAGAATCTGAGATTGTTACCTATTGACTAGAATTAAACTTCTGTTAATCATGATTTTTGTGGTACAAAAATAATAAGACTAGATTGAAATACATGTGCAAGTAGATAAATATACTAGCATTCCAAATTCTAACTAGATTGAAATGTAACAAGTCTTTCATGACTAGCAGCTCTCATGTATCAGTAATACCATCACCACATGCCAAATTAATGGAGAGCAAAATAAACAAACTTGCAACAGGTAGACAATAAAGTTTGTAACTTACAAAGGTTCCAAAACATACAAAATCTACCACAATCGTATGAAATCGTTCAAAATAAACAAACTAAATCATGTTCAACAAAACAATTAATCTTGTGAAAGTCCCATCCCTTTTCCTTTAGCGTTTTGCTTGGCAATCCCTTCTATATCTATACATACGACGAAAAACTAGCAAAGTTAATAACTTAATAAACATTAGAAGAACACATTCAAGATAAGCTATTACCTTTTGCAACATCGTCATCATTTAATAGATCGTCGATGTCATCTATTATAGCTTTTTTGGACTTTCTTACCCAATCTTGGGTACATATCAACGCCTCAACTACGGCATAAGACAAGTTAGTCCTATATGGGTCAAGAACACGACCTCCCGTACTAAAAGCCGACTCCGATGCAACGGTAGTTATTTGAATTGCCAAAATATCTAAAAAATAATAAAGACTTGTAAAACAATAATAACGTAAAACATAAGGAAAAATCATCATAAAATGTAGTAAGTTACCTTTAGCCATTCGAGCTACTATTGGAAATCTTGGAGCGTTTAATTTCCACCAATCGAGAATGTCAAAATCACTAGTAAATCTAATTCGCGGCTCATTTAGGTACCTAGTTAACTCGGTATCCAATTCAATGGAGCCGGAGTCTTCCAAATTCAAGAAATCATCCAAAAATGCATTATCCCCAACATAGGATTTGCAAGATTGTTGATTCTTGGCTTTTTTAGATGAGTTTTTTGACACAACCGTGTCAAACCTTGTTTTGTATGTTTGAAACAAAACTCCCATCATTTTCACAACTTCTTTCAACATCTCCCTTACCATGGCATTAAGAGCATCATCGGATAAAGAACTTTCACTAGACATGTTGTACTACAACATCTTTTTGAACCCATGTGAAACAAGATTTTGTTTCATAGTCGGGTCCAATATGGTGGCAAAATACATATAATCATTAAGCTCATCAAATTTCCCCCGATACTTTTTATATTTTTTAACCATATCATCAACCATATGACAAAACTCGGGTTTAGTCGCCCAATAACGAAGATGTTTGTCTATATCTAGAATTTCTCTATAAAAGAGATGTGCTAAGGGCTTTGAAGAGGAGGAAATTAGTTCGATCAACCCTCATCATTCATGTGAAAGCTCGTGATTATTGAGATATAAACATGGTACGTAGCATCAATGTATATGTTAAAAAGAAAAACAACATTAAACATACCTCCATAGTTTTCCAATGATAAAGATTGAGATGACTTGTGTGATTGATAATAAATTAGGGTTTAATTTTTTGGAAGATTTTGTGAAAGAGCTGCGGTTGTTACTTGTTAGTAACAGCAGGGTTTTTTTTTTAGACCTTTGGTTTGCCCGTATGTCTGTTGTTGCATGGAACAAATGGGTGTTTGGATAATACAATTCATTAAAAAACATGGACTATTCTAATTCCGGTACCAAATCGAGATTTCCCGAATAAGTCCTGTCCCGAACCCGAAAGGTACCGATTTTTTTTTGGCCGTATTTAGTAGTCCCGGTACCGTGCCGTATATCGGGACTCGGTACTGTTTCGGTACGGTACCGGTACGGTTCCGGTTCGGTTCCGGGATTCGGTTCGATATGCTCATCCCTACTCTATACTGTGTTACCGGCTTACAGCTACTATACAAATCAAACTTATAGTTAAGACGTTTGAGAAGTCATGTATCTTAACTCGTATCATGTTTGATTTCACACATATAATAGATCGTATATAGTAATTTGTCTTTATTTTGTGCAGGAAATTGCTGAGCTATACGAACAGGAGCAGAATTTGGAACAGGCTATCGCTTACTATGATAAAGCAGCGGATCTTTTCCAAGGTGAAGAAGTAACAACTTCTGCAAATACGTGCAAGCAGAAAATTGCCCAATTTTCAGCTCAACTGGAACAGTAAGTCTACCCCTCTGTTGGGATCCTTATACTTTTGATCCCACAGGTTATCACATCCATTGCACCAATCTTCATATCATACAGTATAAGCTTGTGTGTATCGAATATGACTAGGTAATGTAGGTAGTTTTAACATAGTGGCTTCTTGAGGAGTTTGGAAAAAAGTCATTATGGTTTTAGCCATCTACTATGCACCAGATGCAGATATATCATTTATGTTTTATTTAGTAATGCAAACACAAGTAGGGTGTTCACTCCAAATTAATAACTTCACTATCTGTCTCCAGATATCAGAAAGCTATAGAGATTTATGAAGAGATAGCTCGGCAGTCCCTCAACAATAACTTGCTAAAGTACGGAGTTCGAGGACATCTACTTAATGCTGGTATTTGCCAACTCTGTAAAGGTGATGTTGTGGCAATCACAAATGCATTGGAGCGCTATCAGGTCAAAACTTGCGCATGTCATTCGTTTGAAATCTGTTACTCTATTCAAGTTTTGGTTTATCAAATGAAAGTGTGCTTTTACTCTGCAGGAATTGGATCCTACATTTTCAGGAACACGTGAATACAAATTGCTGGCGGTATGTTATTATAAACTCATCATTGTCATATTATCTTATACTGAGTAAGTATTAATCGTTAGAAGAACAAAAGAGGACACTTCTCATCATCCCATGCAAGGCATGCATATATGGTCAAGTGGATAGATTGTTGGTTCATTGTTCGTGGACAAATCGTGTTCATTGTTCTTGGACAAAATGTCTTAACATTCTATAAGCATCTCAGTGCATGGACTATGCTTTGGTTTTAAGTAACTATCCTCTCTATTTTAATATCAGGATTTAGCGGCTGCTGTGGATGAAGAAGATGTTGCAAAGTTCACTGATGCTGTCAAGGAATTTGATAGCATGACTAAGCTGGTAATATAATAGTTATATTGTCGTCTAGCTGAAAATCTGGTTATGCTTTACCTTGCTATGTATTTGAATTTCCTACGGCTTGCCGGTAAATTTGGAATAAAAAAGATATGGGGAAGTTAACACTTAATTACATCAAAACACAATGTTCATGTTCACTTGAGGTCCCTCTATTTGACAATCTGGTAACCTTTTTTGTTGGCATTTTTGTTACTCAGGACGAGTGGAAGACAACTCTTTTGTTGAGAGTGAAATTGTTGTTGAAAGCCAAGGAGGAGGAGGACGATGATGATCTTACTTAAGGTCAATTTATTTGACGTAAACGAGAACTTGATTTCTTTTTTTCTTTTTTGTGATTTGCTGCTATTCTTGTTTTGCTTGTTACGTGTGTGCATTATAAGATGTGGTTTTTTTCTTCAGAGCATATGTAATTTTGATTTGAGCAAATATATTTGGATTGTGCTGGGATTTGGATTTCCCGAAGGATTTTCATAAAAGCAATATCTAGCAATCGAAACATCTGGATCTGATCTCTCGTGCTTTTTTTTGTGCACTCAAAAGTGGCATTTTTTTTTATTAACACAGTTGCGCCCTTTCAATTTTTTAGTCATTTGCATTATTGATACTGTTTAACAAACCATGTTTAATGTTTCTTGTGGACTTTTCGCATTCACCAACATGGGAGTCTGGGGCTCCGAAAGGCATGACTTGTGCATGAAGATGTTTTAAGAAGTATGTAATGTTAGACCAATCTTACGTGCATACTTGCAATTGTGCATACCCCCAAAAAACAACAAAGTGAGCATATCTGAGTGCTCGGTACGCAGATCTTATAGTCGTGCCATAAGACCTATGATGGTGGCATCGCACACTGCGGCTTACGCCATAGGCTCGTTATAGGCCGCGCCATAGCCATAGTGCATGTTATCGGAACTTTTTTTAGTTTTATTATTTTGATTGTAAAATGAATAAATAATGTATGTGCAAGAATCTTATAAGTTGGGTGTTACGAGAGTTTTTTTTTTTTAATTGTGTGATAGAATTATTATAATGAAAAAGGAGACATGAAGGACTATAACATTGCTATTACACCTAGCACTCTAAGTGAGCAGGGTATTTTGCGTTTTCACTTGACGTTTTTGGGGCACGTGACAGGAGCATGCCACAACCACACCAAACTTGGCGTTTCGGGTGTGGCGCTGTCGTTGCCAGCCCAAATGTTTATATATATATATATATATATATATATATATATATTTGTATATTAGTGTGTTATTGTGTGGCCATAAGGTGCACCATGACACCAGATTTTGGTGTGATAGAGGATGGGTGTTGGTGAATTATGATGTTATGAGATTAAATGCTGATGTTGCAACACTTTTTTCACGACATTAACGGGACGGTACCATGAGTACCCTATGCTCTAACAATATTGGTCTAGCAATTAATGGCTATGTGGCAATTTCAGTTGAGTTACTTATGAATTAGCTGATTCTAGTTGCATCTATTTCTAACTCGTCAATGATGCAATCATGTAAAGTTAAAAAGAAATATAATAAGCAAGATGCAAGTCAAACGAATCGAAGGCTGCCACCTTCATTTGTATTATGTTTAGAAATCAACGAGTGGGGTACCCGCGCGTTGCTGCGTGATTGTTTTGTTTAATCTAAACTAGAAATGAAACGGTTGTCAAAAAAATATTTTTGTTAATAAGGACTAAATATGCAAAAAATCTGTTACCGCAAGTACTATTTTCGTAAAATATTTCTGAAATTAGTATGATTTTTTATGGAAAAGTCCCTAAAGTTATTGGCATTTTGCAAACTTAGTCCTTAGGGACTAACTTTGAAATTTATAGATAATATGAGGGATTATTTGCGTAATTTGTGATGAATAGTAAACACTGTTCTGCACTATTCATGGGTACTGTTCTGCACTGTAGCGCTGATATTTTCATTTTTAGTCCCTGAGAGTGTCGGTATGTTGCAAAGTTAGTCCTTAGGGACTAACTTTGAAATTAAAAGTTAACTTGAGGGGCCTTTTCTGTAAAATATTTGCACATAAACAGCCCCTGAAGTTGTTGGTCCACTGCAAATTTAAGTCACGACTGTTAAGTAACGGTCATTAATGACTAACTTTTCAATAGATCAATAACCTCAGGGTCTAAACTAAAAATTGAGGGACTACTGTTTGCTACAGTGTTTTGGGGCACTGTTCCTTGCTTTTTAGTATATATATATATATATATATATATATATATAAAATAGAGTAAATTACACTGTTCGTCCTTGTGGTTTGCGTTGACTGCAGCCGTTAGTACTTTGACCGAAAAAATTGCACCGTTCGACCTTAAGTGGCAAACGTTATGCGTCGTTTGTCCCTCCCTCTAACGGAGCCCACTAACGCTCGTTAACTTGTTTCTCATGAGGGTATACTCGTCATTTCGCAACCATAAGGACGAATGGTGTAAGGACGAACGGTGTAATTTACTCTTTTTGTCAATTTTTATACGTTTCCATCAATTTTTTACGCTTTCGTCCGTTTTTCTTACGTTTTCATACATTTTTATCCGTTCTCATCCGTTTTTGTACGTTTTCATCCGTTTTTATACGTTTTCGTCCGTTTTTATAGGTTTTCGTTCGTTTTTATAAGTTTTCGTCCGTTTTTATAGGTTTTCATCCATTTTTATACGTTTTTCTTACGTTTTCTTCCGTTTTCATACGTTTTTCACCATTGTTATACGTTTTCATCCGTTTTAATACGCTTTCATCCGTTTTCATACGTTTTTATACGTTTTCATCTGTTTTTATATGTTTTCATCTGTTTTAATACGCTTTCGTCCGTTTTTACAGGTTTTCGTCCGTTTTCATATGTTTTCATCCGTTTTTACAGGTTTCGTCCGGTTTTATACGTTTCTATTACATTTTTATCCTTTTTTATCCGTTTTAATACGTTTTCTTCCGTTTTCATAAGTTTTTAACCTTATTTATACGTTTTTGTCCATTTTTATACGTTTCATCCGTTTTTATACGCTTTCATCCGTTTATATACGTGTTCATCTGTTTTTATACGTTTTCGTCCGTTTTTATACTTCTTTCTTACGTTTTATCTGTTTTAATACGTTTCCATACGTTTTTATACATTTACATCCGTTTTTATACATTTTCGTCCGTTTTTATAGGTTTTCGTCCATTTAATACGTTTTCGTCTGTTTTTCTTGCGTTTTTATATGTTATCCGTTTTTTATGCGTTTTGCTGTTTTTTTTTTTGTCCATTTTATACGTTTTCATGCGTTTATCCGGTTTTACCTGCTTTCATCCGTTTTTATCCGTATAAAAATGGATGAAAACGTATAAAAACGGATGAAAAAGGATAAAGACGTATAAAACGGATGAAAACATATAAAAAAGGACAAAAACGTTTAAAATGGTTAAAAACGTATGAAAGCGGAAGAAAACGTATTAAAATAGATAAAAACGTAAGAAGACATATAAAAACGGACGAACTCCTATAAAAATGGACGAAAACGTATAAAAACGGATGAAAACGTATTAAAACGGACGAAAACGTATAAAAACGAACGAACGCGTATAAAAACGGTTAAAAACATATGAAACGTATTAAAACAGATAAAAACGTATAAATACGGACAAAAACTTATAAAACAGACGAATACGTATAAAATCGGATGAAAAAGTATAAAAACGGACGAAGGCGTATAAGAACGTATAAAAACGGACAAAAACATATAAAAACGGTTTAAAACGTATGAAAACATAAGAAAACATATTAAAACAGATAAAAACGTAAGAAAAACGGACAAAAACGTATAAAAACAGATGAAAACATATAAAAACGGACGAAAGCGTATAAAATCGGATGAAAACGTATAAAAACGGACAAAGACGTATAAACATGGTTAAAAACGTATGAAAACGGAAGAAAACGTATTAAAACAGATAAAAACGTAATAGAAACATATAAAAACAGAAGAAAACGTATAAAACGGATGAAAACGTATAAAAACGGATGAAAACGTATTAAAACTGATAAAATGTTAGAAATACGTATAAAAACGGACGAAAACGTATAAAAACGGATGAAAACGTATAAAAACAGACGAAAGGGTATAAAAACGGATGAAAACGTATAAAAACGGATAAATATTGTTAAAAACGTATGAAAATGGAAGAAAACGTATTAAAACAGATAAAAACGGATAAAAACGTTAACGGATGAAAACGTATAAAAACGGATGAGAACGGATAAAAATGTATGAAAACGTAAGAAAAACGGACGAAAGCGTAAAAAAATTGATGAAAACGTATAAAAATTGACAAAAAGAGTAAATTACATCGGTTGCGAAATGACGAGTATACCCTCATGGGAAAACAAGTTAACAAGCGTTAGTGGGCTTTGTTAGAGGGAGGGACAAACGACGCATAATGTTTGCCACTTAAGGTCGAACGGTGCAATTTTTTTGGTCAAAGGACTAACGGCTGCGGTCAACGCAAACCACAAGGACGAACAGTGTAATTTACTCTATATAATATAAAGTCGTTTCATCCAAAAATAAAAACCGAAGCTAAACCATTTTGACATGTACGGGGTGAGCCAGAAAGTTATGATCGATGAGACAAATTTTTGATAATTTTTAAAAACTACACTACAAATTAATTCGTTACGGTACAAAAATAACCAGATATTTTAAAAAATTTACACTACAATTTTTTGCGCTAAAAGACTGCCCTCTCCTGTCTCCACCTCAGGACATGTAGATGGTTTTCTTTACTTTCATTGGTGTACCTACTGCATTATGGCGGGATCCAAAGAGAATGAAAAAAAAAACAAATTCTAGCTTAATAAATACACACCTTATCAACTCATTTTCTAGACGACAAAATAAGTACTATAAAAAAGATATGGAGCATCAACCCATTGGTAATCAGTATTAACATCAAGTCAAGTGTATTAAGCAATAGATTAAAGGCTCAAGCCTATCAATGGAGCATCGACCCAATGGTACTACTGCACTAGTGCACCGGATCACATGACCAATTCACAATTAAGTGTGTTTCGGTTGTTGGCCAAAAGTAGTACCGACTTGAGCCCTTAATATATTGCTTCATCAAGCGATCAAAGTTGATTAATGCAATGGCTATATATTTATATTGAGTAGTGATATATAGACATAGTACACGAGATATATACTTACTATATCTTTCACTCCTCATTATCTCTATTCAATTTGTCACATGTCTTCGTCACATTGTTAGGCCTTGTTAGGCCTATTGTTAAGAACATCTTCTATAGATCTACGAATCATTTTGCGTTAAGATTGTATAGACTATAGATCATAAAGAAAACACAATTCATGACCTTCAAATTGATAAGTGGGAAAATTAAACTCAAATGGCTAAATATATTGCACGTTCGCCTGATCATATCATTGTCCGAAACCTGAGAAATGGGCATGACTTCTATTCGACTCGGATGATTTAACTTGACGTATAGTCGTTTAAAGGATATCTAGTAGCGTCCTTTATTCCATTTTTGTCTCTATATAGTCTTTGTACATACATTCTTATTAACGATCAATAAAATCTTATACTTTGTCTTAGTATAATCATTCTAATGACCGGTGACAAGTTATCTAATCTAAATATACCCAAAATTTAAGAAAAGTCTTTTTATAAACATCTTTCAAAGAGGGGGTTACCTTCGTAACTATTTTGTAGGGGTGACAACCAAAAAAACCAAAAAAACCGAAACCAAACTGAAAAAACCGACCGAAACTAAAAACCGGATGGTTTGGTTTTTACCTTTTCAAAAACTGAAAAAATGCGGTTCGGTTTCGGTTTTTCGCCCAAAAACCGAACCGAACAGGTTTTATTATATAATACTCCATCCGTCCCAAAATTATTGTCATCAGACAAAAAACACATTCTTTTAGAAAAATGTCATTATCACTACTTTCTCTCTCTTACTTTTTTGCCAAATGACAAGTTTACCCTTAACCAATTAATAACACTTCTTTAAAGTTTGCAATATTAATTTCAACCAAGGGTAATATAGTAACTTTACCAAACTCCACTACCTATTCACTTTCTATTTATGGTATGTGACAATAATTTTGGGACAAACAGAAAAGGAAAATGTTACAATAAAATTGGGACGGAGGGAGTATATAATAATATATAATTAATATAATATAATATAAATAAATAAATAAATTAAATTTAAAAATTCATATTCATTTTGTGGGTGAATTTATAATATATCTATACTACATATAATGCATGGATGAATCTCTCTCCTCTTGGTCTTAAAATTAAGACTTACAAGATATAATGCTTATTGTACAATACACAAAGCACTATTAATGATCTTTCTCATCAATCTTAATTTTAAGACTTACAAGTATTAAAGCTTAATGTACAAAATACAAAGTACTATTAATTTGGTCAAGATATTTAATGTAGTCAATTAATTAATTGGTCAATAAATACAATTAATTTAGTTATTAAAACACCCATTACATAAGAAATACAAATTATCAAGCATATTGTACAATCAACTTAAACACAATTCTTGCATTAAATGTTACTAATACAAATAATAAAACACGTTATACAAATATTCAAGCACGAACGGTCAACGGGCCAAATGGGCTCGAGCCCGAACGGGCACGGGCCAAACGGGCACTGGTCAAACGGGCTCATGTTATACGAATGACTTTAAAAAAGACCCAAAAAGACGATATAAATTCCTTAGTTAAGGAGTTGAAATACGTCACATGAAATTCTTGATATCCGTAAATTTATTATTAAAAAGAACATAATAAACTAAAATACATGATTCACCGAAAAATATTATTTTAGGGTACTCGCCGCCGCAACGCGCGAGTACCCTGCTAGTTTATCTTAACGTGTATGTTTATATGCGTCTTTGTCGTATTGTGTGTTTACTTGAGAATATATCAGAAAATATATGACAATGATCATATTATGTGTATGTTCACTTACATGTGTGTGCGTCTCTTCTATGTGTGTAATTGTAGAATTATGCGATAAACATTATTATGCTTAGATTGCCAAAAAGTAAAGAAGAATAATTAATTTTCTATGTAATACAAGTTTGTTGGTATAAATTTGCTATGGCCAAATATAAACGGTTAAAAACCGAAAAATCGAACCGAAACCGATAAGCCAAAAAACCGAACGTTTCGGTTTTGGGTTCTATAAAAACCGAACATTTCGGTTCGGTTTCGGTTTTAGCAAAAAACCGACCCAAACCGAACCGTGCACACCCCTAATTTTGATAACTTTTAATCTTACCCATTGATTATGTAGTAATAACACCAAATAACAACTTTTTTCTTAAATTTACCTTTTACGTAAATGACATAAAAAATTTACCATTAAAACTTACCACTAAATATTTTAGTTAGTATAATCTTAGACTTTCATATTTCACTTTAAATTAGGGATTAGCAAAAGAATCAAAGAACCAAACCAGACTCAAGAAGAACCGGACCGGACCAGATTTGATTGTTCCAATTCCGATTTTAAATTTTAGTAAAATTTCGGATCTCGGATCCGTCAGTACGGGTTCACCTGTTCCTAGCTCAGGAACTTAAAACACGGAAAAACAAAAAAATAGTAAATTTTAATAGACAACTTTCGTTTCATACTATAATAAAAGAACACCCCAAAATATTTTCATATGAGAAACTCAATCCAAACACCCTAACGCTTTTTAGTGAACCGAAGCATACACAAATTAATTAATTTTTTTATTTTATTTATTTATTTTTTTTTTAACAGCTAAAATCTCCTATACTACCCCTATTACAATTAAATCTCCGTTCCTTGGTCTTTTCCCCCAAAGACAAATGCCTTACCACTATGCCACAAGGGGTGGGGCGCATACACAAATTAATGATTAATCTAAACTTAATAATATTAAAACATCAAAATTCAAGGCTCACATGAACAATCATCAACATCGTCAAAACAATTGAAACAAGCTCTTTTATACTATTTTGGTTTTATCTTGATGTAGTTATAATCCGCTCATAATTTTTTTTTTGAAAGATTAACTTCATTAACACAAAGCAAAGCAAACTATCTCCAAGAAAGAGATATCCGCTCGCAAAAACATTACATCATATCAACACGAAAATAACACCAACCTTTCCAATCTACCTTACCCTCCTTAAATCTACTTCTATACCAAAGATAACCCAAAGCTTTAACATCGGACACAATATGCGCCACATTAACCTCCTTATTAGAAAATTTCTTTTCGTTTCTAGCTTTCCATATACGCCAACATGTCAACACGAGCACTCCATACACAAGCTCTTTCCTTATTTTCGAACCGTGCACATAATTAATCTGCTGGATCACATCTTGAAACGAGAACAAAAACATATTCGGAATTTTACACCACGAAGATATACCGCCCCAAACTCCATTAGCGATGCTACACGCCGTGAAAATATGATCCGTTGTTTCTTCCGATTCCCCACACAATGGACATAAACCGTCTCCAACCACAATATTTCTTCTCCCAAGAGCGACCATGGTCGGAATTCTATCCATGTTCGCCCTCCACATGAATAAGTTGCACTTGTTAGGAATCCACTTACACCATTTAAACACATTACTAACCTCTCTCAGAACATCCCCAATAAGCCAAAGCCTCGTCTCCTTCACCGAGTAATCTGTAGGCGCCTCTTTATTCCACACCCATTCGTCCCTCTTGTTTGAAAGACGAACAGCCGCGAGCAAACGGTGACAAGCCACCACCTCATCAATCTCTATGTCTGAAGTAGGATATTTCTTCCACTCCCACATCACCGTACCAGCGTCCGCTTCAGAATCAAGTCTTTCGGCAACCGTACACCACTTGTTACTATCTAGCCGAAAGATATTAGGGAATAATATCTTTAGCGGTTCAGTTGATACCCAAGGATCAATCCAGAATTTAACTTTCGTGCCCATTCCCACATTGCCCCGAATCATATTAACGAACTGGACTACTTGAACCTTCATTCGATACCCAAGCCTCACGACTTTAGTCCAAGTACTAGCAATATTCTTATTAGAAGGATATACATCCCATCTTCTCCCGGATGCATGAATCGCATCTATCACTTTCCTCCAAAGAGCGTTATTTGTGACATCAAGCTTATTTAAGCCCAAACCTCCATCACTTATCGGTTTCGTCACTTTATCCCATGCAACCCAATGAACCTTACTCACTTCATCGTTCCCTCCCCATAAGAATCTTTTAATCATCGATTCAAGTTTATTCACCACAGCAATCGGCGCTTTATACAATGAGAAATAATATGTAAGAAGACTCTCTAACACGGATTTAATAAGAACCACTCTCCCCCCCATCGATAAAACATTAGCCTTCCACTTGGACAATCTATTATTAAAGACCTTGATAACCGGTTCCCAATTGGTTATTCGGCCCATATTCACACCCACTTGAATGCCCAAATACTTGAACGGAGTAGTACCCGGTCTACACCCCAAAGCGCTAGCCTCCAAATTAACCTCATCTAGACTCTTTCCAACCCCAAACAAAGTAGATTTGTTAATGTTGATTCGAAGGCCCGAGCACAAATGAAAAATCCGCAAAATCCTCCTAAGCGCTTTGAAATTAAATTGCGACCAATCTCCCATAACCATAGCATCGTCCGCATAATGTAAGTGAGAGATAATCGGACCCCCGTTAGGTAATCTCACACCGTCGAAGGCTCCAATATCACATGCCTTCCGAACAATACTCGAAAACGCCTCCATAACTATAATGAATAAGAAAGGGGAAATAGGATCACCTTGGTGTAAGCCTTTACCACAACCAAACTCGAACGTCGGCGAACCGTTAACAAGGACCGAAGATCGAGCCGAAGGCAAGATCCCATAAATCCACCTACACCATATATCCGGAAAATTCATTTGTCTCATCATCGATAACAAGAATCCCCAATTAACGTTATCATAAGCTTTCTCGAAATCTATTTTAAACATAAATAGATTTTTTCCCATCCGATTCGCCCACGATAAAATTTCACTAATCATAAGAGGACCGTCTAGAATATATCTACCCGTTAAGAAAGCCGATTGCGTCTCATGCGTGATCACTCCCATAACCTTCTTCAATCTATTCGCAAGGACTTTTGATGCGTGGTTTTGCGACCTTACAACAGGTTTTACCTCTCGAGGGATCTCAAGAGGCTTGCAATCCCCACCAGGCAGTGTACCTGACCGATGTAGTATAGTGTAGTGGCAAGTACCGGGGGATTGATTGTTCTCTAGGGGAATAGTGTCGTTAGGATTGAAAAACTACTCTAATAGGTCTAAGGGTGTGGGAAGATTCTTTTTGTATTTTTATAATTTTATGAAAGCAAGTAAAATCTCGAGTTTGAAGGAGTGGGCGGAATTAGTTGCTAGTCAACTAACCCAAATAACTACAATTGCAAATAAAATAAAATAACTGAAAATGAAAAGGTTGTGGAACTTATATGGGGAGAAATGTGTTTACTTAGATTTCCTTACTCCCTAACTATCTTTTACCGGTTGATTAGTGTGTATTAATTGCGTGGATGACGGGTGTATTCCTTAATACCAATCGTGGGGTGGCGTACGTACTTCACCAACTCTATAAGCTCCTACTTCACTCCTATGTCGAGCCGGCTAAGAAGCTCCTAACATGGGATCACTAGAATTCGCTCATGCATTAAATACAACCATAATAACCTTAGTACGCATTGGTTCATGTTTCTTAAGACGTTCAAGCAAGTTACCGTATAGGAGGTTAGCCAGTTTTCTTAAGCCTAACATCGATAAACAATCATCCAATACAATTAATAACACACCAACAACCGATAATCAATAGTTAGGTTTCATTAGATCTAAGCAAACACAAGATAAATCTAGCCTAACATGTTAATTAAAAGACAAGAACAAGATATAATCAAACAACACATAGACATATTGAATGATTAATTGATTACTTATCTTCAATTAAACATGGGAGATCCAAGGGTATAAAACCCTTAAAAATGGCAGAAAATTCGTCTTAGGGTTTCTCCTCACAAAGTTGCACACTAATGACTAAAAATTGCAAAACTATATATAGAATTTAGGGTCTGACGGCGTCACGTTGTAGGAGGTGACGCCGTCACCTCGCCGAGGCTAGGGTTCCCGGATGGTCTTCCTGACGCCGTCCCTCTTTAATCCTCCAAAATCCGCTCTGGCGCGTCAAGGGTTGACGCCGTCAAAATTATGCTTGACGCCGTCTCTCTTTAACTTAAACCGTGACGACCTTGATCACCTTAAAGGGTGACGCCGTCAAAATTTCCATTGTAAAACTCTCTGGCGCGTCACGTGTATTTTGTCATATCCACCTCTTTTGCCAAGCCGTGACGCCGTCAGGAGCAATCCTTGACGCCGTCACGTGTACTTTTCCAGCAGCTTTGGAGACTTTGTCTTTTTCTTCACTTTTATGCTCCAAAAACGTCCAAAATGCTTCCTTTTCCAGATTTCTTCTCCAAAGTATCTAAAATGACAAAAGGAACGATTTAGGGCAATATTTGATCAAATAAATACGATTTAGGGCTTAAATGACCCCCTAAAAGCGGTACACTTTTCGCTTCATCAACTTTAGGTATAACCTTACTCACAACTCCAATAAGATTGATAGGTCTATACTCCCCAAGATTAACCGGGTCAGAAACTTTAGGAACCAAGGTGATAAACGAAGAACCAACACCTCGATTAATAGTTGCGGTTTCTGAAAATTTCTAGAAAATCCCCACGAAATCAGCAGCGAAAGAACTCCAATTTTTTTTAATAAAACGAAAATTGAATCTGTCAGGTCCCGGGGCTTTATCACTACCGCAATCAAAAACCGCATCTTTGATTTCACTTTCAACAAATGGTTTTGTTAGATCCTCAGCCATATCTTCGCTAATCACACGCAAACCATAACAATCCAAAGTAGGCCGATCATGCATATCCTCAACAAACTTCTTTTTGAAAAACCCAAACACTTCTTTTTTAACAAGGGCCGGTTTAGTAACCTAAGAACCATTAATCGACAAACCCGAAATAGAATTCGACACTCTACGCTTATTAACAACCCCATGAAAGAAACGCGTATTCTCATCGCCTTCTTTAGCCCATCGAACCCTCGACTTTTGTCTAAGATCTTTGGCTTTAAGAGCTTCCAATTCTTTAATCCTAGCTTTGGCTTCCTCATAAACCCACTTTTCGGCCTCTGTGAAATCCCTTTCTTCGATAACTTTGTCCAAGTCATTAACCTCTTGAACCAAATTGGCCTCCTCTTCATTTTCAGAAACTGATACAGTGGCTTTCCAAGTAACAAGAGCTTGCCTAATAACCTTTAGCTTGTTCATAAACATGACATCCGGCTCCCCATTGCCTTTGAAACTTGATATAGCTTTTAACACTACCTCCTCGAAACCTTCCGGATATAACCACGAATTAAAGAATTTGAAAGGCTTTGCACCAAAATTCCGATCTTCCACCTTCAAAACTAACGGGTTATGATCCGACTTTTCCCTAGCCAGAGCACGATATTCGGCATTAGGCCATTCGGAGAGAAAACTCCAAGAGACAAAAATACGATCAATACGGCTACACTTATTTCCAACCACATACGTAAATTTGCGACCCCTCAACACATACTCATGAAGACCAACACCTTCCAAAAATTCATTGAATTCATTGGTTGAAACCGAGTTAAATTTGGAGTTCCTTCTTTCACTTCTATCACAGACGCAATTAAAATCACCTCCTACTATCCACAACCCGGAAACCTAAGTTAGAAAACGCTCTAACTCCTCCCAAAGAACCTTCTTATCCGCCGGCTTCTGTGGAGCATAAATGTTAATAATATAAATGTCTTTACCACTATCTCTCAATATCCCATGCACTGAAAGAAAATGACGATGCTTGGCAACCGAAACCATATTGAATCTTTTTGGATCCCAAAGAGAAACCAGCCCACCCGATCTTCCCGTGGCGTCAACACATTCCAAACAGTATTCTTCATGTCCCCAAAACCTACCCATATCCAACCCTTCCAAAGAAGAAAATTGAGATTCTTGCAACATAACAAAACCAACATCATTTTGAATACGAAGTTTACGAATCCATTCACCCTTTTCTTCATTACCCAACCCTCGAATATTCACCGATAAAACATTAATTGATCGACCAATTGAGATCCTTATTCGTTAACCACCTTCGCCATAGAGTCTTCAAACCTATCCATGTTCTTGGAACCCAAAGCTTTAGCCAATAAAATAGTTTCATGAACTTCATTATTTTGCACCACTTCTGAGACTAAAGGAATAGGCCCAGTCGATCTTTCAGGAACTTCAGGACCCATCTTACTAGGCCCAACCTCATTCGAATCTGCTTCCGTTGGGCTTTCCCTTCCTTCCTGAGCATTTTCGGGGCTTCTATAATCCGGGAAAATGAATCTATCAATATCAAATGGGTCTTCCCCATCCCGTTGTCGTTTCTTGGGCCTTTCCTGGCCCAATGGAGAAGAAGACTTACTTGGAGTGGGCTTTTTTCTAGAACATTTCCTCCTCTTCTGTTTTGAATTTGAGCATTTATTGCCTTCATTAAGGTGATGATTGAATACCTCATGAATGCTAAGATCCTTGCCATTTACAGATTCACCCAAAATGGCATTTTGAGTAACTTCCTTAATTGGCGCACCTTCCATAAAAACATTGCCGCCGTCCAACCTATCGCCGGCCACTTCCTCGGTCATCACCACCGGATCGACTTCCCTGTCAAAATTTTCTTCCTCTTCGAGATCCACCAAACAATCAGGAATCCACCCAGCCACCTCTTCCTCTACCAAAATCTGGAAACTTTGATTTTGCCAATTCAACTTACAAATTTGGTTAATACGTTCCACGTTGTTCGAAAGTATCCCGACACACGCATATGACAAATCACCTCCTTCTTCTTCAAACTGGGCGGATTGTATGACAGTACCGAACTTCGAAGCAATCACGTCAAACACTTGTGAACAAGACAATGCCAAAGGGACACCATGCAATTTAAGCCATGCAACCTTTTCATAATCCACCAACTGTCCATTCCAAGGTTCAATACTGTCAAAACAATTCAACCAAGCCTCTTTGTCTTCCAAGAACGATAACTTCTCCATATTATTCCAAAAAACCAGAAGGACATATAATCCTCCTACATATTTGATCTCGACGTTAAACTTGGATATCCTTCTCATGTGCTTCCTTAAAGCCGTTAACACATTGAAACCCTTCACCCTTGCCAGTAAACCACAATCATACCAATCACCAAACACCTTAATGTTAAAATCCAAGTTAATCTCCGGACACCCTATCCCATCCTCCTTATTAATAAGAGTATCCCTAAACGATCAGAGGCCATTCACATTAACCGGAGGCTGTTCCACCGTCTTTCCTTTGTTCTTATCCGCTTCCGCATCCTTATTACTCCTCTCTTGGTCTCTCGCCGTTTTCCATTCTTTAACCACCTTCCTCGGAATCCTCTGTCCATCTACGAATCTTGCTAGGACGATAAACAGTTTGTAACTCCCAATCCACACGTCTTTAAGACTATTCTCCAATGTCGAATAATTCCTTACATTCTTAAACGTGACAAAACCAAACCGCTTACCAAGTCGTTCATACTTCCTTGCAATGTACGTTCCTTGAATCTCTCCGAAACCCTTCAGAACATCTACCAAATCTGCTGAAGAACATCTTTCCGGCAGATTGGATACGAAAAACTTAATTCCTTCACCATGAGAGTAAGATTTCTGTTGACCAGTGTTGTTCCTGCCCTTCTTCGCCAGAGCGTCGTACCAAGTATTGACCTTGTATTTTTCCCCACCCGCCATTTACGGAGAGAACTTTTATTAATTATTCTTTCACCTAACAATTGAGATTATGGGGGTTTTTGCATTGTGCTTATAACATGTTTAAGATTATGTTAGTTTACCATATATATATTTACTTTGGTTGTTAAACATAGTCGGTCTAACGTAATGTAAGGACGAAATTAGAGGGTCCCGCGATATTACGAGACTCAGATAGATATTGCTTCGCAGTGATAATTTTTGTAAAAGACACTGAATATTCTAAAAATGCACTTGATCTCAAGTTAGTGTGTTTTAATTTATTGCTTAGTTAGCCTAGGTGAAAAATGAACTTAGTTTTCACTTCAATTTTACCAAAAATCATACTTTTTTGTTATGTCTTTCCTCATACTATAGTTATTAAAAATTATGCCCCCGGTCATTTTTAGCTATGGTTCTGTCCCTGCGTAAATGGGTGTGAAAATCTCAATAAATTTGGTTTTAAATGCTTTTGCTGCTGTTACGACAATTTACGTAAGGTATTTCAAAATTTCGGTTAGTAAGCGAGTATACCAAAAGAACTGGAATCAGAACCGAGAACCAAACTGAACCAGAACCGAGAACCGAACTGGAACTGAGAATTGATATCGCTTCGGTTCTCGGTTCCCATTTTTCCCGAATTTTGGTTCTCGAATCTGTCCATTCCGATTCCGGTACTTACCGATTCCGAACGTGCTCATCCATACTTTAAATCATTAAACGTTAAATATTGTGTTCCTCATTTATTAATCACTGGAGAATTCAATGTGGTTAAATGAATTCTCTATTTATTAACGTTCAAGATTTTGGAGACCTCAATATAAGGAGATGGGTTCGTGACTTATGTAATACTCACAAGGTTAACTTTTTAGCTTTACAGGAAACTAAAATGGTTCATGTTGATTTATGGATGCTCCGTCAAGTGTGGGGCAATACTCATATTGATTTTGCTCACTAGTACAAAAATGGGATTTAGTCACACCAAAGATATGTGACTATATGCATATAGTCACACACGTTTTTTTGGGTGTGTGTGACGAAAAGTCGCGCCACCATAGGTGCCATATGGTCACATTGTTTAGTTTATGACCGTTTTTAATGAAAAAGAGTGACCAAAACCCGAATATGTGTGACAAATTAGGCACAAGTTTTGTTGGATTAATCATTTTTGTGTGACCGTAAACACTTTATAGTCACATGAATATATAATAAATGTGACGTTTGTGATGATTTAGTCACACAACGTGTGTTGTTTTTTTGGAGTTAGTCACATATAATTTAAAAAACATGGGCCAAAAGTATGAATAAGTGTGACTATATGCTGTTTAAAGTGAAGAAATGTGTATTTTGTGTGACTATTGTTCATCCGATGGTCACTTGAATTTTATGTTTGTGTGGCCTTTTGTAATATTTAGTCACACAAAACATGTTTGTTTTGGGTATTTAGTCACATACAATTAAGCAAAAAATGGCCAAAAGTGTTAATAAGTGTGACCATATGCTGTTTAAAGTGAAGAAATGTGTATTTTGTGTGACTATTGATCATCTAATGGCCACATGAATTTTTTTGTGTGTGGCCTTTTGTAATATTTAGTCACGCAAAGCATGTTTGTTTTAGGTATTTAGTCACATACAATTAAGCATAAAGTGACCAAAAGTGTTAATAAGTGTGACCATATGCTGTTTAAAGTGAAGAAATTTATATTTTGTGTGACTATTGATCATCCAATTGCCACATGAATTTTTTTTTGTGTGTGGCCTTTTGTAATATTTAGTCACACAACGAATTAAGCAAACAGTGACCAAAAGTGTTAATAAGTGTGACTATATACATCTTTTAGTCACATTTAAGAAATCAATATATATCAAAACAAATTCAAATACAATAAAATTGGAATGTATATAACTGAACCACTAATACATATCATATAAGCAGTACTAACTATATGAACCAACAGTACTAACTTATAACTAACAGTTGTAACTAATACACTAGTAGTACTAACAGTTGTAACTAACACACTAAGCAGTACTAACTATATGAATGCAAGATCTATCTGATCTTCCTGCTTCCGTCCATAATTTTTATAGCTACAGACCTTAGTGGAATCTGAGAGCACAACGTATTCCAATGTCTCTTGAAGCTTCCTTTCCTCAGCCTCAAGCTCCATTTTTCTACGTCTGGCTTCATCTTCCTGTTGATGGAGCACAGAACCAGTTTCAGCATCACTGTCACTTGCTTGTTCATCTATCTCCGGTGGAGTGGAGGAACTGAGGAAAAACAAACATCAGCGTAACATCAGAAGAGGGATAATAATTAAAATCATATCATGAATATTAACGCATGATGAGATAGCACATACGCCTTTGACCCATTGTCATGGGATGAAACATGTAGGTCACCTGTGCTTGAACCCTGCACATGTAACACCATTGTTAGCATCATATATTGTTTTATCAATCAATAATCTAATACAGTACAGTAACAAATAAGAAACTAGAAATTATATCAAACCCTTGAATCCTTTGATTTTCTGTGTTCCTTGTTCTTTCTTTTGTCCTTCAGTTTATCGTTAGAATGCTTCGAAATATCGCCAGTCCATTTTTTAGAATCTAAAGCAAGTTCTGCCAAGAACGCTTCTCTGGCAGCATCCGACTTCTCTGTGGCATCTTTCTCTGCTAAATTCTCTATGTGTGCCTAACAAAAGATTAAAAAAAAAAAAACTGAGCAAATATATTTGTGCCTTCAAGGGTGTGTGCAACATAGGTAATATGGTATCTCAAACTCTCAAAGACCACTAGCAAGTTGTTTACTAACCCGTAAATATGATTTTACTAGAGGCGACTAATCGAATCATGAGCACATAAGGGACCTATTTTGGCTTCCAGCTGCTTTATTCCAGAGACATTTCACATGATCCGCGCATCAATTTTGCTAAGCTACATTACTAAAAAAGTGAGAAAAAGTACATAGAATACAAATAACGTTTGTGTATTTTATATATATATAATATATATATATATATATATATATATATATATATATATATATATATATATATATATATATATATATATATACAAACAAACCTTGACAGACAAGTGTTCTTTTTGTTTCTGGAGTCCAACTTCAATGCAAGTATCCAGCTGGTGGAGATAGTCATTCACCCTCCAATCATCTTCACCTGATTCTAAGTCGCACATCTGAGAATTCACACTACCATATTCCTCATACCCGAACTGGCTAGCAGTAAAAGCGTCTGCTTCTTTCAAAACATTTGTCAAAGCCTCCACCTCAAACTTATTAACAGGGGTAACCTCACTGTCACTTTCAGTAATGTCATGTCGTCGCTTCCTTAGAACAGACTCATAACTTTGACGAACAAATTCCGTAGAGTTTTCTCTTCTTTTACCTTCTTCTAGACATAGATCTTCAACTACCTAAACTGCTTCCTCATAACTTATATGCTCCATCTTTCTTTCACATAAACTTTGTAGATGCGCAAATTCCTTACCAAGCGTGTCTAAAAGCTCTACCCCTTGATGCACTTTCTCATCTCGACTGCGAGTCCAGAACGTCAACTGCTCTCGGCTTGTGGGGCCGAAAAATATCCACGAAAATAGAGAATCGTCATCAACAGCTAACCTTTTCTCAGAACCGATGTTATCTTCCCATGTGTTCCAACTGAGATCACGTGGCAGAGAAAGCTCGTCCAACAAGAGATTGGAACCATCTTTATCAATAACTATTTTCTCAGCTATTTCTGACACTTTTGTGACACCGTTCAACTCTTCCATACCTTTCTCAGTATACCTACCTACTCCACATGAATGCGATAGTTCTTGCAAAAACATGGACACTTTCTTAAGCTCTGTTGCTCCGAGAAAACATATACGATCAGAAGTTAGAATGCATTTATAAAAGATAAAATAATGCACCTCTTCTCTAGAAATATCTTGGCATTAGACACGTTCTTTCCCATAGCTGAAGCTTTCCAGATAAGATATCACAAGCAAAGTTCAATAAAACGAATCTCAAATATGTTGGATGCTACATATTATGCCTTTCAAAAGCTTGTTTTCGGTTAGTTATTAATAAACATAGATATACTTCTTGATGCAATTGTAGTCATCAATCATGAGAAAAGGGAACTGAGTTTAGTCAAATATACGCTGCAATATAAGCTTTTCTAAGAACAATTGGGCTGACAAGTCCAATGAAAGCATCCTCTTAAGTTATTTTACCTGATACAGTTGAGGACCTTTGTCATCAAATCCAGCAACAAGGAGTGATACGCCAAAAGGTCTTACACCA
Source organism: Artemisia tridentata subsp. tridentata (assembly GCA_021014915.2). Classification (NCBI taxonomy): domain Eukaryota; kingdom Viridiplantae; phylum Streptophyta; class Magnoliopsida; order Asterales; family Asteraceae; genus Artemisia; species Artemisia tridentata. The sequence continues at coordinate 169,757,444 of CP139507.1, read as the reverse complement.
CTACAAGAAAAAGACAAATATTAGACCCTGATGTTCCATATGTAACATGTTAAGACTCCAGGTTCAGAAAAAAAGAATGATGCTTATGTAAAAGAAATCAGATACAATTTGTACTTAAATGCATCTTTCATTAAAGTGTAAGTTACAAAGCACGGTTGCTCTTGCAATGACAGTAACCATTACTTTTACTTAAATCATGTTCTGATGTGTCAGCATAGATCGTTCAAATGGAAAAGAAAAAAAAAAGGAAAAATCATAGGAATCAACATCCGCTATTTTTATATATAAATGGCATGCTTTGCTAGTAATACAGGTGCATTTTTCATTTTATCATAGTTCTGTTAAAACACAACAAATGCTCAAACAGATATAACATTTTTTTTAGTTGACAAGGTTGACAGTCAACAAAGCCTTACCCTGACTGAGTAAACTCTTGCGTAACAGCGGCTAATGGTGATAAAACCACTAAGCAAAATAGCTCTTACTACCGCTTCATATATGTTTATATAATAATTCTAACACCAGCTAGATGAACCATTACAACCCCATTTTACCCACTTTAACAATATAATGTTTCTAGGTAGTTATTATACATAGACATGTTTAATCTTTACGATATTTGTGTTTTGCACCTGATATTGTATTTCTATCCTGGTAAACTTTACATAGTTCTTGCAGAATGCTAGACTGTAATTTTATAAAAACTTATCTGATTATTGTATACCGTCTCTTGTAATCCTGGCGGCGAACCTCCACCCTAACACCTTTGAGAGCTCTCTTCATCTAAGAGTTAGAAAATACCAGATAAGAACCTATGATCATTTTCATCTGAGAGTTAAGAACCCTAGATAACTACTTCACAAAAATCAATGGCGATTATATACGTAGAATCACAATAAAAAGATAAGCAAAAACTACCTCAAGTTTTCAATTGAACTCATCACAAATCGATCGATTTGTTGCTTGAACAAGAGTGAAACCACAACCTTTCTTGTTCTTGGTGGCGTGAAACGACACGTGAGGCGGCTGTGGAGGTGGTGGTCAGTGGGGAGGCGGCGTGTGAGGCGGTGAAGGGTGGTGGTGGAGAGATTAATAAAATTAGGTATTAAGAAGATATGTGAGCTCTGAGAAAAAAGAGAAGATAAATATGGGTGGAGCTTGTGAAAAGTTTAGCCAATTTGATTTTGGGTAAAAATTTAGGCAGGGTGATTTGATTTTGGGGAAAAATTTAGGCGGAGCTTGTGAGTGAAATTTTATTTTCGGAAAACATAGTAGTCACTTTTAAATAATGTGTGACCATATATGACTTTTGGTTACATTGTTCAAGTGTGTGACATATATTTGTCACTTTTAAATGCATATCGTGACTAATGCTTCAAACTTACTTTTCAGTTGTCACACATTTCAAATTCATATGTGGCTAAATTTTCAACAAAAACTAGCAGTCACGTATAAATAATGTGTGACAAACTTGAGTATATGATTTAGCCACATACACAATTACTTCGTGTGACCATATATGAATTTTGGTCACACTTTTCAATTATGTGACATATATTTGTCACATATGTATATATATAGTGTGACTAATGTTTCAAACTTATTTATATCCATCACACGTACCAAATTATAAGTGACTAAAAAATCAAAATTTTTTGCCAGATACGTATAGTCACGAAAATATTCAAATGTGTGGCTGTAGCCTCAGATGTAATTCCAAAATGGTCACACAATTCGGATCAAGTGTGGCTATTTATTTTATTCTGGTACATTTAGTCACACAAATAAGTTATTGTGTGGCCGTTCAAAAAACAGCATGTGTGACTATATCCTATTTTTGTACTAGTGGCTTCTATGTCCGCTAGGGGAATGTCAGGTGGTATTATATGTATTTGGAATAATTTAGTTTTTAAAAATTCTATAATTTTATGCTACAAAAACTGTGTGGCTGTTGAAGGCCTTTGGATTCCAAATGATGTTCGGATTATGTGGATTGTAGTATACACTCCTTAAAACTTGTCTAGTAAGATTGCTCTATGGTCCTCTTTGGCTAATCTGATTGATAATTGGGATGGGATTTTGGTAGCGATGGGAGACTTTAATGAAGTTCGGGAGGCTGGGGAGTGATTTGGTTCTTATTTTAATATAAGGCAATCTGCGATTTTCAACTCCTTTATTACTAACTCTTCTCTTTGTGATGTTCCGTTGGGTGGCTATAACTTCACATGGACTGATAAATGGGGATAAAAAATGAGCAAACTTGATCGGTTCCTGGTCTCGGAAAGCTTCTTTGATAATTTTCCTCATACTTCGGCCTATTCTTCTCAAAGAACACATGGTGGACTTTGGTCCTATACCTTTTCGATTCTTTCATTCTTGGTTGGAGTTGGAAGGTTTCCATAAACTGGTTGTGGACATTTGGAACAATGACGGTATTACTGATGCCAATGGGTTGATTTCGTTTAAGGAAAAGCTTCAAAATCTTAAGCGAGTCATCCACGAATGGATCACCTTTAATAGATCTGATTCTTTTAACCTGAAGAAAGACCACTTGTCTCGACTTGCCTCTATTGATGTTAAAATTGATCAAGGATGTGCTAATGAGTCAGATCTTTTAAATCATCATGAGTCCATTCGAATTCTGGGAGAATTAGACCGTTTAGAAGCAAATGATATACCCCAAAAAGCTAGGATTAAGTAGGCTACGGAAGGGGACGAAAATACTGGATTCTTTCATGCTACGTTAAAGAAAAAGCTTCATCAACTAGCTATTAAAGGTATTCTAAAAGATGGAGAATGGATTGAAGACCCTAACAATATCAAAGATGAATTTGTGGCACATTTTTGTAAATGTTTTCAATCGGCCAGTGGGCATCCTCCTTCTTTTGAGGGTGTTATGCCTAATATTCTCTCCTTTGATCAAAGTATATTTTCAGAAAGCAAAATTACTAGAGAAGAAATAAAGAGAGCAGTGTGGGATTGCGGAGGAGATCGTGCCCCGGGTCCGGACGGGTTTACTTTTAAATTCTTTACAACATTTTGGGATCTTTTAGAAGAGGACGTGAATCGGTTTGTACAAGAATTCTTCGTCCATGGATCATTTCCTAAAGGATGCAACTCATCGTTTATTGCATTTATCCCTAAGGTGTCTAATGCCACGCTCGTCACGGACTTTCGCCCTATAAGTCTAATAGGATGCCAATATAAAATCATTGGAAACTTTTTAGCCAATAGGCTAAGTATGGTGATCGAAAGTTGTGTTAGTCCAGAGCAATCAACCTTCATCAAGGGTAGGAATATCCTTGACGATCCTCTTATTCTAAATGAAGTTATGTCTTGGTATCGCAAACGCAAGAAACAACTTATGATATTCAAGGTAGACTTTGAAAAAGCTTTTGATTCTGTTAATACAAATAATGTCAAAAATGCCATTTGCATTATTCGGTCTCTTTACGTTTTGATAATCACAAAATATAAAAACACGTTACGTAACACCCCAACCCGGCAAGGGTAGAAGTGTCATGAAAATGGTGACATATCAAAGGCAAGCATAACATACGACTTACATAATACAAATGTTTTACAATGTTACAAAGGAAAATATACCAAATCTATGTAGTCATACATAAATGAATACTAAAACTAAGGTGTCGTCTTCATAAGCTAATCTCTCATCCCAAAGCAAACCCAAGCACCTGGCTTCCTACTAAAACCTGCCGCAGGAAAAGAAATGCGGCTGAGCTTAAAAAGCCCAGTGAACAGATATATAATAAACAGAAACCAAAATCAAATGGAAATGAACAGACATGTCATAATGAATGAGATATAGGAAAAGGAAATAAAGAGTAAGGTTTAGGACAGTCATCCACCACGAGCCCATATCATAAAATATCATATCATATCATATCATAATCATATAGAGGGGATGCCTCTCAAATAAACAGATAATATGAGGGGTGTCCTCATTCTTCAATCCAAATAGTATGAGGGGTGTCCTCATTCTTCAAATGGAGTGATCAGCTCCCAGGGGTGTGAAAGGAGTGGATTGCACCCATCCCCAGTCACCATATCATATCAAAACGAACTGTCCACGAACACGGACACGAACCTAGGATGCATCCATTCGCCCCCCGAACAAATCATATTGGCCATAACAAAACATATCATAGTGTGCTAGCATATCATAATCAAAATGGGGACGGTGTAACCAAATCACTAGGGCTACACGCTAGTCATGCCAGTGGTGCATCACAGACACGGCCATGTTACCTTCATGGCTAGGAAACGAACTTGGCTCGGGTATCAAACTGGGGTCAAAGGTCAAAGGTTCATATCAAAGCAAAGGTTCATATAATCATAGTCCAAATATCAAGGTTCAAATCACAGGGTTCATATCAAAAGCTTCATATGCCAAAGGTTCAAATGTCAAAGGTTCATAGCAAAGGTCAGGGTCACATCAAATCAGAGTTCAAGAAACTGAAGGCACCTTATTAAAAAGGGCAGAATATCTGTACCTTATTCCAAAAGCAAAGCACAAACCAAAATGAATAAGATAGAATCAGGTCCTCTCCTTCTTCACACCTAGAGGGGTAGAAAAGAATTACAAACCTTTCCATTTTAAGTAACTTTCCATTTTTAGCAGGTTTCCAAAATTAGCAAGTTTCCATATTTAGTAAGATTGTGTCATATAATTTAATTAAATCATTATTAAGTGGAAATAGGGTATACTTGATCAGATTTACACATTTGGTCCTTACGGTTTCATAATTTACAAATTACACCCTTTATTTTATTAAGTTACACTTTAAACCTTTTTATATCCATAATTACACATTAAACCCTTAATTAACCAAATTTACACAATGAGTACTTATTTTCACATGTTATACGAATGTACCCTTAAATATTCATAATTTACACATCAAGTCCCTCAAGTTATCAAAGTTACATATTAAGCCCTTTAATTTACAATTTCAACTTTTAATTATTAATAGTTTCACATTAAGCCATTAAATTACCAAAATTGCACATAACCCCCTGAATATAATTTATTACTCAAATCAACCTTAAATTTCCAGAAATTACATATTTAGTCCCTCTCTTTTAATTATTTACAAAATCGATTTAAACTTTAATTAATTAACAAATTAAACCCTTTAAATATAAAATTTACACAAGAGGCCCTCCTTTTATATTTTATACGATTTATACCTGTCCCAAATAATATTTTAAAAATAACCCACAAGTTTTATAATTTACAAAACACCCCCTTATAATTTAAAAACAAACCGCATAACACTTTTATTTACAAAACCCTAACCTTAAAATTCTCAATCATTACCCAATAATTTTATTATCATTAAATCATCATTTAATGACTCAAAACAAGCTCTAAATCTAAACCCTAGCTCGAACCATATTTTATTTCTTTTTCTTCTTTATTTTCTTTAATCCGCAAAAACAAATAAATCAAAATAATTATTTTAGGCCTTGACAATTCGAAGTAGCATTTTTCACAGATTAATATGATCATATAGAAGCCACGAAAATTGTTCAAAAGGTTCATAAAAGTCGCGTATATTTTATACCGAGTTTTTGAGTTTTTAGGGTTTCGACTCCAAAAATTATCATATGATCGAATCAAGCCATGACAATTCGAACAACCATTTTTCTAGACTTGTTTGATGACCAAGGAACTCAGGAAAATTATAATAAGAACCCAGAAAAATCATATTATATATTTTACCTAATTAAACCGTTTTTACCCATTATAATTCGTACGATGTAAAAATCCTTGCATGAATCGAGTTTAACAATTTTTATGAGTTATAAGTGATGAAAGGGACCTAAGAAAAATACCAGATCGAATTATGAACGTGCGAAAGAGTCACAACAAATTTAGCCTTGGCGGATGAGTTTTTCGAACCATAAAAGCCTAGCGATCAAACGAGCACCCCCACGACTCCAAAAATATTTTTCCCCACTCCTTTAGATGATGAATAACACGGGAAAAAATACTCCAAGAGCTCCAGAATTTCGTATGTGGGCGTGATGAATTTTTGGGTGTTTTATGATTTACTCGGTTTTATTATTTAGGTTTAATTGATTTTGTTACCACTAATAAAGGAAAAACCGTGTCATTGGGGAGGCATGGGCTGGAAATCACGAAATTAATGGCCCCCAAATCAATCACATAGTTTCCTAATTTTTTTGTTGTTATTTAAAAGCATTTAAATTAATTATATGGTTTCTAAAACATAAATAATGATATTCTAAAAAAATTCGGTACATATTATGTGTTACAAATAATTTTAGTACTTCCCAAAATCTCAAATGTAGCATTAGAAATAATTTTACTTCATATCTTGATCATCTCCCGAAGTTTGGAATTTATTTGGCATTTCATAAGCTTTTTATTCAAAGTTTAAGATTGTATGGGCATTTTGGTCTTTTTACCCGTTTTCAAATTTTAGGGTTTTACAACTCTTCCCCTCTAACAGAAAAATTTCGTCCTCGAAATTTGCAAAGAATCAGAAGCGAAAGGATCGAAAACAAAATAGGGACGTACCAGATCAGAATACAAAATGCGGATAACTAGCTCGTATTGATTCCTCGGTTTCCCAGGTAGCCTCCCGCTCTGGGTGGTTCTTCCAAAGAATCTTTACGAATGGAAATGAAAAATCCCAACGATCGGAAATGAAACGAAACAGAAGGCACAACGGACAACGAACGGAAATGTAAAAGACTTGTTTCTCATGACTCTTCGTTGTCGATCTAAGATAGCTTCGGGTTTCTTAAAAAGACATACTATACTGAATTTCAGATTGCAAAGATAATAACCAACATGACAAATGATTATTGCGTTCTCTCGGAAGAGATACAAAGAATACATAGGATTTTGACGGATATGCCGTCCATAGAATTTGATTAAGCAAATCACATGAGATCGTACAGAACATAGATTGTTGGTGACATCAAATGGCAGAAAACTTCACAGCAGATCTTATGATTCTTGTCAGAAGTATATGGATCAACAAATGCGTGTCAAGAATCGAACGTATCAGATCGTATAACGGCGAACAGATTAAGCGTATAGGGGGAATGAACCTAAATATTACAGATGCAACAATTCTCACATCTCCTATCAACATTATAAGGTTTCTAAAGTACTCCTCGAAATATCCTATGAACACAATAAGGGTACGTCATATGACGTAAGTATTATCACGTTAGCTACTCGTCATAATACCAGCATCATATGAGTATACCATCATGATGGTCATACTTTATCTCAAGTCGCGAACAGAACTACTTATCTTAACCACCTATCAGTCTTTCTACCTCCTAAGGTTGGTCCAAAACAAACATCACTACGGATTCTAAATCGGAGGAATTTGAACGTACAAATAGCGTAACGGAATGTGTACATCTCAAAATGAAACTCGTCGTCAAAACGTTAGGTCTTCCACAATTCATCATCCTTCTCATAATGAAACCATCATCCAAACAAATGCATAACTAACATAGAACGGAATTTCTAATAGGGTAAGGCTCATTCAAAAGGTCCTATCGAAAGGTAACGGAAACTTAAGTGGTCTAAGAGGAAATGAATTACGTCTTCAATATCTTCATCCTTTACAGCAATTAAATATTCCAAATCCAAACGTTTACTACAAAATTTCATCCATTCAATTTCATGATCTTGAATCCTTTCAAATTCCAAGTAGTCGCTCTCTTGTCTAATCATACGATCATAGGGTGAAAAGGAAATCATAAACTTGAGTCTGGTTCCTCAAGTCTTCGACACTTCTTCTGGACACTTCGGTGTGGTAGCGTGAATCTCTGACGTGATCACCTTGCATTCCCCCATTTGCGATTCTGCTTCAGCTCTCAATTCATCTTAGTACAACTAAAATGACTAGAGAACTAAGGTTGCGTGTCTCCTACAGGTCTCCTAGCATGATTCAAAACTCACCAACTCAAACTGCTGTGGACTTCCTGGGTTATGTGCTGAAAGCTCATCTTCTACGGTCTGGTCGTCTTGATGCCCAACTGAAATCTCCACGTGCTGCTTGAGGTATAATCGAGTCTCATCTCAGTCTGTCTTCTCCTCACATGCTTCTCTCTTGGTAACGCCTGTCACGAACCTCTTCTGCACATCTTCTACAAGGTTACTAACTCCGACAATGGTCTTCAGTCTTGGTCCTTTTCGTGGAAGCTCTTTAGTCATCGGATACCTGGTGGTGTTGTCTGCTACAATCTTTGATCGTCAAGTAAATCTATTCTTCTAGAACAAAGGGTCGGTTTACTTCATACTAACATGGTCAACGTGTCCCTCGTTCGTCTCTGAGCACAAACATACTGTCATACTATGACAATTGTCCGAATACTTGCGAAAACATGAATCTTCTAGCCAATACAATTGACATCATTCAAAACTCATAGTGGTCACACAGGTACTAAAGCAACTTCAGGAAATCTTCTTAGGGAAAACCTTCGTATCACAATTCTCTTCACAAATCAAATTGTAATGCTTCGCGGAACTTAATCCCAACTAATCAACTTCTTCCTCAGATGTTCTTGTGGTTGCTTCTTCAGTCTTTCAAACTCAAATGAGGTCGTCTGCTACGGAGTTTCAAAAATAGAACAAATCAAATATTGATACGCGGAAATGGAATAATGATTACGGTTACATTCACGATGGTCGGTGTGCCGCCACACTTTTCTCTCTTTCTTCTTCATAAACCAACAGGGGCATTCAAGAGATCACTGAAGTGAACAATTTCATATCCCATCAGTTCCTACAATCTCTTAACTTCTTCAGTATCGTGGTTTCGCCAAATTAGTTCAATGCAAACTTTACTTCCCAAACGGATCTCAAAAGGTTTATCAGAAACACCAGAAATTGGTACAACAAACTTTCAAATACCAGAGCTTTCTAAGAGTGGATACTAACAGGCGTTAGGAGAAAATTGGAAATCAAAGAGATCGGAGTATGTGCTTCATAGCAACAATAATCTTAACAGATTCAAATGATTGAGAATATCATATAAAAATATGGTGAAGCAGATTGTTAAAGGTTGCATTTCAAACATTGTAGTCCATGATAGCTTTACAAAACCACCAATCCATAATCAAGAGACCTCAAAGTCAAATACATCCAAAGGGAAACGGATTCTCAGAGTGAATGTGGTTGTCAAATCATACGGATAGTTCACATATCAAATTTAGGTACATGGTTCATCAAAGTGTGGGATGGGAGAGTATTAGAATATATCAAAGTCAAATATATCAAATTGAAGGTTAGAATAGTGAACAGTTCAAAGGATTGGAATCTTGTTTAGCTTATAGCATAGGAATGGTAGGGTGTGCACCGATAGTAACACGAACATCGTTTAACTGTCTGAGTTGGAATGTAAGGAATATCAGTTATTAGCATCGGCATGCTCAGATAATAATTCCGTACTGGACAAATGTCAACATCAAATCCTTCCAAAGGAAATTGGTTGACATAATAAGTTCATCATGAAAATGAAGGGAGGTAAGACTTCCTCGTCTTCTGCGACAAACGTTCTTATAAGGCATGACTAAAGGCAAAGGCAAGATTCAGAGTGATGCGGAAGCAAATACTACTCACATGGATGTCCTAGACTACCCATTCCTCACCGGTTATGACTTATGTTCCTATGGGAAAATCCTATGCAACTTCGCAAAGGTTATCCTACGAGCGCCTATAGTGGAAACTTAGGGGTCCTAACTTACACAGGCCCAGGGTAGATGTACTACAAGTCGTAAACCTGGCTCTGATACCATAATTGTAACACCCCAACCCGGCAAGGGTAGAAGTGTCATGAAAATGGTGACATATCAAAGGCAAGCATAACATACGACTTACATAATACAAATGTTTTACAATGTTACAAAGGAAAATATACCAAATCTATGTAGTCATACATAAATGAATACTAAAACTAAGGTGTCGTCTTCATAAGCTAATCTCTCATCCCAAAGCAAACCCAAGCACCTGGCTTCCTACTAAAACCTGCCGCAGGAAAAGAAATGCGGCTGAGCTTAAAAAGCCCAGTGAACAGATATATAATAAACAGAAACCAAAATCAAATGGAAATGAACAGACATATCATAATGAATGAGATATAGGAAAAGGAAATAAAGAGTAAGGTTTAGGACAGTCATCCACCACGAGCCCATATCATAAAATATCATATCATATCATATCATAATCATATAGAGGGGATGCCTCTCAAATAAACAGATAATATGAGGGGTGTCCTCATTCTTCAATCCAAATAGTATGAGGGGTGTCCTCATTCTTCAAATGGAGTGATCAGCTCCCAGGGGTGTGAAAGGAGTGGATTGCACCCATCCCCAGTCACCATATCATATCAAAACGAACTGTCCACGAACACGGACACGAACCTAGGATGCATCCATTCGCCCCCCGAACAAATCATATTGGCCATAACAAAACATATCATAGTGTGCTAGCATATCATAATCAAAATGGGGACGGTGTAACCAAATCACTAGGGCTACACGCTAGTCATGCCAGTGGTGCATCACAGACACGGCCATGTTACCTTCATGGCTAGGAAACGAACTTGGCTCGGGTATCAAACTGGGGTCAAAGGTCAAAGGTTCATATCAAAGCAAAGGTTCATATAATCATAGTCCAAATATCAAGGTTCAAATCACAGGGTTCATATCAAAAGCTTCATATGCCAAAGGTTCAAATGTCAAAGGTTCATAGCAAAGGTCAGGGTCACATCAAATCAGAGTTTAAGAGACTGAAGGCACCTTATTAAAAAGGGCAGAATATCTGTACCTTATTCCAAAAGCAAAGCACAAACCAAAATGAATAAGATAGAATCAGGTCCTCTCCTTCATCACACCTAGAGGGGTAGAAAAGAATTACAAACCTTTCCATTTTAAGTAACTTTCCATTTTTAGCAGGTTTCCAAAATTAGCAAGTTTCCATATTTAGTAAGATTGTGTCATATAATTTAATTAAATCATTATTAAGTGGAAATAGGGTATACTTGATCAGATTTACACATTTGGTCCTCACGGTTTCATAATTTACAAATTACACCCTTTATTTTATTAAGTTACACTTTAAACCTTTTTATATCCATAATTACACATTAAACCCTTAATTAACCAAATTTACACAATGAGTACTTATTTTCACATGTTATACGAATGTACCCTTAAATATTCATAATTTACACATCAAGTCCCTCAAGTTATCAAAGTTACATATTAAGCCCTTTAATTTACAATTTCAACTTTTAATTATTAATAGTTTCACATTAAGCCATTAAATTACCAAAATTGCACATAACCCCCTGAATATAATTTATTACTCAAATCAACCTTAAATTTCCAGAAATTACATATTTAGTCCCTCTCTTTTAATTATTTACAAAATCGATTTAAACTTTAATTAATTAACAAATTAAACCCTTTAAATATAAAATTTACACAAGAGGCCCTCCTTTTATATTTTATACGATTTATACCTGTCCCAAATAATATTTTAAAAATAACCCACAAGTTTTATAATTTACAAAACACCCCCTTATAATTTAAAAACAAACCGCATAACACTTTTATTTACAAAACCCTAACCTTAAAATTCTCAATCATTACCCAATAATTTTATTATCATTAAATCATCATTTAATGACTCAAAACAAGCTCTAAATCTAAACCCTAGCTCGAACCATATTTTATTTCTTTTTCTTCTTTATTTTCTTTAATCCGCAAAAACAAATAAATCAAAATAATTATTTTAGGCCTTGACAATTCGAAGTAGCATTTTTCACAGATTAATATGATCATATAGAAGCCACGAAAATTGTTCAAAAGGTTCATAAAAGTCGCGTATATTTTATACCGAGTTTTTGAGTTTTTAGGGTTTCGACTCCAAAAATTATCATATGATCGAATCAAGCCATGACAATTCGAACAACCATTTTTCTAGACTTGTTTGATGACCAAGGAACTCAGGAAAATTATAATAAGAACCCAGAAAAATCATATTATATATTTTACCTAATTAAACCGTTTTTACCCATTATAATTCGTACGATGTAAAAATCCTTGCATGAATCGAGTTTAACAATTTTTATGAGTTATAAGTGATGAAAGGGACCTAAGAAAAATACCAGATCGAATTATGAACGTGCGAAAGAGTCACAACAAATTTAGCCTTGGCGGATGAGTTTTTCGAACCATAAAAGCCTAGCGATCAAACGAGCACCCCCACGACTCCAAAAATATTTTTCCCCACTCCTTTAGATGATGAATAACACGGGAAAAATACTCCAAGAGCTCCAGAATTTCGTATGTGGGCGTGATGAATTTTTGGGTGTTTTATGATTTACTACGGTTTTATTATTTAGGTTTAATTGATTTTGTTACCACTAATAAAGGAAAAACCGTGTCATTGGGGAGGCATGGGCTGGAAATCACGAAATTAATGGCCCCCAAATCAATCACATAGTTTCCTAATTTTTTTGTTGTTATTTAAAAGCATTTAAATTAATTATATGGTTTCTAAAACATAAATAATGATATTCTAAAAAAATTCGGTACATATTATGTGTTACAAATAATTTTAGTACTTCCCAAAATCTCAAATGTAGCATTAGAAATAATTTTACTTCATATCTTGATCATCTCCCGAAGTTTGGAATTTATTTGGCATTTCATAAGCTTTTTATTCAAAGTTTAAGATTGTATGGGCATTTTGGTCTTTTTACCCGTTTTCAAATTTTAGGGTTTTACAACTCTTCCCCTCTAACAGAAAAATTTCGTCCTCGAAATTTGCAAAGAATCAGAAGTGAAAGGATCGAAAACAAAATAGGGACGTACCAGATCAGAATACAAAATGCGGATAACTAGCTCGTATTGATTCCTCGGTTTCCCAGGTAGCCTCCCGCTCTGGGTGGTTCTTCCAAAGAATCTTTACGAATGGAAATGAAAAATCCCAACGATCGGAAATGAAACGAAACAGAAGGCACAACGGACAGCGAACGGAAATGTAAAAGACTTGTTTCTCATGACTCTTCGTTGTCGATCTAAGATAGCTTCGGGTTTCTTAAAAAGACATACTATACTGAATTTCAGATTGCAAAGATAATAACCAACATGACAAATGATTATTGCGTTCTCTCGGAAGAGATACAAAGAATACATAGGATTTTGACGGATATGCCGTCCATAGAATTTGATTAAGCAAATCACATGAGATCGTACAGAACATAGATTGTTGGTGACATCAAATGGCAGAAAACTTCACAGCAGATCTTATGATTCTTGTCAGAAGTATATGGATCAACAAATGCGTGTCAAGAATCGAACGTATCAGATCGTATAACGGCGAACAGATTAAGCGTATAGGGGGAATGAACCTAAATATTACAGATGCAACAATTCTCACATCTCCTATCAACATTATAAGGTTTCTAAAGTACTCCTCGAAATATCCTATGAACACAATAAGGGTACGTCATATGACGTAAGTATTATCACGTTAGCTACTCGTCATAATACCAGCATCATATGAGTATACCATCATGATGGTCATACTTTATCTCAAGTCGCGAACAGAACTACTTATCTTAACCACCTATCAGTCTTTCTACCTCCTAAGGTTGGTCCAAAACAAACATCACTACGGATTCTAAATCGGAGGAATTTGAACGTACAAATAGCGTAACGGAATGTGTACATCTCAAAATGAAACTCGTCGTCAAAACGTTAGGTCTTCCACAATTCATCATCCTTCTCATAATGAAACCATCATCCAAACAAATGCATAACTAACATAGAACGGAATTTCTAATAGGGTAAGGCTCATTCAAAAGGTCCTATCGAAAGGTAACGGAAACTTAAGTGGTCTAAGAGGAAATGAATTACGTCTTCAATATCTTCATCCTTTACAGCAATTAAATATTCCAAATCCAAACGTTTACTACAAAATTTCATCCATTCAATTTCATGATCTTGAATCCTTTCAAATTCCAAGTAGTCGCTCTCTTGTCTAATCATACGATCATAGGGTGAAAAGGAAATCATAAACTTGAGTCTGGTTCCTCAAGTCTTCGACACTTCTTCTGGACACTTCGGTGTGGTAGCGTGAATCTCTGACGTGATCACCTTGCATTCCCCCATTTGCGATTCTGCTTCAGCTCTCAATTCATCTTAGTACAACTAAAATGACTAGAGAACTAAGGTTGCGTGTCTCCTACAGGTCTCCTAGCATGATTCAAAACTCACCAACTCAAACTGCTGTGGACTTCTTGGGTTATGTGCTGAAAGCTCATCTTCTACGGTCTGGTCGTCTTGATGCCCAACTGAAATCTCCACGTGCTGCTTGAGGTATAATCGAGTCTCATCTCAGTCTGTCTTCTCCTCACATGCTTCTCTCTTGGTAACGCCTGTCACGAACCTCTTCTGCACATCTTCTACAAGGTTACTAACTCCGACAATGGTCTTCAGTCTTGGTCCTTTTCGTGGAAGCTCTTTAGTCATCGGATACCTGGTGGTGTTGTCTGCTACAATCTTTGATCGTCAAGTAAATCTATTCTTCTAGAACAAAGGGTCGGTTTACTTCATACTAACATGGTCAACGTGTCCCTCGTTCGTCTCTGAGCACAAACATACTGTCATACTATGACAATTGTCCGAATACTTGCGAAAACATGAATCTTCTAGCCAATACAATTGACATCATTCAAAACTCATAGTGGTCACACAGGTACTAAAGCAACTTCAGGAAATCTTCTTAGGGAAAACCTTCGTATCACAATTCTCTTCACAAATCAAATTGTAATGCTTCGCGGAACTTAATCCCAACTAATCAACTTCTTCCTCAGATGTTCTTGTGGTTGCTTCTTCAGTCTTTCAAACTCAAATGAGGTCGTCTGCTACGGAGTTTCAAAAATAGAACAAATCAAATATTGATACGCGGAAATGGAATAATGATTACGGTTACATTCACGATGGTCGGTGTGCCGCCACACTTTTCTCTCTTTCTTCTTCATAAACCAACAGGGGCATTCAAGAGATCACTGAAGTGAACAATTTCATATCCCATCAGTTCCTACAATCTCTTAACTTCTTCAGTATCGTGGTTTCGCCAAATTAGTTCAATGCAAACTTTACTTCCCAAACGGATCTCAAAAGGTTTATCAGAAACACCAGAAATTGGTACAACAAACTTTCAAATACCAGAGCTTTCTAAGAGTGGATACTAACAGGCGTTAGGAGAAAATTGGAAATCAAAGAGATCGGAGTATGTGCTTCATAGCAACAATAATTTTAACAGATTCAAATGATTGAGAATATCATATAAAAATATGGTGAAGCAGATTGTTAAAGGTTGCATTTCAAACATTGTAGTCCATGATAGCTTTACAAAACCACCAATCCATAATCAAGAGACCTCAAAGTCAAATACATCCAAAGGGAAACGGATTCTCAGAGTGAATGTGGTTGTCAAATCATACGGATAGTTCACATATCAAATTTAGGTACATGGTTCATCAAAGTGTGGGATGGGAGAGTATTAGAATATATCAAAGTCAAATATATCAAATTGAAGGTTAGAATAGTGAACAGTTCAAAGGATTGGAATCTTGTTTAGCTTATAGCATAGGAATGGTAGGGTGTGCACCGATAGTAACACGAACATCGTTTAACTGTCTGAGTTGGAATGTAAGGAATATCAGTTATTAGCATCGGCATGCTCAGATAATAATTCCGTACTGGACAAATGTCAACATCAAATCCTTCCAAAGGAAATTGGTTGACATAATAAGTTCATCATGAAAATGAAGGGAGGTAAGACTTCCTCGTCTTCTGCGACAAACGTTCTTATAAGGCATGACTAAAGGCAAAGGCAAGATTCAGAGTGATGCGGAAGCAAATACTACTCACATGGATGTCCTAGACTACCCATTCCTCACCGGTTATGACTTATGTTCCTATGGGAAAATCCTATGCAACTTCGCAAAGGTTATCCTACGAGCGCCTATAGTGGAAACTTAGGGGTCCTAACTTACACAGGCCAAGGGTAGATGTACTACAAGTCGTAAACCTGGCTCTGATACCATAATTGTAACACCCCAACCCGGCAAGGGTAGAAGTGTCACGCAAATGGTGACATATCAAAGGCAAGCATAACATACGACTTACATAATACAAATGTTTTACAATGTTACAAAGGAAAATATACCAAATCTATGTAGTCATACATAAATGAATACTAAAACTAAGGTGTCGTCTTCATAAGCTAATCTCTCATCCCAAAGCAAACCCAAGCACCTGGCTTCCTACTAAAACCAGCCGCAGGAAAAGAAATGCGGCTGAGCTTAAAAAGCCCAGTGAACAGATATATAATAAACGGAAACCAAAATCAAATGGAAATGAACAGACATGTCATAATGAATGAGATATAGGAAAAGGAAATAAAGAGTAAGGTTTAGGACAGTCATCCACCACGAGCCCATATCATAACATATCATATCATATCATATCATAATCATATAGAGGGGATGCCTCTCAAATAAACAGATAATATGAGGGGTGTCCTCATTCTTCAATCCAAATAATATGAGGGGTGTCCTCATTCTTCAAATGGAGTGATCAGCTCCCAGGGGTGTGAAAGGAGTGGATTGCACCCATCCCCAGTCACCATATCATATCAAAACGAACTGTCCACGAACACGGACACGAACCTAGGATGCATCCATTCGCCCCCCGAACAAATCATATTGGCCATAACAAAACATATCATAGTGTGCTAGCATATCATAATCAAAATGGGGACGGTGTAACCAAATCACTAGGGCTACACGCTAGTCATGCCAGTGGTGCATCACAGACACGGCCATGTTACCTTCATGGCTAGGAAACGAACTTGGCTCGGGTATCAAACTGGGGTCAAAGGTCAAAGGTTCATATCAAAGCAAAGGTTCATATAATCATAGTCCAAATATCAAGGTTCAAATCACAGGGTTCATATCAAAAGCTTCATATGCCAAAGGTTCAAATGTCAAAGGTTCATAGCAAAGGTCAGGGTCACATCAAATCAGAGTTCAAGAGACTGAAGGCACCTTATTAAAAAGGGCAGAATATCTGTACCTTATTCCAAAAGCAAAGCACAAACCAAAATGAATAAGATAGAATCAGGTCCTCTCCTTCTTCACACCTAGAGGGATAGAAAAGAATTACAAACCTTTCCATTTTAAGTAACTTTCCATTTTTAGCAGGTTTCCAAAATTAGCAAGTTTCCATATTTAGTAAGATTGTGTCATATAATTTAATTAAATCATTATTAAGTGGAAATAGGGTATACTTGATCAGATTTACACATTTGGTCCTCACGGTTTCATAATTTACAAATTACACCCTTTATTTTATTAAGTTACACTTTAAACCTTTTTATATCCATAATTACACATTAAACCCTTAATTAACCAAATTTACACAATGAGTACTTATTTTCACATGTTATACGAATGTACCCTTAAATATTCATAATTTACACATCAAGTCCCTCAAGTTACCAAAGTTACATATTAAGCCCTTTAATTTACAATTTCAACTTTTAATTATTAATAGTTACATATTAAGCCATTAAATTACCAAAATTGCACATAACCCCCTGAATATAATTTATTACTCAAATCAACCTTAAATTTCCAGAAATTACATATTTAGTCCCTCTCTTTTAATTATTTACAAAATCGATTTAAACTTTAATTAATTAACAAATTAAACCCTTTAAATATAAAATTTACACAAGAGGCCCTCCTTTTATATTTTATACGATTTATACCTGTCCCAAATAATATTCTAAAAATAACCCACAAGTTTTATAATTTACAAAAACACCCCTTATAATTTAAAAACAAACCGCATAACACTTTTATTTACAAAACCCTAACCTTAAAATTCTCAATCATTACCCAATAATTTTATTATCATTAAATCATCATTTAATGACACAAAACAAGCTCTAAATCTAAACCCTAGCTCGAACCATATTTTATTTCTTTTTCTTCTTTATTTTTCTTTAATCCGCAAAAACAAATAAATCAAAATAATTATTTTAGGCCTTGACAATTCGAAGTAGCATTTTTTACCAGATTAATATGATCATATAGAAGCCACGAAAATTGTTCAAAAGGTTCAGAAAAGTCGCGTATATTTTATACCGAGTTTTTGAGTTTTTAGGGTTTCGACTCCAAAAATTATCATATGATCGAATCAAGCCATGAAAATTTGAACAACCATTTTTCTAGACTTTTTTGATGACCAAGGAACTCAGGAAAATTATAATAAGAACCCAGAAAAATCGTATTATATATTTTACCTAATTAAACTGTTTTTACCCATTATAATTCGTACGATGTAAAAATCCTTGCATGAATCGAGTTTAACAATTTTTATGAGTTATAAGTGATGAAAGGGACCTAAGAAAAATACCAGATCAAATTATGAACGTGCGAAAGAGTCACAACGAATTTAGCCTTGGCGGATGAGTTTTTCGAACCATAAAAGCCTAGCGATCAAACGAGCACCCCCACGACTCCAAAACTATTTTTCCCCACTCCTTTAGATGATGAATAACATGGGAAAAATACTCCAAGAGCTCCAGAATTTCGTATGTGGGCGTGATGAATTTTTGGGTGTTTTATGATTTACTCGGTTTTATTATTTAGGTTTAATTGAGTTTGTTACCACTAATAAAGGAAAAACCATGTCATTGGGGAGGCATGGGCTGGAAATCACAAAATTAATGGCCCCCAAATCAATCACATAGTTTCCTAATTTTTTTGTTGTTATTTAAAAGCATTTAAATTAATTATATGGTTTCTAAAACATAAATAATGATATTCTAAAAAAATTCGGTACATATTATGTGTTACAAATAATTTTAGTACTTCCCAAAATCTCAAATGTAGCATTAGAAATAATTTTACTTCATATCTTGATCATCTCCCGAAGTTTGGAATTTATTTGGCATTTCATAAGCTTTTTATTCAAAGTTTAAGATTGTATGGGCATTTTGGTCTTTTTACCCGTTTTCAAATTTTAGGGTTTTAATCACAAAATATAAAAACACGTTACGTAAAACTACACTTGATAAGTTTTTAGTCGAGAAAAATCTTTTCAACAACATACCGACTACAACATCACTTCAGATATTAACAAACACAATACCGGAATTAGTAAAGTGACCAAAGAATTTATTTTTCTCAAAACTTCACATTTTTATGTAACAAAACATTTTTACAAAAGTATTTTTGTAATTAAAAAGAAATGTTTTATTAAAGAAAATAAATTTGAATTTCAAATCTCCCAACAGCTATATTTCGCGCCTAAACCAGATAAGTTTTTCACCAGATAAACTTTCACCACATCAGGACAAAAATAGGAGCATATGTCGGGACGGTCCCGTAAACATGGCGACGGTCCCTTATATATACGGGACCGTTCAACTTTAAGGGACCGTCCCCCGCTCCTCCTAGTGCCTATAAATACTGCACTGTTTCACTCAGAAAAAAAAAGCCTCTTTGCACAAAAACATTATGTTCTTTCTTCCTCCTTTCTTTGATCAGTATAATGTGTTGATATGTGTTTATACGTGATCCCGTTACCCTCTATATCAAAGTACAAGAGAAGGACACTCGTATTAGTCAATGAAGTGTTATAGTCATCACACATACGTAACTTGTGTTACGATTCTCTTCTTCCCCCAAACTCTCTTCTTTGTGTGTATATTGTAAATTTGTACATCCGACTTGTGTGTGAGTCGTGATTAGGTGTGTTAGGATAAATACGGACAAAGTGTAAGTCCGTGAAGTGGTGTATCTAGATTAGGACTTTGTGTTAGTTCGTGTGCCGGTGTGTGAAGACTTGGACTTGGTGTAAGTCCATGTGTGAAGACTTGGACTTGGTGTGAGTTCGTGAAGTGAAGACTTGGACCGGGTGAAGGTTCGTGAAGACTTGGATTGGGTGAAGATCCAAGTGGACTAGGTGTATGTCCGTGTAGCCACGTGGGCTTTTGTGTAGATTGGTCCTAGCTTGGATTAGAACTCGACATTCCGCTTAGTGTCGTTAAATTGGTGTAAGCTTTGGTGTACGGTTTGCTCCGCCTACAGGGAGTGTGTTGACATAGTGATTGTGAACTCTCGAGCATGGTACTCGGGGAGTGGAGTAGGGCGAAGAGTGAGCTTCATGCCGAACCACTATAAATCTCCGCGTCTCGGTTTGGTTGTGTTCTTCCTTTATCTCTTGCATTTACTTTATTTACTTTACGCATTATTATTGTGTTCATAGATATCACATAATTTTGAATCAAACGGTTTTTCGAAAAGAAACAAAAAGGAACTGAAAGATTTTAAAACGTAATTGTAAACGGTGAAACTATTCAACCCCCCCTTCTAGTTTCTACAATTGGTATCAGAGCGGGTCACTCAAGAACTTTAAAGTAAACTGTACTTTAAAACTTGAATCGATCTATGGAGTCTGAAAGATATTAAGAAGGGCATTCTTTGAAAGGACCACCATTTTTTGAAAACAATAATTTTATTGATTGGAAAAATAGATTTGAAAGTTATGTGAAATCAATAGATCAAGATCTTTGGCATGTCATTTCAATTGGTGATTTTCAACCAATGGAAATAAATTTTGAAAATCAAAGTGATAATTTTAAAAGGAAGTTTTATAAAAATATTGAAGGCAAAATAATGATCTATAAAGCTTTGCTGAGAATTGAATATGAAAGAATTTTATTGTGTCAAACGGAAAATGACATATGGAAAAGCCTTTTAAACTTTCATCGAGAAAATGGTTAAGCCAAAGATAACTGAATTGATCTTGAACATACATATGAACAATTCGTCACTTATGAAGACGAATTAGTAGATAGATATTTAGATAGATTAAATACAAATACTATTAGTTCAAGTGTTTTAAATGAAGGTAATGCTATTAAGGACTATATGAGTAGTATACGAAGAGAACTCATTGGAGAATCTTGGAGTGATACGGATGAAGAAGACAACGTGTGTTCCGGGTACGAAATATGTCAAAAGGTTGAAACTTCAAATGAGGTACACTTTGAAATTGAACACTTTTGTTATGACCCATTCATTCTAGAATTTTCAAAATTAGAAAATGAGTTTAAACATTTGTGCAACAAACGTCTAAAAACATTTTCAGAAAATGAATCTTCAAAATCTTTTGAAAGTAAATTGGAAAAAGAAATCATGTTGGAAGATAAAATGTCTAGACTTGAAAGTGGTATATAAATCGATCTAGAATGTAAAATGTGTCAAGATTATAAAAGTGAAATTAAGAAGCTTAAGAAAAAGGCAAATATATTAGCTAAATTTAAAAAGAGTTCTCAATCTCTTAAGGATTTACTAAATAGTCAAAAGGCATTCCGAGATAAAACGGGCTTAGGTTTTAATTCATGTGAGTCATCAACAAGTAAGTCAAAACAAATTAAATTTGTGAAACCTCTAAGACAAATCTAGATTTGTTATTTAGAAAACTTATTTTTGTAAAAATCTCGTTTAGCACCAATGGATTTTAAGTAAAACATTTTCAAATAATTTTTTTTTATAAAAGTCAACTAGACATATATCTATGGGAATTCATGCTTGCTAACAAGATCCTCATCTCATGCATGTAAATGCAAAGGAAGTTTATTACTAACCATCTCGGACCAATGAGAAACTGGGTACTAAGTTTTCTTGCAAGTTATCTCTTTAGATGCACGAGGGAAGCAAATTAAAGACATGAATGCACGTTCATATTCTCATCATACGTGTGAAGAGTCATCGATACTATAATCTTGCATCACCCACAACATCTCTCACGATAATGCATCTTTAGGAATAACTAGTGGCAAAGGTACGCTTTCTTAAAACCTTGATTTTCCTAATTGCTATGTGCCTTTCTGCTATGCGCTTATTTACTATGTGTTTATTTGCTACATGATGATTAATTGATAATATGTGTGGTAGATAAAATTTAGGAAATTAGACTCTGTGCCTAAATGCTTATCATCTGTAGGATCTTATTAAATTTGTGGAGATAATGATCTTACCACAACCATTGTCAATAGCCGACTATGCACGTCTAACAATCACTACGAATG
Source organism: Artemisia tridentata subsp. tridentata (assembly GCA_021014915.2). Taxonomy (NCBI): domain Eukaryota; kingdom Viridiplantae; phylum Streptophyta; class Magnoliopsida; order Asterales; family Asteraceae; genus Artemisia; species Artemisia tridentata. The sequence continues at coordinate 169,735,240 of CP139507.1, read as the reverse complement.
ACGCACACTGTTAACATCCTCGACATCTCTTCTCTCTTTTATTTCTCGTCTACGAAATTTATTCCTGCTTTCTTGTCTCTAATTGCCATAGACATGATTGACTTCTAGACAACCCGATGCAAGTCTCGTATTTGATTCTCATCTCATCTACATCTCTTCTATTTCTTCTGTCTCGACTCTATTCCTACTCTATATTCAGCGTGTCGTCAACCTCCTTACTTAAAAACGAGTCTCTCCTACTTCTTCTGTCTCAATTCTCCTCAATACCCATTCCTCTAGATTACTCGTGCGTATTATGTCTCCTCCGTTTCTTCTATTCCGTGTCTAGAATTCCATATTATCTAAATTCTCGTTCCTAAGAGTCCTCAACAAAATACTTTTCATAAAACTCAAATCAAACACCTAATACAAAACTTTATCTCTCAAAAACCTTTTTCTGCCGACGGTCCGTTAATTCCCGATGGTCCTCTAGATGGTCCCTTATCTTTGAAGGACCGTCTGTATTTTTCATGTGATACCCCATTTTCTTTTATCATTCTCAGAAAACAAAACCCAAACCATCCACCTTGCAGCAGAACCGACGACACAAGCCTAAACACACCCAAATCCTTAATTACTACACTAAAACTAAAATCAAAGGTTTCAAATTCAAAGATCATCAATCACTCTTGCATCCTAATCATCACTCGTAAGTCAATTTCGTCAATTTCCTCTTTAATTCAAAACTAGGGTTTATAAGAACATGAAATCTAAAATTGGGGATTTTTAACTTTTCATAAAATTAATTGAAATTAACACTATATCTTAACAATGTACTACTAATATCATTCACCTAGATGTAGGGATTGTCCAATTAAGTGAATTTTGAAATGTGTCAAAAATATGATAATCCCCAATTCGATTTGGTGTTGGTAATCATGTTTAGGAATGTAACAAAACTGTAATCATACATTGTTAATACATATCAAAAATGTTTTCACAACCATGTAACGACATTGGCCTAATTTTTCAAAATTAATATGATTTTTTTTAAACTTAGTAAAAATAGAGGAGTGTCTAGTTCAAGCACATAAGATTGGTCAAGATAATAACAACTTCATCTATGCATTATATAAGAATCTTACTAATAATGTACTTCTTTATAGGTGAGAAATGCCTAAACCCACCGGTATTGATCACCAACGAACTCGAAAATATATTCCCACACTTTCTGCTCAATGCACTCCTCCACTTTTACACAACTTTCAACGAATTTGTTAGTGCAAATATTACGATATTTAATCTATATAGTCTCGTTTGTTTTGATTGATGACAAACATGTAACTTGTAATACATAACGTAAAATGTACAAGTTACTCGTAATCATATTTTGTCTCAACATACATTCAACACCTCTTAACGTCTCAAGTCCTAGTATGCTACAACACAGGTTCGTACAGTATGAACTGAACAAACAAAATTTGTACTAGCTGTACAAACTGTTCAATAACAGTACTAATTTACAAAGATAGCAGTACAAACTTAAATTATTTACAAAAATCACACAGGTTAAAATTTTTAAGGATTAAGCATTCCAATACTTGCTACCAAGTATTGAAACCTTCCAACATCAAAAGCTTTTGTGAGAAGATCTGCAAAGTTGTGATCAGAATCAAGTTTAATAACTTGAATCAAATTTTTCTCATTGCAGTCTTTAATAAAATGATGTCTAATTTCAATGTGTTTTGTTTTAGAATGTTACACTGGGTTTTTAATTATGCAAATTGTACTACTATTATCAATATATATGACAGTGTTCATGAAATTGTACCCATAATCAAGAAGTTGATTTTGAAGCCAAAGTACTTGACCACAGCAACTTGCAGCAGCTACATATTCAGGTTCAGTTATTGAAGTAGCCACAATTGTTTGCTTCTTGCACTGCCATGAAATAAGTCTACATCCAAGGAATTGACATCCTCCAGTTATTGACTTTCTATCCAAGCTTGCACCTGCATAATCACTATCTGAATATGCTACCAAGTCAAAAGGTGATTCGCTAGAATACCATAGACCCAACTTAGGTTGACCCTTGAGATATCTAAAAATCCTCTTGACAGCGTTAAGTGAGAAACCTTAGGAGTTACTTGAAATCTTGCACAAAGCACAAACAGAGAACATGATATCAGGTCTTGATGATGTGAGATACATCAAGGAACCTATCATAGATCTGTATGTGTGTACATCCACATTTTCTCCATCTACATCTTTTAGAAGTGGCTTCTCAGAGTCCATTGGTGTGCTTGCTACCTTTGAATCAGCAAATTGAAATTTCCTTAGAATCTCTGCAACATATTTATCTTGGCTGATAAATATGCCTTCACTTGATTGTTTAACTTGCAGACCCAAAAAGAATGTAAGTTCCCTCATGGAACTCATCTGAAACTTATGATGCATAAGCTTCTCAAACTCCAAACACATCTCCTTCCTTGTAGATCCAAAGATGATATCATCCACATACACCTGAACTAGCAAAAGATCATTCTTGTGCTTCTTGATGAATAATGTCGGATCTATCTTGCCTCTTTGAAATCCATTTTCAATTAAATAGGAAGCTAGTGTTTCATACCATGCCCTTGGTGCCTGATGAAGGCCATAAAGAGCTTTAACTACCTTGTACACCTTGTCTGGATGTTCTGGGTCAATAAAACCTGGAGGTTGTGAGGCATACACCTCCTCTTCAATAGTTCCATATAAAAAAACACTCTTGACATCCATTTGATACACTGTGAAGCCCATAAATGAAGTATAAGCCAAAAATAGCCTAATGGCTTCTATTCTTGCTACTGGAGCAAAAACCTCTTCATAGTCTATCCCTTCCTCTTGTGTGTACCCTTGTGCTACATGTCTAGGCTGATTCCTAATCACTATTCCCCTTTCATCCATTTTATTTCTGAAAACCCATCTAGTGCCAATTACCCTTACACCCTTGGGTAAATCTACTAGCACCCATACCTTCTGAATCTTGAATTGGAGAAGCTCCTCTTGTATAGCTTCTACCCAGCTTGAATCATCTAAGGCTTTTAGAACATTTTTTGGTTTTGGTTGTGAGAGAAAACATACAAACAAGCAAGAGTTTGCAAACTCATGCTGCTTTGAAGCATAAAGGGCATCAAGAAGCCCTTGTTGGTCTGAAGACTGAATTTGCTTCTTTTGTCTTCACACCAGATTGCATATCTCCAATCACATTGTCCAGGGAGTGGACTTTGTGAATCCTTGTGTGTGGTGTTGTAGGAACATGATAGTCAGGTGGAAGATTATTGAAATCCACCTCATCTTCTGAGAATTCTGTTTCAGTTGAGTCTGATGGGCCAGCAGTAGAAACATTTGGCCTAGCAGTAGAAACATTAAGCCTAGCAGTATGTTGCTCTGTCTCAGCAGTAGAAACATCATTTTTACTGCTACCTTGATTTTCTTGTTCCAGTGTCTCATCTTCTTTATTTTCACCTTCAATCCCTTCTTTAGCTTCTTCAGAAGAAGGTTCATAATTAATTGAAGTTGAAGCCACACTGGTCCATATTGGCATCATCACATAATCTTGATCCATCTCCTTTTCTAACCCTTCCTCATTTGTTGCATTAGCACAATCTGAACCTAAAAAGTCACTAGCTTTTGCAACAACAGGCACATAATTCATAGATTGGGTTAGTGTCTCAAGATCAAATAGCCATTTGGGACCTTCACCTGCTACATTGGATTTGTTCTCTAAAAATTCCACATGCAGGCTTTCCTCTACTCTCCTAGTTCTTGAGTTGTATACTCTAAAAGCTTTGCTATTGAGAGAATATCCAACTAAGAATCCTTCATCTGCTTTACCATCAAACTTTCCTAGATGGTCTAAGGTATTCAGAATTGTCACATGATATCCAAAAGGTCTAAGAAATCCTATTGCAGGAGATCTACCTCTAAAAAGCTCATATGATGTCTTATTGTGAGACTTAACTACTAAAACTCTGTTTTGGACATAGCAAGCAGTATTAACTGCTTCAACCCAAAAAGTGATAGGCAACTTAGAGTCAGCTAACATGGTTCTAGCAGCCTCTATGAGTGTCCTATTTCTTCTCTCAACTACTCCATTTTGCTGAGGAGTTCTAGAAACACTAAATTCTCTTCTAATACCTTTTTCCTTGCAGAAATCATCCATAACTCTATTCTTAAAATCTGTCCGATTATCACATCTAATGACTTTTACTTTCTTGTCTACTAGGTTTTCTATCTCTGTAATAAATTTATTAAGAATGCTAGAAGTCTCATCCCTAGAACCTAATAAGAAAACCCATGTAAATCTGCTATAGTCATCAGTAACAACTAGACAAAATCTTTTATGCTTAATACTACTCACATTTGTAGGTCCAAATAAGTCCATATGAAGCATAAACAATGATTGATCAATAGAGTTAAAAATCTTAGGCTTACAAGTGGCTTTGTGTTGTTTGCCTTTAAGACAAGCAATGCATGTTTGGTCATTTTCAAATCCTTTCTGAGGTAAACCTCTTACCAAACCATCATTAACAATTTTTTTATGGTTTTGAAATTTATTTGACCAAGCCTCCTATGCCATTTCATTGATGCATCCAATGTGGCCTTTGCAACAAGACAAGTAAGAGCCTTTTTAGGAACAATGTTCTTCATATCAACACTGTACATATTGCTATTTATTGGAATTTTAAGAAGTACTTGACTTTCATCAGGCATCTTAAAATCAGAAGAAAGCACAAGACATTCAGTGTTAGTAAAAAGAACTTTGTTCTTTTTGTCACACATTTGTGAGACACTAAAGAGATTATACTTAAGCTCTTGCACATAGTACACATATTTAAAATCTAAATTTCCAGTTTTAATAGTACCTTTACCGAAAATTTTGCCACCAATACCTCCTCCAAAGCTAACATATCCTCCATCTAATGATTGAAAGTCTGAGAGATAAGACATGTTGCCAGTCATGTGTCTTGAACATCCACTATCTGAGTATCCTTGATCCTTTTATTTATCAGTTGAATGTTCCGGCACATAAATAAGGAATATTAGTTTCCTTTGGGGACCCAAGCCATTACTAACTTGGATCTGCCTCATGCATCAATGTAATTTAATCTTTTAAGAATAGTTGATGCACCATTGGGTTTAGTTGGTCTCCAAACCCAACATGCTGAGGCCTTAACAACATTGGCCCTCTTTTCCCTAGCAGCAGTATGAACTGTTTGCCTAGCAGTAGAAACTGCTGGCTTTGCAGTTGTACCCTTCATTTTCCAAATTTTTTTTTGACCGCTGCTTTTAATTGAAAAGGCTTTTGAGCAGTTTTAGATGCATATTTGAAATTTTTTTTTGCATTTTTAACTGCTTGTTTTGGGTAAACAGTCTTAAATGGTCTGCTAGTAGTAACTGCTTGTCTAGCAGTAGGAACTACTTTTGGTCCAGATTTTAATGAACCTGCTCTGGGTGTGGTTCTTGTATAATTAGAGTGACTTTTAGGTGTTTTCCTTTTTAGATTCACCATATTGTTGGAATACCCAGATACCCATTGGTTACAGAAAGCTTCAAGATGATTAAAACTTCCACAAGTGTAACAAGCTTTGTTAGAAAAGACAAAGTCATCACCTAGTTGGTGAGACTTGAGGCCATTCCAATTCCTTTGGTTGCCTCTGGGCTTGTTTGTAGTTCTATATTGCTCACAATATCTTACTGGTTGCCTAACATATTTAATATTAGATTTAGGCCTAACAATATCATTTTTGACCACTTTAGGAACACTTGTTCCTGCTTTCTTAACAACTTCAGGTTTAGACATAACCTGTTGTTCTTCATCATCATCAGATATCCAGTCCTCTATGATTAGACTATCTGATTTCCTATTAGAGGACACCTTGTCCTCAGGAAGTGAAGTTTTACTTAAACTCTCACTTACTTTCTTAGGTTCATCAACAATTACATTTGCTTTTGGCTGAACACCATATTGTAACTTTGGTAGTTGAAATTCAGCTAAGCATGTGTGCTCTAGGTCTATCCCTGGGGGTGCAGGGATTCCTCTATAAGGAGGTGGGACATTCTTGTATCCCAAACCAGATTTTGCCTTGTTGATTACTTGACATTCAATCATGTTGGTTACACCTTTAGAGGCATATTCTAATGTATCAACACTTAATTGAATGTTTTCTTTGGCTTTCTTAATCCTATCTAGCTCAGCTTTCAAATTACTAATGTCAACATTTTGAATTAAAATTTCCCTGTTAAGAAGAATTTTGGCATCAGTAAAAGTAGCTTCATTGGCCTTATAGTGTAAGATTTGTTCTTCTAGGACAGCTAAACCTCTCTTATGGTTTGTTAAGTTACGAATATTGTTGGTTAGTTCTGTCCTTTGATCTTCATAACGTTTTCTTAAAGTTTCTAAATCTTTAAGAGCAATACAATTATTTGAACAAACTTTATCACATTGTACCTCAGTAGAGAAAGCCATGAGTGCCATCTGAGAAGAAGCTTCTTCTTCATCAGCCATGAAACTCCAATCAAATCCTAAGCCATCAATAGCTACCATAGCTTTTGAGTTTGGCTTAGAAACCTCCCCTGTTTTGGACTTGCTTCCAAAACCTCTGTTCTTGCTATCTTGCTGCCTAGGTCTTCTACATTCCCTTGAGAAGTGCCCCATCATGTGGCAGTTGTAGCATTCTATCTTTGACTTGTCAAAACCAGCAGTATCATTGTTGCTGATTGTGAGCTTCTTCCCTGTCCTTTGATAGAACTTCTTAGCCCTCATGCTAAGAAGAGAAATTTGCCATTTCAGGTCCATCTCCTCCAAATCATCATCATTGATTTCTTGGAGGTCTTCATAAGTGAGCATGGACCCATTATTCTGACTTGTTAAAAAGGCACAACAAGTCTTCTCATCCATTATACCAATAGTACTGCTTGATGAACTAGCAGTACCAACACCAACATCAACCTTGATATCTTCAACTGGATTTGAAGTACTAGGAGATGACATAAATGCCATGTTCCCAGTACTTGAACTAGTACCTCCAGTTTTCTTCAAATCTTGTTCCACAATCTTAAAGTTGCTATACAAGTCCATAAGATACATGGTGTCAATGTCTGGCTTGTTTTTCCAGACAACAACATCACTCTTCAGGTAAGCTTCTCAGAAATTTTGAGTTTAAATCTTCTTGAGGTATTTCAACCCCAAGAATAGCAAGTTGGCTCACAATTTTCTATAGCCTGTTAAACATGTGGTCAAGTGATTCATGGTTGGTTGAAGAGAAGTTTTCAAAACTCTGCTTGAGAAGAGTCTTGTGGGTCTTCTTGGTGGCTTCATTCCCACCATACCTTGCAACAATGGCCTCAAACAAAGACTTTGCATCTTTGAACTTGCTGAAGTTTAAAAGTTGATCATTTGGAATGGTCATCATTAGGATACTTCTGGCCTTGAGGTCATTCTTCTTCTTTATCCTCTCTTCTCCAGTCATTGGGTTGATCAGCACAGTTACCTCATCTTTACCCTCAACTTGTGATGTAGTGGTTGTAGGCTTGTAAGAGTTTCCATCTTCAATAATTTCCCAAAGTGTATAATCTTGCACTTGGAAATATTGCTCTATCCTCAGCCTCCACATCTCAAACTTATTCTGTTTGAGCATTGGTAACTTTGCAGCAACATTCGTCTAAATAGACTCCATGTCCATTTCTTCTTCTTCTTCTAAATAAAAAATATCAGACTTGCTCTGATACCAATTACGAGGATTCAAAACACTTAGTAGGATGTTAGTCCTTTATAATGTGTGTATATGATACTTTGAGTGAATATGATTAAGTATGCGGAATCTACTTAATCACACTTAGAAGGGTATTGGTTATGGAAATGGAACAGTGATGCTTGTTATTTGATAATGAACAATGAATGTTAACACCAAACGATTCAATATTATTATGAATAATACGAGTGATCTTCACTATCACTAGGGTTACAAACCTTGAATCTCTATGACAAAGAAAACTATTTTTGCTATGTTTCATACAATGTATGTTTTGTAAGCTTTCAACTAGTCACACTTAAATCTAAGCTAAGATCTCCCTTTTATAGTCCAAAGGAGATCTTTACAATATTGATAAGTCTTGTCAAACTACTTTCATGTTATGTGTGTCAATAAACCAAGATACAACATGTTCTGTGTATTACAACTTGTTGACTGAACACTTATCTAAGATATCATTTACCGTATATACTTAACTTTTATACACAAAATATCTTTTTATACTTATCTATCCAGCAGTAGTATACGCGACACTTATCCATTCAGCAGTAGTATGAGTCATTCTAACAGCAGTATCGACCAGCGGTACCTTTGTTTATACTAGCAGTACTAACTTCAGTTAGTACTGTTAGTTATTACTTGAACAGACTTCAGATATACACTAACAGTTAGTACTGTTAGTGTATTTTTCTCAGCAGTACAAACCTTGTGAACATATATTTCTTGATGCTAATCTTTAGAACATTTAATTTCCAACACAAATAAAGCGGAATATAATATGAAAAGTGTTTCGCTAATTATACTTAGAAGTATTGTTGTTAAATATACATTCGTATACAAGATTAAAGGTTTCCTTAAAAATAAATGAAAAAGTTTCTTAAAAGAATTTGTAAGTGTTGTATTATATTCTTAGAGCAAAATTACGAAGAAATATAGCTTTGAAAGGAGCGTTTTGGATAACTACAAATTTGTTTGAAAAATCATCTCCGTAAATGTTTAGATAAGTCACATAAGTAAAAATTATGTTAAAATATGTGTATTATATGTTCAATATCAAATCTAGTATGTCCTACACATTTTCGCTATGTGAATTTTTTTTTTCATTCTGTGACATTTTGTCACAGAGGACCACGGATCCCACGGAACCCTTTGAAGGGTTCCTTGGTCTGCACAGTCCAAAATTTTTGCAAACTTCAAAAATTCATAACTAATTAACCGTAAGTCCGTAGGAGTCGCGCCACCTATCAATTAAAAGAGAATTGAGTCTTTTTTCTTTTAAAAATACTCTTATGGCCTAAATCTAATTTGAAGTGAGTATAATAAACCAAATACTACAGTGTGTCCAAAATATTAAGTTTCGTTTTGACATAGAAACTCAAACTCTTGAGTCGGGCAATTTAAGTTAGTATCCTTTGAACATTGATATAATTTCTTTTGAAACTAAAGAATTTTATGATATTTATATATATAAAGGAAAATAATCAAGCTTGGTATACACCATCATATTTAAACGCAAAGTGACGAAAATTATATTTCTTTTTATACTGTGCTAAATGCTTCTTGTTTTAGTTTATGTTGGTTGCATATATGTTACTTATTTATTGCAAATTATTTTTTGTACTTGTTTGTTTGTGTAACATGAGTATCAATCTTGCCTTGTTACTTATTCGCCTGTATGTCGATTTCTTTTTTATGCACAATAGGACATTTGCTATATTTTATGCACTAAGTTAGAAAATTGTTTTTACATTACTTATAGACTTAGATAATTTTTTTTTGCATATGTTACATTAAAATCTTGCATAATTCACTTAGGAATGAGAACTAAGTAAAACTAGTCAAGTATTTTGAAAAATGTTGTTTCGCAAAAACTCCCACCTAATAGTTCAAGTGTTAAAATGTGTAAATACCTTCAATGATTATCTAAACATATAGTATCTTTGAAAAAGGTGTTTGGTACAATAACTAACAGTGATTTATGAACTATTATCTGCTTTATGGGATGATAAGTTTGCCACTAATCTATCATGTGAACTAACAGTTTATCTTGCAAGAAGATAACATTGTTATGTTATCAATCTTCATTTTTCACGTTTCAGTGAAATTTCTGCCCATTGCATGATTTATACCCATACATGTGTGTTTACTTGTTTTATTGTTGTTTCTCTATCACAACTAATTAATTACACATGTTATAGGAAAAATTACGGAATTTAAACAAGTTTACGAGGGTCAAAAATACCCTCTGTGAACATTTTAGGCACCCACGGATGGGACGGAACCAACAATTTGGTTCCGCCCGTGTAAATCTTTGGCACCGCCAAAAATTAGACCACGATTTGTGCGGCACCAATTTTTTGGGTCCGCCCGTTATAACCTTTGGTGCCGCCAGTCATCCCAGAATACATCTTAATTTTCGTTTAGGATCCCTCACTCTAGAACACTCATTTCTTATCATTAGGATCTTTTTCCCTTGTATTTACACACATTAGGATCATATTACTTCATTTGCACCAATAGGATAAGTTTATGTTATCAAATTTTGAAAATTCACAAAAACCACCCAAGGTACCTTTCTCCATAAAGGAAGGAACCCTAAAATTGGTTCCTTGCAATCCGTGGCCCACTGTTCACAAATATTTTGTAATCATTACACACATTTACTACATTCTTCCATCATTTACTCATCCTTAACTCATTAGCTTTACTTATTTTGTGACCTGACAACTTCCTAACAAATCCGAACTCATTATTTGCAAAGATTACATACAATATCAAAATCACAAGTCTAACTTATGACTATGGATATTGTCTTGTATGTTGCCTCACTTGGTTAACATGAAAATAATGTGTCATTCTCCAAAACGATTTACATCGAGTCATAACTCACACTTATACTAAAGATGTATTATCAAGTCTTGCTATCCTTGAGTGCGACCTAAGCTTTATAATCTCAACAAAGTAGGATTGACAACTTAAGTATTTCGTCTGAAATATTCAAGTAAATTTGACTTACGATTGCAGTCATTAAAAGTCATATTCGAAAAATCTACACCCAAGTATTTTAAAAACATATGTTAAAACACTTATCCTATCATGACTAGAACACTTATCCCACTTTGACACCTACTGTGGCACTTACCCCACTTTGACACTTATCCTAACACTCTCCCAATCAGTAGGAATAAAGCAAATGTCAAACGGTTTTCATCCTTAAACATTTATCACTTAAGTTCACTTGCTCTTTCACCATCATCCCATCACATTCACCTCTGTGATATATCTCAGCCCCTAAGCTTCACAAACATGACCAAAACTTCAAGCACTTCACCAACTAGTTGTACCAACCAATGGACCACAAGAATTAGTATCCATCCTTGTTGTTTTCAACATCTATGAACAAATAATCAACCTAAGTACTCCTATAGTACAACAAACCTCTACATCACCACATTCTTATTTAGACACACTAGAAGACCTACCACCTAGATCAACCAATCCACAATCTTTACCATCATTTGAATCTGCTGAGTGCATTGCTCAAAAATCCATTTGTCCAACACTCGTACCAAATCAAATGCACGTTGAACTAACTCAAACATACTTTCCTACCTATAAGGACTTAGATGATTCATTATGGATAGAACCTCCACTATCAAATGAGCATGATGCTCCTGGTCATTTTTATCAATTTCCACTGGTATAAGTAGTGCTACTTTCACAAGTTATCAAAGTATTATAAATCAAAGTAATACTTTGTCGTTAAACCTTTGCATAAGTTTCGTTAAACCTTAAATCAACATTTTAACAACATATGTTAAAATGCAATCTCAAAGCTAACCTCATGCACTCCGAGTGACAATGCCTCTTGAGGAGTATACATAAGAAACTCGAGTGAATCCCTCTTGTCATCATCTAGTGAATATAATCTTGAGACCAGGTATATTTAGGATAGGACTATCGATTCAAACATTTTAGCTTCATATCTTCATTTAGGAAAACATGATGTTTTGGAAAACATTATACCTAAAGAATCAATGTGTTAATTGTTCCTTTTGTTAAAAAGGTAACAAAGGATATTGTATATCCTATGCATCATTCCCTCCTTGTGACATGGACGGTTGTGTTACAAGAAATTTCATTACACCTCAGTTGCGAATTGGTCTTTGGACTAGCATTCATCTTAAATTACCTTCTAATATGTACTTTCATAAGCATAGTGATTTTATCATTGGATCATCTAACCTATTGAAAGATACAGTCTTTATCTATTCCCTTCCAAGCTTGAATAATAACAAAATCTTGCTCATAAGATCTATTGAAGTTGGTAACCTTACTTAGATTCTTGTTGAATAAAGATTCCAAAGAGCTTTCTTGGAACATTCTTAGTTTTACATATTCCATTGTCACACACAAACACATTCCCCTGGTCTTAGATGATCAAATAACATTTAAAGTACACACTTCAACTCAACATAAAAGATGTCACCCATTAGATCATACAATAAGCTTTGTAATTTGAACAACCTTAGATTCTAAACACAAGATTGAAATATATTGCTTACTTTCTAAATGTTGACACATCTTTGTTAAATTCTCGTGTATAACATGACATCTTCATCACCTTAGTTATAATGAATTTAGTTGAGTCTCATTAAGCCAAGTATTGGTGAACTATCATCTTTTTTATACGTCATAGGCAAAAATAGGAATTCCTATCTTTCTAACATGAGAATGACTACTGGAGAACCTATTGCACTAGAAACTCAATTTAACCTAACGGTTAAATTGCTTCCAGGAGAGAAGTTGGGTATCACCCGTAAAAATAGTCGTGTTTAGCCTTAATTGAGCACCGCTAGTAATAGTCTCATATTCATTCTCCAACTTGAAAAATCTTTATTCCTATGCTTGCCTAAAGTAAGTGTTAAAATAAGATATCTTGCCTTGCCTTAGGAATATTAATCAAACAAGTAGTAGATATGACTTTTCTTTCTTTAGTTTATTAAAACCACTTGCATTACATATACATGTGTTGATTACATGTTTTTTTTCCTGATATGATTAAGTGTCTTGACGTTATCATGGTGCTTAATAACTATTTGATTAATAGTACAATGTGTAAACCTTGGAAAGGTTTTGTTTGCATGCTTATAGGTTTCATGCTACTAAATGTTAACATGATTTGTATGATATTTTCATTCTTTCTTTAGATGATGTTTCACAAGATTAACGTGTTACTTGTTAACTCATGATATGTCATTTTGATACATGATATTTTTATATGATGTATCTATATTTGAAAGCTCTTGTCTTTTGTTGGCATTCATTAAATCTATGCTTTGGATGGTCTAAATAATACATGCTCCAAAATGTTACAATTTAAACACGGTTTGCATAATTTTTGTTCGTCTTGCTTCTTTTGTGACTTTGTCACACTATTTTTTTGCTACGTATGCAATTATAATTTGTCAAAATGCTTTTGGTATGATAAAATTTTAGAAGTCTTTTTATGCTACAAATTAATCACATAAATTGTCGTATTTACTTTTAGCTAAGTATACTTAAATATCTAAGCCTAACGACAAAACAATCTCAAAAGTGTTTCAAATAATGTCATGGTCTTTCATAATATGATTGTTTGTCTTGATGCTATCTTGCTATGTGGTAACTTTATGTCTAGTAGTCTAATGTGTTGTTTGCATAGGATATTATCTTATGATTTCTATCTTTTTGACATCTTTAGACACTAATTCACTTGTTTTGTATGTTTTATGGACCCTTGCACTTGCATATAATTTTGAAGCATATAGAATTAAGTTTTAGAGGCTTGGCATTGCATTTTTGTGTCTTTCAACCGACCTCTTTCCAAATCTCATTATTGCTTCTGCTTTCCAAAAATCACCTCCATCACTATTCAGTTATAACAATACTCTAATCCTCTACACTTCCTATAAGGAAACCACATGCGTCGTCATTTGGTCATCTCGCATTGATAGAGAAGAGCTACGTGACTTCAAGGATGATGTTCTTTGTATGCTAACCAACATCCGCAAAAACATTACTAAGCTCATCGCTTTCATTAACCTCCAACCTCCTAAACACTTTATCGTCATTCTTCATTCAATGCATTACACATTATGTTGGATATCCACCGATTAACGCGGAAAGAAATTCATTCACATAATTGTATTTTGTCAAAATGTATTAAAGAACACTTACTCACGTTTCTTACTGATGCGTGGTTTTGCGACCTTACAACAGGTTTTACCTCTCAAGGGATCTTGAGAAGTTTGCAATCCCCACCAGGCAGTGTACCTGACCGATGTAGTATAGTGAAGTGGCAAGTACCGGGGGATTGATCGTTCAACTCAAAGAATAGTGTTCGTTAGGATTGAAATTTATCTACTAGGTCTAGAGGTGAGGGATGATTCTTTTTGTATTTTTATATTTTATGGAAAGCAAGTAAAAATCTCTGGTTTGAAGGAGTGGGCGGAATTAGTTGCTAATCAACTAACCCAAAAGCTACTAATTAAACTAATGTGCAGGAAAGTAAACTAGGGTTCTACAAGGGAAGTGAAGCATGTCTACCTATGATATATTACTCCTTGCTAGCTATCCAATTCTACCAATTGAATTGTCACACCTTGTTTTAATTGACGGGTTGTATTCCTTAATACCATTCGTGGGGTGGCGTACGTACTTCCCCAACTCTATAAGCTCCTACTTCACTCCTATGTCGAGCCGGCTAAGAAGCTCCTAACATGGGATCACTAGAATTCGCTCATGCATTAAATACAACCAAATAAACCTAGTACGCATTGGTTCATGTTTCTTAAGACGTTCAAGCAAGTTACCGTATAGGAGGTTAGCCAGTTTTCTTAAGCCTAACATCGATATCACCCAATCAAGCAAGAGACAATAGGAAACAAGAATTATAAGCTAAACCAATTAGATTTATTGAAGTGTCACACCTTTATTGATGACGATAGACACATACATCAACAAGGAATCAATAAGATCTAATTAATTATATACAAGTTTCACACAATCATAAGTAGACACAAGGTGAATTAGCAAAGCATGATCAATGAAGGGCAAACAACCATAATAATGAAAGACATAATTAAGTTAGAATCAACAAACCAATATTTGATGTTTATGAAATGATTGAAACCCTCTAAGTTGCTGGAAAAACACCTACCTAAACCCTAGAATCGGACTTAGGGTTTAGGGCTTACAAAAAGTGAAGTTGTGATGTTGTATTTATAGCTGATTTTCTGTCCGCATCGATCTGACGGTGTCAGCCTTTACAAGTGACGGCGTCAGCTCCCCTTTTTCACCAAATTGTAGATCTTTTCGTCCCGATTCCGTGGCCTCTTGAATCACCTAAATCCGAGTTCGTATGAAGATTTTATGGCCAAAACAGTGACAGCTACTCCGCGCGTAAGTTATGATTGATTTGATTAACTTGTGACGACTTTTCTTCTTGTGCAAGTTGTCATTTTGACGTCGTCACTCTATGGCATCTGACGTCGTCAGGATGAGTCCTGACGCCGTCACCTTCAAAAATCCTCTGGCCCGTCTCTCTTTAACTTAACACTTGACGGCCTACATCCATTAACACGTGACGCCGTCACAAAACCTTCTGGCGCGTCACGTGTAAATTCATATTCATCCTTTTGCTAGTACGTGACGCCGTCACCTACAAAGCGTGACACCATCAAGCTCTGTTTCCAGCTTGATTTTTGGAGACTTTGCCGTTTTCTTCACTTTTCGCTCCAAAAACGTCCAAAATGCTTCCTTTTCCAGATTTCTTCTCCAAAGTACCTAAAATGACAAAAGGAACGATTTAGGGCAATATTTGATCAAATAATCACGAATTAGGGTTTAAATGACCCCCTAAAAGTGGTACACTTTTTGTCTCATCACTTACACCCTAAAATACCAACACATAGGTACACACCATTTAGTTAAAATCGGTTCACAAAACCACAAGTGTTTCAAGCCTTTTTAACTCAACATCACAAGTTTGCACCAATACCTCATCAAGTAAAAAACACATCATGTGTTTGACAAACTTCTTCATCTCCACAACCAACAACTAATTTAAATGGAGTCTAGGATTTTTCTTAAACCAGGATCTCACAACTTCATTGTCTAGAACACCATCATAGGATCTCATCATTTTCTTCCTCGACACATATCATGCACGTCATTATCAATGCAAACGATATATTAATCAAAACTGTCATTCCCAACAGTTTCTCAACACGTTGGTCTAACCAACACTCTCCCATCATATGATGCAATTCTCATCCTCATATAGGTATTTAGTATTTTTATTTTTTATAATTATATGGAATTTATGATCCTAGGTGCTTATTGTCTTCACTTCCTTTAATTCTATTCAAGCGTATATTATGGCATGATACATCATCTTTGGTAGATGATAATGTCATAAAAGATCATGTTGGTCAAAACCATGTTAATACTCTCTCTTATTAGAAGAGTACACTTCATGAGATCTTTGATTTCATAATCATAGAACTCTACTTTGAGTTGCTTGTGATTATATCATTTATATATTGCATATATACATCTTATTTTTTCTTTGTCAAAAAGATGAAATATATTGCACTAATTCTTTCATTATAGGTTCATCATCATATACACTCGATTGTATATAACATACTCATCTAAGGATGAAGTTTGCATCAATTATTTTCCTTATTTTAGGTGCTTCTTGACACCCTCGAACAAAGAGGAATATCCAACAAGCACTCATATTGCATCGTCTATACACTTGGTTGTATATGACATATTTTTCTAAATACAAAACTTCTATTATACTAATATTTGTTTTGTAGGTTCATCTTGACGCCCTGGAGCAATGGGGAGCTTCCGTCAAACATTTATAGAATACATCTTATACACACTTTCTTGTATATCAAATACTCATCCAAGGACGAATATAGTTTTGCACTAATATTTGTTTCTTAGATTTTAAATCATACCTTGACGCCTCGATCAAGGAGGAGCATGCAGGCATTCATAATCATTCTCATTCTTCGACACACCTTTGTGTTTCTACAAAAAGGAAGAGAAGATAGTCTAACATAGCTTACCCACGTGTATCGTTTGCTATGTGCATTTTCTTCATCATGTATTTCTCGTATACTTTTTGTGACAAATCGTAATTCCATCTCATTTTCCAAACTTCGAAATTTACTATTCACAGATTACAATTCATCATTTCACTATTCATCGTTTTTGAAGTCAGTTTGCGACTTTAAAACGTTATCAAAAATTTTACTATTCATAAAACACTATTCATTCCCGGAGGAAAATCACTATTCATGGTTATCATTCATCATTTCGTAAACTAGGTTTACGGGTATTCAAAATTCGCGTAACCATAAGGGTTTAGTTGCGCATTCATGGAACATCACTGATGGCACATCATATAGACTAGAGTAGTCTACATATCATCAGTAACATCATCTTCATATTAGGTCATTCACGGGTTTGCATAATTTCAGTTCACGTATATTTATTTATTAATTAACACTACCACTCAGTCATTTACAACGAACAATATACCCGACACTCCCGACTATGATCCTAATATATTTTCACACTCATTACAGTGATATAAAAATTATATTACTAGTTTACCCGGTGTTTTGAAATTATTTACTATATATACCGTTAAGAGCTAATAACTACGACGGTTTACGAAATTTCAACACGATAATTGTTTGGACACCCGATTCTTGCAATAAAATGTGATTTTATAATTTTTACAACTTCGTCATACTTTATTTTGTTCCATCAAAAATTATTTCTAGCTAACTCAATACCCGATAGCATAATATCTTAACTAAATCCTAGCTAAATCTCACACAAGTACAAGATTAATTATGAAAATCTACCACCTCATCCACCTTTCCCCCTTTTGCCGCCCCCTTGCCCCCCTCCTAGCCCACTTTGACTACAATTAGACCAAGGTTAGCTATCTAACTAATAATCACTACATATCTTCCCATTAATACTTCAAGTAACAAAATAAACTAGCAAAAAAATATTATCATTCTCTCCCATCCTCTTTGTGGTTCGGCCAAACTAAGAAGAAGAAGAAAACTTTATCAAGATTTCAAGTTCAAGTATTTTACAAGTTCTATTAGTGATTCTAGTTAGGGTTTTGAAATAAAAAACTTGAAATAATTAAGTCATTTACCTCAAAAACTCTTCATAATCAAGTAATTGTTTCAAGTAATTTTTCTACTCATTCATACTTCTATTTGATCTATTTTTAAGTTCTAGTAACAAAACATGCAAGTATACTTATGTTACATACCACTTATCACTTGTTTTTGTCATTAAAATGAATTTAAAGGATCTATTTAGTGTTCTTGTGAACTCTAGCATTTTTGGTGAAGATTAGGAACCCATGATACCCTAAGAAGGTGTATGGTAGGTTTAGAATAGCTTTGGTGTTAATTGGAAGGGATTTGTACCAGTCTTGAACTAATAAAAATGATTTTTGACAATATATAATAAGGATATGTCCATTTTGTAAAATCTGGAAATTTTAGTAGATCATGGATTATTTTGGTCTACATATTTAGAAAATACACTCAAAAGCGAAGCCATAGCCGCTGAAATGAGTAAAAACGAGCTTACGACGAGAAAGATACGTTAATTCTAAGTTTGACGACTAAAAGCTATTTTTTGAAAAATAACAAGTTGTCACACGATTTTCAATGGTTAAAACGAGGCGTTGAACGCGAACTAGGTGAGCCGACATATCAAAAATCTATTAGTTCGCTGTAATAAGAAGCCGAGGACATAAAGAACGTAGAAAACGAGCTTATAACGATCGAGATACAAGCGTTTGAAACCCGACGTTCACAACACATTTTCCATCAGCTTAAACATTTATTGTGTAAAAACTGTCTTTGCAAGTAACCAAGTTTGGAGCCGTTTTTCTCATTGATCGAGTCAGTTTGAGACATTAACACCTTGAAGTAAAATCAAGTACTCCCGGCCTATTTTCTAAATTGACCAGCCGTTCGTCAACCAGACTTGTAACGAGTAAAATACGACCTTTCAAATATACCTGAAAACTAGACAAAAACAACAAATTTAGCCCGACTATCTAACTTGACGATTATTTTTCTTTATGATCGGGACTCGTATGGAAGAAATTTTGGTGTTACGAATTTAAGATATTGTCACAAGCTTTCTAAAACCACAGAGATCGTTTCCTAACACTCAATACTCACCAACTTACGACTAGCTTTGCGAGGCTACTTAGTCATTTTCAGAAATTTATCAAAGTGTTTTATTTGCGGCGAAAAACTCTATTTTTTTCGATAAATCACCAAACGACGATCGTGGGATGTCGTTACAACATATATACGCGTAAAATGTTTTATGACTTAACAAGACGTCAAAAATATATTTTCCGACGATAAACGTTATTTCCAAATTTCACGAGTGGTATCGATAACATACGTATTTGCATGTGTAGCATCATTTTATTACTTACATTAGATCATATCATTCATATTAGGTTGCGGTTAGAGATCACGCCTCATTTCAGTGTATCCACTATTGTTATCATAACCATTGCATCAGGTGAGTTTTCATAGCCCCGTTTTCAATTTATTATTTAATTTCTAAACTTGCGGGGGAGAATACATTGCACCATTTTTCATATGGACCAAAGTATCAAATTCATTTACATTGCTTAAGTTACCTCATTGCCATGTTAAAGTCCCTTTTTATTTATCATGAACCGTTAATTACGTAGTGAGCGAGAGTGAGTGAATAGATCTATTGAGGGTGACTCCTCCATCCGGGTTGGTGGATCCAACCGGTCAAACGGATGCATTTCATTTAATATCAGATTCAGAGTGTCTGGCAAAACACTCTGGTGGGGCATTCATTTCAGTCTAGCTTCGGGGTCATGAGCTTAAGATCCAACGTACTATTTTATGTGGCATTTTGTCATTTCACTTTATACTTGTGGTTACCGTAGAGACTTATCATTTACATAAACCTATGATTCTCACCAACATTGTTGTTGACCGTTTTAGCAATGTATTTTCAGGTAATTAAGGCATTCGCATCATGGCCTGCATGTGGACATATCATAGAGTCGCGGTGACGACGCGTCTCACTTGTATTTATATGCACTTTAAACTATCGTTTGGTTTGTAACAAACTTATTTCCGCAAACTTGAATCAACTTTTGGGACCTATATTTTGTAAACTCTGAATGTTTTATGAAATCAAACAATGTACTTTTAAAACAACACTTTAGGTCGTTCAATATAACTGTAACTGTGATGCTATGGTAGTCATGCCCAGGTATTCCATTCCTCTGCAAATCAGGTATTTGGGGGTGTGACAGATTGGCATCAGAGCGAAGGTTATAGCGAACTAGGTTGTCCATGATACCCTAGACTATAACTACATCATCACAACATCACATCATTTCATCATAAGTGCATATTCACTATACATGCGGTTTCATACATATATGCGGGTTATTTACTTTCATTTCACGTCGATTGTCATAGAGATGTCTTCAGATACTCATCCTATCATCATCACTTCAGACTCTGACATGGAGGATGTCTCGTCACCACCTACTATAGTCCTAGCATCAGTTGACCCTACACCAGACTCATCACCCATACCATCCGATGCTGAGACTGAACCCTTTGAGGAGGGCGAAGTTGCACCTACACCACCCTTATCACCACTGATTTGCCGTAGGGCTAGAGCTGTCTCTATCATTCGACCAGGATAGCTGATACCTTTCGGTCAGGCATACCGACTGTCTCCGAATGGGCCTCTTAGGAAGCTCACTGCTAGGAAGAGGGTACGTTCTCTTATTCGTACTCCTAGATCACCTGCTGCTTATGTACCACTACCACCACCATCACTTATCCCGACCACTAGTGTTCGTCCTAGAGTGTTTACTTCATCTTATCCTCTCAGACGCCGCTTGACAGCGCGAAAAAGAGGGTAGTATTCTGTACACCATCACCACCATCACCACCATCATCAACATCATCTCTATCATCAGTATCCCCATCCTCACCATCATATGGAGCACCACCAGCACCATCACATCTCAGAGACCCTACACCCATATCTGACTTGCCGCTCAAGAAGCATGCACGATTTGACACACCATCACCATCTACTACTGAGACTACAAAGACTACACCACCTAGTAGGTTTGAGGTCGGTGAGAGTTCTAGAGCTGCAGCCGCTAGACAACCTACTGCCCCTACACTTGAGACACGATTAGACCATCAGCACGAGCAGATTGACAGGGCCTTAGGTCAGTTAGAGGAGATTCCATTGAGCCGAGTTGAGGCGATGGAGGAGGAGATAGAGGGTTTGGTTCTAGGTAGGATTTCCATTGATGTTTCCTATCAGGGTTTAGAGGCTAGACAGCAGGAGGATCATGAGCGCATCACTGAGCTGAGGCAGGAGATGCCAGAGTTAGTTTCAGCACATGCGAGGATTTCTACTTTGGAGAGCAGGGATGTTGCTACTCAGCTTCAAATTTAGCATCTGGAGGAGAATGTGGTCAGACTAGCTACAGAGATCCGAGAGCTTTAGAGTCGATCACGCGGAGCACCAGGAGATGCCTAGACTAGACTTATATCATGCTAGCTTTTACTATTATTATCCTAGTCACGAGGTTGTGACATAGTTTAAAGAACTTGTAATCTTTTGGTTGTTGTACAAACAAAATGTATCAAGTGTTGACTCTACTATGTAGGAATGGTTGTGCTATCTATGATATCGGTCCATGTAGGCCGAAATTTTCATGTATTATATTCATGTGTGTTGTGATTATATTTATGATATTTCGTGGTTGTTTCTCATTGTGATTTCATTATATTTATACATGTTGTGGTTGTATGTATTGTGTATGATGATCATTTCTGTTTGTGAGTTCTCATTATTGTTCCTTTTGTGATTATGAAGAATTATGCCACCAAAGAAAACTACTCAAGCGATGACACCAGCTGATATTAGAAAACTTGTTGCGGATAGTATAGAGGCAGCACTAGTAGCTGAAAGAGAGGCCGTAGCTGCTCGGGCTGCTGAAGCCGCTTCTCAGGCAGAAACAGCAGAAGCTGCCGGGCTGGCTGCTAATGGTACTAATGTTTGCAAATGTACATACAAGGACTTTAAGAACGGCGATCCCATAAAATTCAAAGGCACTGAAGGAGCCACTGCTATGATCCGTTGGTTTGAAAAGACGGAATCTGTATTTCTTCTATGCAACTGTCCAGATGACTGCAAGGTAAAGTTCGCTACTGGTACACTCATTGATGATGCTATGTCATGGTGGAATTCTTATGCACAGCCTATTGGTATGGAAAACGCTTACAAGCTCATGTGGGAGGAATTCAAAAAGCGACTGACTAAGAAGTTTTGTCCACGCACAGAAGTGAAGAAGCTGGAAACAAAATTTTATGAGTTAGTAACCACAAGTAATGATATCGAAGCCTACATCAGGAGATTTCAAGAGTTGGCCGCGCTATGTCCAACTATGGTTCCGGATAACGAGAAGTTGTTGGAAAACTTCATTGGTGGGCTACCACACAACATCCGTGGGGATGTAACTTCTTTTGATCCACACACACTGGACGAAGCTATCAGAATGTCTCAAAAGCTTATGGCTCAAGTGATAAAGAAGGGAACTACTATCAACAACAATAACCGTAACAACAATAACAACTCCAACAACTATCGAAACAACAACAACTATAACAACAACCGAAACAATACCAACTATAATAACAACAACAACAAGAGAAGGTGGGACAACAATCAGGGTGGCAATGCTACTCAACAACCACCAAAGAGACAAGAAGTTGCTAAGGCCTATGCTGCAGGCCCAACTGAAAAGAAAGGTTACAATGGTACCTTACCCAAGTGCAACAAGTGTCAAAGTCATCATAACCCTGGGAATTGTCCTAATCCTTGTGGTAACTGTAAGAAGGTTGGTCATTCGACCAGAGATTGCAAGCTTCCAATTGTGGCTGAAAATCAGAAACCCCCAGCGACATGTTATGGTTGTGGAGAGATAGGACACTTCAAGAATGATTGTCCAAAAAGGAAGAATCAGAGAAACGGGAACCAAGGTGGAACAGATAGAGGAAGAGGTTATGCTATGGGAGGAGAAGATGTCAAAGAGGACCCGAATGTTGTCACGGGTACGTTCCTCATCAATAATCGTTATGCATCCATTTTATTTGATTCAGGTGCCGATAGAAGTTTTATTTCTACTATGTTTGCACCTTTACTTAACATCGAACCAACCACACTAGACACTCCTTACCACATCGAACTAGCTAATGGTAACTTAGTTGGCGCCGACACCATCGTCCGTGGTTGCACTCTCAATTTCCTAAATCACCCATTCAACATAGACCTTATGCCCGTAGAACTTGGAAGTTTCGACGTCATTATCGTTATGGATTGGTTATCCAGACATCAGGCAAGAATCATTTGTGATGAGAAAGCTGTTCATCTTCCTTATGATGGCGAAACCTTGATCGTTCATGGCGAACGAAGTGGGACTAGACTCAGTATCATATCATGCATCAAAACCAAAAAGTACATAAAGAAGGGTTGTTATGCTTTCTTGGCATATGTAACAGAAAAGAAGTCAGATGAGAAACGACTTGAAGATGTACCAATTGTCCAAGATTTTCCAGAAGTATTTCCCGAAGACTTGCCTGGACTTCCACCTACTCGCCAAGTAGAATTTCAGATTGACTTGGCGCCAGGAGCTGCACCAGTCGCACGAGCACCTTATCGACTAGCACACTCAGAAATGAAAGAGTTGTCTAACCAGTTGCAAGAAATCTTAGACAAAGGATTCATTAGGCCAAGTTTCTCGCCTTGGGGAGCACCGGTTTTGTTTGTGAAAAAGAAGGAGGATCTTTCAGGATGTGTATAGACTATTGAGAGCTGAACAAGTTAACGGTGAAGAATCGTTACCCACTTCCCAGAATCGATGATTTGTTCGACCAATTGCAAGGCTCTAGTTTTTACTCAAAGATCGACCTGAGATCAGGTTACCATCAACTCAGAGTTCGGGAGGAAGATATCCCGAAGACAGCATTTAGAACTCGTTATGGTCATTATGAGTTTCAAGTAATGCCATTCGGATTAACCAATGCACCTGTGGTATTCATGGATCTCATGAATAGAGTATGCAAGCCGTATCTGGATAAGTTTGTGATTGTATTCATTGACGACATTTTGATTTACTCAAAGAACAAAGAAGAGCACAGAGAACACCTCAAAACGATCTTAGGGCTACTCAAGAAAGAGAAATTGTATGCTAAATTTTCGAAGTGTGATTTTTGGATCCGAAGAGTACAATTTCTTGGTCATGTCATTGATAGTCAAGGATTACAGGTTGACCCTACAAAGATCGAGGCTGTTAAAGATTGGGCGATGCCCAAGACTCCTACAGAGATTCGTCAATTCTTAGGACTTGCCGAATATTATAGAAGATTCATTGAAGGGTTTTCTAGGATAGCTAAACCTTTGACCAAGTTGACACAGAAGAACCAGAAGTATGAGTGGGGAAAGAAACAAGAGTCCACTTTTCAGTTATTGAAGCAAAAGCTTTGCAGTGCGCCAATTTTGGCACTACCTGTAGGGATTGAGAACTTTGTGGTATATTGTGATGCTTCGCATAAAGGACTTGGAGCCGTATTAATGCAGAACGAGAAGGTGATAGCGTATGCATCTCGACAACTCAAGACTCATGAGAAGAATTACACCACTCATGACTTAGAGTTGGGTGCCGTGGTTTTTGCACTCAAGATTTGGAGGCACTACCTCTACGGTACTAAGTGTGTAGTGTTTATAGACCACAAGAGCTTACAATATATACTTGATCAGAAAGAGCTTAATATGAGACAACATCGTTGGTTGGAATTGCTTAGTGATTATGATTGTGAAATTCGATATCACCCGGGAAAAGCCAACGTTGTGGCAAATGCCCTTAGCCGGAAAGAACGACTCAAGCCTTTGAGAGTCAGATCATTAGGGATGACGATCAGTTCACCTCTACCATCAAGAATCCTCGAGGCTCAAATGGAGGCACTCAAGGAAGAAAATCGACCAAATGAGAAACTCTATGGAATGCCAGAGAATGCAAATGGTTTTGTAAAGAGATCAGACGGAGTACTATGCTTCAAGGATAGAAGCTGGATACCTCTCTATGGCGGGATACGAGAGTTGATTATGCACGAGTCGCACAAATCGAAGTATTCCATTCACCCAGGTTCTGATAAGATGTATCAAGATCTCAAGAGACTTTATTGGTGGCCAAATATGAAAGCAGAAATAGCTACGTATGTTAGCAAATGCCTTACTTGCTCTAAGGTAAAAGCCGAATATCAGAAACCATCAGGATTACTTCAGCAACAAGAAATTCCCCAGTGGAAATGGGAACACATTACAATGGACTTCGTCACTAAACTTCCCAAGACATCAGGAGGTTACGATGCTATTTGGGTAATCGTTGATCGTCTCACCAAATCAGCCCATTTCATACCAATCAGAGAGACTTATTCTATGGATCAACTTACCAGGCTTTATGTCAAGGAAATAGTCTCAAAGCACGGTGCACCAATCTCCATCATTTCCGACAGAGATAGTCTATTTACTTCAAATTATTGGCAGTCATTACAAGATGCATTTGGAACCAAATTAGACATGAGCACTGCCTATCATCCTCAGACCGATGGTTAGAGCGAGAGAACGATTCAAACATTGGAAGATATGCTCAGGGTATGTGTGATTGACTTTGGAAATGGTTGGGCTAACCATTTGCCACTGATCGAATTCTCTTACAACAATAGTTATCACACCAGCGTAAAAGCAGCACCATTTGAGGCATTCTATGGTCGAAAGTGCCGGTCCCCTGTTTGCTGGGCCGAAGTTGGTGAAGCACAACTCACTGGTCCAGACATGGTTCGCAAAACAACAGAAAAGATAATCCAGATCCGAGAAAGACTCCAAACAGCCAGAAGCCGACAGAAAAGTTACGCTGACGTTAGAGGCAAACCATTAGAATTCCAAGTTGGTGACAGAGTTATGTTGAAGGTCTCGCCTTGGAAGGGCGTGATACGATTCGAAAAGCGCGGGAAATTGAACCCGAGGTACATTGGGCCATTTAAGATTCTGGACAGAGTTGGTCCAGTGGCATACAGACTTGAGCTTCCGTCAGAGCTCAGCAGCGTACATAACACATTTCATGTTTCAAACCTCAAGAAGTGTCTTTCAGATGAATCACTCGTAATTCCATTAGAAGAAATTTAACTCGACGATAAGCTCAATTTCATGGAGGAACCAGCAGAAATCATGGATCATGAGGTCAAACAGTTGAAGCAGAGTCGAATTCCTATCGTGAAAGTTTGCTGGAATTCTTGAAGAGGTCCCAAGTTTACTTGGGAGCGGGAAGACCAGATGCGACTCAAATATCCACATCTTTTCACCAAATCCACTCCAGAGAGCAACACTAACTGAATTCAGGGACATAATTCCTTTTTGGGTGGAAGACTGTGACAAATTATAATTCCAGGTCATTTTCCAAACTTCAAAATTTACTATTCATCATTTCACTATTCATCGTTTTTGAAGTCAGTTTGCGACTTTGAAACGTTATCAAAATTTTTACTATTCATGAAACACTATTCATTCCCGGAGGGAAATCACTATTCATGGTTGTCATTCATCATTTCGTAAACTAGGTTTACGGGTATTCAAAATTCGCGTAACCATAAGGGTTTAGTTGCGTATTCATGGAACATCACTGAGGGTACATCACATAGACTAGAGTAGTCTACATATCATCGGTAACATCATCTTCATATTAGGTCATTCATGGGTTTGCATAATTTCAGTTCACGTATATTTATTTATTAATAAACACTACTGTGGAAACCGTAGAGGGGGGGGGGTGAATACGTTTCCATTTAAAAACTTAAAACTTTTGTATCAAACACCCGATCAAGTGTGACGTGATATGAAAAGTGTTAACTATGGTCATTTAACATCTAGAGATGAATATAGTAAACTACAACACAAGCACAATCAAGCCATGACACATACTTAATCAACATAACATAAGCAACTAGTCACACAAGCATAAACTTCATGCAAATATAAGTATAAAGCGATAAAGAATGAAATGAAAGTAAAGAGATAAGTAAGAAGGCGCAAACCGGACACGGTGATTTATAGTGGTTCGGTCACGAAGCTCCTCTTCGCCCTACTCCACTCCCCGAGTACCCAACTCGAGAGTTACTTCACTAATCAACAAACTCCCTTCAGGCGGAGAAAACCGTACACGTCGCTTAACTTGTTTTCCGACACTAAGCTAGATGTCGAGTGCTAATCTTAGCTAGCACCAATCTACCACGATCTACCCGATCTACCCTTGATCCACATGATCAATCACACAAGCCCAATGGCTTCAAGAGATCTTCAAGATCTCTTAAGATCACAATGATCTTCCCTCACAAACTCTCAAAAGAAAAATAATCTTGATGTATGCTATGATACAATCAAGAGTGTAACAAATGTTACAAGACCTAACAACTACAACTCTTGTATCTTCTTGGATACCTTGAGTTCTTCTCTTGCAAATGAAGAGGAATGATAACACTTTGTATCTACTTGGATACTTTGTGTTCTTCTCTTGCTAATCAAGAGGGATGACAACACTTTGTATCTACTTGGATATTTTGTGTTCTTCTCTTGCTAATCAAGAGGGATGACAACACTTTGTATCTACTTGGATACTTTGTGTTCTTCTCTTGCTAATCAAGTGGAATGAAGAGGATCACTTGAATGGATGATTGGATCACTCTTAAACAAACTAAGACTCTCCAAATGATCAAAGAAAGTCATCTAAGTGAGGAGGGATTAGACCAGAGAAAAAGGACTGGAAAAATCAAGTTGGAAGTGTGAAATAGTCCACTATTTATAGGCAAGGGAAAATCTAGCCGTTACAGACCCACGGCTCCACTAAATTCCCGACGGCTCCACTAAATTTAGTGGAGCCGTCGGGAATTTAGTGGAGCCGTGGGTCTGTAACGGCTAGTGGAGCCGTCCCTATTTAGAGGTACCGTGGACGCTCCTTCGTTTGTCTTTAGTGGGGAAGGTTTATTTGGGGATGTTAGGAGCTGTTTTGGGGGGAAATTTGACTGTTGGGATTTTTAAACATATTTTTCAAAATAAAACATTTCTTTTTAATTCAAAAATAATTTGTGAAATATATTTTTGAAAAAATGTTTTGTCACATTAAAAATGTGAAGTTTAGAAAAATAAAATCCTTTGATCATATGTCAAGTAGTAGATTTGTTTGTCCATACCTTGAGTGATTTATGTCGGGATGGAAATCTACGACTTCGTTGAAGCATACTTGAGATGTCGGGAGGTGTTGATGTAAGTATGCGTTGATGATTTGTGTTTACAAGTAACTTGCACATTTTACGTTATGTATTACAAGTTACATGTTTGTCATTATTAAAACCGAAGAAATCATTTAGTTTAGATATCGTAATATTTGCACTAACAATCTCCCCCTTTTTGATGATGACAAATATGTAAACCGTAACACATAGTAAAATGTAAAAGTTACCTGTTTACACTCCCTTCTCCCCCTTTTTTCAAATCAAAAAGGTAGTTTCCTCGAGCGCTCCCTTGAATTTACTCCCTACTCCCCCTTATTGCACTACTATCCTTTCTCCCCCGAAAGGCGAGCTTGCATCATCCTAGTGAAGCCTTCTATCAACACTTATGAAGACGACTCCATGCTATGTATTCAAATACTCCTGAGCTCCCCCTAGCTCAATGCTCCCCTATGGTGACTTAATCCCCTTGTTTATTTACCTTAGTATCTAGCGGATCCATGGATCAAATTCTTACAAAGGCTTTTCCTACATCAAGGGTTAGCTTCGTGCAGCATAATATATAACAGTATAGGAGCAACATTATAGGGATATAATACACATAGCAAGACATGCATGGGTTAAACTATGTTAACACGTAAGTCTCACAACCTGACCGAAAACCTAAGGTGTAATTGTTCACTCAATCACACTAATCAAGAACGAGATTCGTTCATTGACTGACGCACTAAATGACTTATTCCAAGTTGTCATTGGGAGGAAAGTTCTAACAAACCTTTTGAACAACATAATCATCTACCTAAGATGATTGATGTTAAGGATAGTTTGTTGATAAGACATACTCTAAATGATTACTATTATGACAAGTCGTGCCATAAAGTAGACTCGATAGAGGTTATACCTAAATGATTCCATAAGGTGGGAGAGTGTTGGTTGTGGTGACAACAAGGACAACTTGGGTTATGTGGTTGTAGGGGATAAATAATGGGACGACCCATTAGTGGTTGTGGTGATGGTGATAGTGATAAGGATGATGTGTTAGTGCCAAGTTCAAAAGTTGATGTAGGTGACAAGGTTAGTGTGAGAGCTAAAGGTTGTGGTGATGGTGATGGTGATAAGGATGATGTGTTGGTGCCAAGTCCAGAGAGGTTTGATGGTGATAGGGTTAGTGTGATAGCTAAAGGTTGTGGTGGAATTGGTGGAGGTAAGGGTGTAGGAATCCTAAAAGTGGAGGATGATGATGATGTGGTTGGAGATGTTGGTTTTGCCCTTTGAGGAAAGGTGGGAAAGGATGGTTTAGGTTAATATATCGTTTGCACTGACAATGAGATGCATGATATATTTTAAAAGGGAAAAAGAAAAGGTGCATGTGATCCTAACAGGATTGTTGGTGGATATCTCTAACGGGGTTAAGGTAACAAAGTTCTAGGTTTCTAGGTTGGATGATCCTAGTTGTGTGTTAGAGATAATTTGGTGCATGAAGGGTTTCGTGTGTTTGTGAGGATTGAAGGTTGTTAAACTAACTGTCACTTATCCAAGGTGAGGAGTAGTTGTAAGGTTTGAGTGTGATGAGTTGAAGGTTATAAGGTTTGAGTGTGATGATATATGGGTTGAAGGTTTTTAGACTAACTATCACTGTCAAGAGTAAAGTGTAGCTAAAAGGTTTGAGTGTCATGATGAAAGATGTTAATGTGAGGTTTGAAGATGAGATGCAAGATAAGCTTGCAGTAGTGAGGCCTTATATAGGCAAGGGTTGTGGGATTCAAACTAAAGTTGGTGATGGTGTCCTATGGTGTAGTGAGGAAATCTTAGGGTGTGTGTGAGTTTGCAAAATTTTGCAGGTTTGAGGTCAGGAATGTAGGGATTAGGAGGGAACAGTGAAAATTCGTCAAACATAGGCACGGTACCACTAAATACCACACGGTACCGTTAAATTTAATGGTACCGTGGCCTATTTAACGGTACCGTGACCTGGAAGTCACGAATTTTCCTGTGCAGCCTAGTTCTGGGCAGCTAAAGGGTAGTTTCCTAAGGAATAAGAACCACATTTGTGTGTTCTTGAGAGTGTTTGGTGAAAGACAGTATGAGTGTGTTTTCGCTCCCCCTTAATCTATTATCATCCGGACAAGATGTAGAAGATAAAGAGGAAAACAAATGATGACAGAAGCGATGAGCTTAGTAACGTCATGACAGGTGGTGGACAGCATACGATAAACTTCACCTTTGAAGTCACGTAGCTCTTCTCAATCATTGTGAATATTCATAGAATATTATGATGAGGCAAGTGATCACGTGGAGATATCCTAGGGGTTAAGAAGATAAAATCTTCAAGGTTGTGAGGTTAGTGATAAGGTTCTAGTAGGTTATCTATGTTGATGAGGAAGGGTTATCTCAACGTTATCCTAGCGATTCTTCGTTTGAAGTGTGTGGGAGATGAGTGGGATGCGGAAGCATTGGTAGTGTTTAGTACCATACGGAAGTGAAAGGGAAGAAGGCTTAGGAATCAGAAGATAGATACAATCTGTTCTGATAGGATACGGTTCTGGTTCAAGACTACATCGAGTGGGTTTCGATAGTGTTTTTGAAACAGTGAGAATAAACTGTCTCAGTAGACAATGGTCCGACGGTACCATTAAATTTAGCGGTACCGTCCCCTATTTAAGGGTACCGTGACCTACTGAGGTCAGTTTTGACCCAGAATTAGATTTCTGACAAAGAAATTTCACATATGTTGTGATTTTTCTGGACCTTAGATTAAAAGAATTTATACCGAATAAATTCTTTTATGAATGAATCCAACGGGATTCGATGAACGTTTGTTGAGAACGAGAAATGACATTTAATTGCATTTCGAAAATTAAATAAACTTTAAATATTTCGGATGAAATATTTAAGTTGTCATTGGAGTTAAAGAGGATTTTACGAATAAATTTCGCTGATTTAAGGAGATTTTTCGACACGAGGAGAGAATTTATACCTAATAAATTCTTTGAACGGTACTGGACGAGAAGAGATGACTTTTATATTTCCGAGGAAATACATAGGTAGTCATTAGAGCGATGTGAAAAATGACTTGATATTTCCAGTGAAATATCTAAAAGTCATGACACGAAATAGAAGAGATGATCTCAATATTTCCAGTGAAATATTCAAAGAGTCATGAGACGAGACGCACGAGATGACTACAATATTTCCAGTGAAATATTCAAGTAGTCATAAGAGGGGTACAAGGGATGACTTTAATATTTCCAGTGAAATATTTAAATAGTCATAAGATTTATGGAAAATGTTCCATCATTCCTAGACCTAGACGGAGATGGTTAAGGGATTCTCGGTTGAGAGGTTTGGTTGATTTACGGATTTCGATGTGCTTCGCACGAGAGTGTTTCGCGGGGTTTTGAAAGATGTAAAGCTAGGCCTATGGTGCTGGTTCGTAGCAGGGTTTGGGATCTTAAGACGTGTATATTCACACGAGGATGAAAGGAACTACTAATCACTTATATAGCAACTCGTGAGTCCTTTGTCACCCGAGGGTTGATGTTAGCTTTTACCTTTGGGATGAGCGTTTTAACATACGTTGTTAAAAGGCTTGAGTATGATATTTCGGATATGACATTTAACAATTGCGATCGCAAGTTAAACTTACTTGAATATTTCGGACGAAATATTTAAGTTGTCAATCCTACTCCGAGTTCTACTAGGTTTGTATCTAACCTTCCCATGACAAACGGGTGTATTACTTGGAAGAAGGCGAAGTGATGACTGGGGAATTAGGACAACTTCGCGACTACTCTAACTTATAGGTTTTGACACTAGTGTATGACTCTATGACTTCTAAGGGTTCATAGTGATGGGCATACCTAATTCCTAATGTGTCAAAAGAGCATAGTGTGGGTGCAAACTTTACAAGCAAATCATGTAAAATGCACATAAGGAATAAATGCAACCATCATGCAAAACATGATAATCATTTAGCATTTAAGATCATGAAGACATTTAATCATGTCTTATGAGAACATGTTATCATTTTGAAACACGTATGTGGGATGCAAGCACTCTAGGTTTTGTAGGATCAAGTACTTCAAGCTTGATTGAGCTTGGTATAAACAAGAACCTCTGTATGCTATACAAGCGTTTATGCGGAAACTAAACAGCAAGTATAATAAAGAAGAAAACTCTAAACGACAATGATCCTCTATGGATCAAACTATGAACTAGGGTTACATCCATGGTGAATTGAGAACCATTTTCAACTCTCAGAACTTAATCATGGGTGAGTTGAAGTACCCTATAGCTTTGAGCAAGCTATTACAGCTATAAACGGATTTGATAATCACACCAGAGCCGTACCCTCATGGTGAGTCAACTCTTTCTTGTCTGCAAGACATGGTGAGTTGAGCACCATTTATTGTGCAGGTGTAAACACCAACACTGTACCTGCAAGGTGTTGCTCAAAACCACTTATTAGCACACAAAATATACAAAATTATTTTTATTATTTTTTTTTTATTTATTTTTTTTAAACTAAGAAACACACCAAAATAAAAGAAAGAAAAATAAGAAAAGAAACCAAAAGAAAGAAAGAAAAATAGAAAATATACAACAACAACAAGAATCATCCTCCCCTTAAGCTTCAATCCTCCCCTTAATCTGCAATCCTCCCCTTAAGCTCAGCATCTAGGGATTTACCATCCCAATATGGACCACCAAATGTTTAAACCTTGGTCCATCAAAAGCCTTGGTCAGCAGATCAGCAACATTATCATCTGTGTGAATCTTAACCACCTGAATAAGATGCTTCTCATAAGCATCTCTTATGAAATGGTGTCGAATCTCAATATGCTTTGTCCTTTGATGATAAACAGGATTCTTAACAATACACATAGTACTTTGATTATCAATAAAAATCTTAGTGTTCATATAGTTGAACCCATAATCCAACAGCTGATTTTGCATCCAAAGTACCTGTCCACAGCAACTAGCAGCAGCAACATACTCTGCCTCATTAGAAGATGTAGCCACTATAGTCTGCTTCTTGCACTGCCAAGAAACCAACCTCTTACCCAGAAACTGACAACCTCCTGTTGTTGACTTCCTATCAAAGTTAGCCCCAGCATAATCACTGTCACTATAGGCTTCCAACACAAAAGGAGAATCTTTGGGATACCAAAGTCCCATCTTTGGCTGTCCTCTCAAATACTTGAAGATTCTCTTAACTGCATTTAGGTTAGAAGTCAATGGTGTAACCTGATGTCTAGCACATGCACCAACAGCAAACATGATATCAGGTCTTGAAGCTGTCAAATACATGAGTGATGCGTGGGTTTTGCAACCTTACAACAGGTTTTACCTCTCGAGGGATCTCAAGAGGCTTACAACCCCACCAGGCAGTGTACCTGACCGATGTAGTATAGTGTAGTGGTAAGTACGGGGGATTGATCGTTCTCCACAGGGAATAGTGTTCGTTAGGTATGAAAGGCTACTCTAATTAGGTCTAAGGGTTGAGGAAGATTCTTTTTATGTTTTTATAATTTTTATGAAAGCAAGTAAAATCTCGGTTTTGAAAGAGTGGGCGGAATTAGTTGCTAGTCAACTAACCCAAATTACTACAAATGCAAATAAAATAAAATAACTGAAAATAAAATGTTGGTGAGAAACTTATGTGTAGAGAAATGTGTTTACTTAGATTTCCTTACTCCCTAACTATCTTTTACCGGTTAATTAGTGTGTATTAGTCGCGTGGATGACGGGTGTATTCCTTAATACCATTCGTGGGGTGGCGTACTTACTTCCCCAACTCTACAAGCTCCTACTTCACTCCTATGTCGAGCCGGCTAGGAAGCTCCTAACATGGGATCACTAGAATTTGCTTGTGCATTAAATACAACCATAAAAACCTTTAGTACGCATTTGGTTCATGTTTCTTAAGACGTTCAAGCAAGTTACCGAATAGGAAGTTAGCCAGTTTTCTTAAGCCTAACATAGATAAACAATCATCCAATACAACTAACAACACACTAATAACCAATAATCAATAGCTAGGTTTCATTAGATCTAAGCAAACACGAGATAAATTTAGCCTAACATGTTAATCAAAAGACAAGAATAAGATAAAATCAAACAACACATAGACATATTGAATGATTAATTGATAACTTATCTTCAATGTAACATGGAAGATCTCAAGGCAAAAAGCCTTGAAAAAGAAGCTAAAATCGTCTTAGGGTTTTCTCCCAAAATTCCACACACTAAGCTCTCCTTAATGACAAAAAATTAGAAAACTATATATAGATTTTTGGATCTGACGGCGTCACCTTATGGAGTGTGACGCCGTCACCTCGCCGCTTCTAGGGTTCCCGGATGACCTTCTTGACGCCGTCCCTCTTTAGCTCTTCAAAAATCCATTCTGGCTTATCAAGGCTTGACGCCGTCGAACCTTGAACGTGACGCCGTCCCCTTTTAATTTAAGCCGTGACGCCCTTGATCAAGTTAAAGCGTGACGCCGTCAGAATTTACATGCTATTTTCACTGGCTTATCATGAGTAAATTTCACGTCCACTTTTTCTTGCCAAGGCATGACGCCGTCTAGAGTAAATTGTGACGCCGTCAAAGGTGACTTTTAGCCGATTCTTGAGACTTTGTCGTTTTCTTCACTTTTATGCTCCAAAAACGTCCAAAATGCCTCCTTTTCCAGATTTCTCCTCAAAAGTACCTAAAATGACAAAAGGAACGATTTAGGGCAATATTTGATCAAATAAATACGATTTAGGGCTTAAATGACCCCTTAAAAGCGGTACACTTTTCGCCTCATCAAATACCCTTACACTTGAGATTTGCTTGTCCTCAAGCAAATGCGCTTTTATTCTAATCAAAATACAAGTTAGGGGTCATTTAATGCAAACATAAAAGTAATTACAACAAATAATCGTTCCACTTCAATCATAATAAGCACGGAGATTACATACTAGCACCTCACAAGTAGTGTTTAGATACTCACATCTCTCAAGTGTCATCAAAATAAATCTCATAAATGAAAACGGATAATATCTCTCACTACCTGTCATAGCAAATAGATTACCATAGGCTTGGGAAAGGATCGAAAACCTCCTCCACTAGGCGTAAGCACCAAAGATAAACTATCAAAGAGGGCTTTTAAATGGGTTATAACGTTAGGTGTAGGGAAAAGGAAAACACGGTTTGGTTGGATAAAGGATGTTTTACTGGTGGCTAGTTAAAGATCTTGATCAATTACATGTACTATACAATGTTGCTAAGCCAAGACTTGACTCAATTTAAGCTAATGAAAGAAAATAACAAAAACATAAAATAAGCATAAAATAAAACGGGATGGTAGTCCGTATGTTTTTTCTATTTTTCTTTTTCTCATTTTTTTGTATTTTTCTTGATTTTTTCGATTTTTTTTTTTTTTTTTTTTTTTTTTTTTTTTTTTTTTTTTTTTGACATACATTCTTGCCCTACCATCCAAAATAATACATCATAGGGGCGTTGCATTCCCCTTACACTTGAACTTTTACATAACTTTACAAATAACTATTCTAATGACTCGAATTAAGAAAATTGAAAAACTTGTAGTACTTTTTAAAATATTTAGCACATATGGGGGTAATAAATGATGTTCTTCCCCATTACTCCATTACACTAGTACTTTACCCATGAGTCCCAATCGTCCCAAAATAATATGTACAAGGATATGACTCGACTTAGCAACCATGTAATCAATTAAATAATTAACTTGGGTTTAAACAAATGTTGTAACAATAATGCACTAAAAATGAGTGTATACAAGGTAGGCTAAGGCGATTTGGGTGTACATTTTAGTGGGGTGTAACAAATTCTTCCTTTAAGTAAAATGCTTAAAGGTCGAAACGAAAAGATAGGCTCTGAGGGGTGTACTAGGGGTATCGTGTACTAAAAATGAGTACAACGCAAAGGGTGTGGGAGAATTACTTGACCAATGTAGCCAACGTAATTATAACAAAAACACAGGTGTAAAACAATGGGTTAATCCTAATGCCTCTTATCATGTAGTAAATCTAACTACACGAATGTAGTCTCACTTGTGGCCTTGGAATGGTCCTAACGCAAGTTCTAGAATCTAAGTGCTACCGGTACACACATCATAGCATAAATGCTTTTCCTACCAATTCTAGGGGCGAACCTCACATATTTGGGGTGGAAAATTTTTTTAGTGGTACGGTTTTTGTGCTAGTCATATAATTCCTATCCGTGAGACGCTCATTAAGATCAAAGTTTCACTCCTAAGTGTTGTAAAAAATTTTAAATTTGGCACTAAAATTACCCTAACAGGTATTTATCTCAGTTTTATTACACATCTATTATTAAACAAACAAAAATCAAGCGCAATGGCATTCTCTAAAATCGTACTTTTACCCCCCCTTACACTTAAGATGAACATTGTCCCCAATGTTCACATAACAAGATGTAAAAGAAAAAAGTAAAAGAATGAAATCAAATACTCCCCTGATTCGCTCGGTGGATAATGAAATTACACGGTTAGATCTTCCTCCAAAGTAATGTAGAAGCTCCATGACTAATGCATCACCACAAGCTTGATTCAAAACATTTCCTTGTCCAAAATAACCTGTTAAACCTGAGAAAACAAACACGAAAACCTGCATAACATCGGCGGGATAAAATCTATATATAAGGATATAATTCTTGTGGAATGATAACTTTGCAGATTCCTGGAGATTATAAGTTGGAGATTTTAATAAAAACTTTTTATGAAAACAAAACTTTCAAAAATTTCTGAAAATTAAATCTGACGCCGTCAGGTTATAAACCTTGACGCCGTCAGAAATGACCTGACAAAAATTTTCATTTTAAGTTTCCGGAAAATTTCTGGAAAAACCTTTACCTTACTTCCTGGAAATCCTGCAAAACATCATTATGACTCGATACAAGCATTTGACTCAAACAAATACGAATATATATGTTAATTTATTATTATTACGATTCATGTTCATTTGTGTTCTAATAAACCGATTTAGATTTCCCTTACACTTATCTTTTGCAAAATACCTTTATATGTAGTTAAGACGAAGTTAAAAACAAAATAAAGCATTTCCACAAATTACTTTTGAACATGAATCAATAATGATAAAAATTAAACACACATACGGAAACAAATAAAATCAAACAAACAATTAAAATAAACACACAAAGCAAATAAAACAAATAAAGCTTGGGTTGCCTCCCAAGAAGCGCTTTTCTTTATTAACGAGTCTTGTAGCTAGACTCAAAGTCACGCTACCCTATGTAAGTAAGCTCGTCATCGAGGACGTCTTTAGGGTTAAGCTTGGATTGAAGTTTCCTATTGGTCCGCTTAGTACGATATATCTTTTCAAACTTCTCTCCATCCGGGTCATACAATGTCATCTTGATATGCCATGACCCATCTCCATCTTTGGGTGGTTTATCCCAATTCCACTTATGATCATCTTCCTCACAAATCCACTTATTCATTCCTAGGTTAATTGGCAAAACTCCTAGGAAATCAATCATCTTTCTAAAAACTAGAGAATCTTCAAATGGATCCAATTCGGTGTCCCTAGCCAAGAGTTGCTCTACCGTATGCGTTCGGTTAACAAAGTCCTCTTCTAGGTAAAATGGGCGTTGGGGTCCTATGAAGTCTCTATTAATCCAAGGTCCATATCTAGATGGTCTCCTATTTGATTCTAGCCAATGTGGTGTTGGTTCCTCACTAGTATCATAGGCATGTTTCTTAACATCATAGACTGACCAAGTATCTCCTTCTCCTACCGCTATCTTGGATTCCTTACAATCAATCATAGCACTAGCGGTCGCCAAAAATCCTCTACCTATCAACAAGGGGCATGTAGGGTCGCTAACCATATCAAGGACGTGGAAATCGGCTAAAATGGTTAGTTTTCCAATGTGCACTAACACGTCCTTAACTACTCCAACCGGGTAAGCAACACTCCCATCCGCTAAACCTATTATCACCTCGGTTTCTTCAAGTTTTCCTAGTTTTAAAGAGGTGTAGAGAGGTAACGGAAGTAGGTTAAGGCTTGATCCAAGATCGGCTAATGTGTCATAAGCCTCCGAATTACCGATCTTGCAAGGTAGAACAAATAGGCCCGGATCATCTAATTTCTTAGGTAGCTTGTTTTGAACGAAGGCGGTCCCTTTTTCGCCTAACTTGAGCTTCTTCTCATCCAACTCATCAACAACCGGACTTTCAAGGTGGAGCTCCTTGAATTCTTCGTCAAGGTTTTGAGTGGAAGGTGTTTCAACTATGTTGTTGACCAATTTGGATGTCATAACTTCTTGGTCATTTGGAACGACTTGGGTTTGTTTGAAACACGTGCTCATGGAATTGACCGAATAATATTGTGGACAAGAACTAGGGGACGAAACCGATGAAATAGCGTTGACGTTTAGTTTCGGGTTCTTGACCGTGTTGCTAGGGAGTGCTCCCATTTCTCGGTCATTGAGGGCTTTCAACAAGGTGTCAATCTTATCGGTCA
The DNA here is from genome assembly GCA_021014915.2 of Artemisia tridentata subsp. tridentata. Classification (NCBI taxonomy): domain Eukaryota; kingdom Viridiplantae; phylum Streptophyta; class Magnoliopsida; order Asterales; family Asteraceae; genus Artemisia; species Artemisia tridentata. The sequence continues at coordinate 169,696,453 of CP139507.1, read as the reverse complement.
TCTCGCTTTGTTTTTGTTTGAAATCGGCTTCAAACTTGGCTAAACGAGCTTCTTGAGATGCCATAAATTGAGACATCAATCCTTCAAAGTTATCGGTACTACCATTGCCGGAAGGATTGTTGTTGAAAGTACGGTTCGAGTTGGAACCGCTTGATTGGAAACGATTAGGTGGGTTGGAAGAATTTGTTTGTTGTGCGTTTTGGTTTTGTTTCCACCTAAGGTTCGGGTGATTTTTCCATGAGGGGTTGTATGAATCACCGTAATGGTTTGGCTCGGGTTTGAAAGTGTACCACTTGTCTCCCGCTCCGTCGGTACGCGAGGATGCGTAGTCCACAAAAGCTTGTTCGGGGAGTTCCATGCAATCACGAGTGTCGTGGGGACCACTACATAATTCACATGAAGAAGTGATTTTGTTCACTTGGCTTGAAGGTTTAGGAGCCTCGTAGGATTTCATGAGAAACTTGACTTGGTCTTCAAGTTCTATGATCCTACGGTCAGAAGTGCTTGAATTGTTCGAAGGCAAAGATATTGCCTTGACCGTTTTATTCAAATCACGGGGATCACTCCAACTTTCGTTGTCATAAAGAGCAAGATCCTCTAGGAGAGCCCATGATTGTTCCGCACTTAGATCACGTAGCTTGCCACCGGCCGATTGGTCAATGGTTTGCCTCGTGGAGAGATTGATATGGTCATAGAAGATTTGGACTTGGAGCCAAAGTTCTATGCCATGGTGAGGGACTTTTTGGAGTAAGTCCTTGAATCGAGTCCATGCCTCGTAGAGAGTTTCGCCTTGACGTTGTTGGAACATCAAGATATCATTCCTTAGCTTAGTAGTTCTTCCCGGTGGGAAAAACTGAGCAAGGAAACGAGTGGTGAGATCATCCCAAGAGGTAATGGATCCTGCGGGTTGACGTTCTAGCCACTGACTAGCTTGGTCCCGCAGAGAGAATTGAAAGAGACGCAATCGGGTCGTCTCTCGAGTGACAACATCAAGGTCTATAGAATCAACGATTTTAAGAAAGTCCTTGAGATGTTGATTAGGATCTTCAGAACGAAGTCCATGGAATGCGCATCCGCTTTGCACCAACCGGATGGTGTCGGATCGCAAGGGTGTGATATTGGCTCCTTGAGTGAGCTCAATGGTGTTTCGATAGCCATGGTGGCTAGGACGGGAATACTCTCCTAAAGTACGGGCTCTAGGAGGTGGTGGTGGTTGTTGTGGTGGTGGGTTGTGGGGGTTAAGGATATTACCATCTTCCATGATGTCGGATGGTATGGTTACGAACAAAGACACGAAGAAAATAGATAGACTAAAGAAAACCTAGAAAAATAAAACAAAAATCTCACTAGAAAGGAATCTAGTGAGTAGACCTAATAGAAATAAAAATTCAACCTAAACAATAACTATTCCCCGGCAGCGGCGCCAAAAACTTGATGCGTGGGTTTTGCAACCTTACAACAGGTTTTACCTCTCGAGGGATCTCAAGAGGCTTACAACCCCACCAGGCAGTGTACCTGACCGATGTAGTATAGTGTAGTGGTAAGTACGGGGGATTGATCGTTCTCCACAGGGAATAGTGTTCGTTAGGTATGAAAGGCTACTCTAATTAGGTCTAAGGGTTGAGGAAGATTCTTTTTATGTTTTTATAATTTTTATGAAAGCAAGTAAAATCTCGGTTTTGAAAGAGTGGGCGGAATTAGTTGCTAGTCAACTAACCCAAATTACTACAAATGCAAATAAAATAAAATAACTGAAAATAAAATGTTGGTGAGAAACTTATGTGTAGAGAAATGTGTTTACTTAGATTTCCTTACTCCCTAACTATCTTTTACCGGTTAATTAGTGTGTATTAGTCGCGTGGATGACGGGTGTATTCCTTAATACCATTCGTGGGGTGGCGTACTTACTTCCCCAACTCTACAAGCTCCTACTTCACTCCTATGTCGAGCCGGCTAGGAAGCTCCTAACATGGGATCACTAGAATTTGCTTGTGCATTAAATACAACCATAAAAACCTTTAGTACGCATTTGGTTCATGTTTCTTAAGACGTTCAAGCAAGTTACCGAATAGGAAGTTAGCCAGTTTTCTTAAGCCTAACATAGATAAACAATCATCCAATACAACTAACAACACACTAATAACCAATAATCAATAGCTAGGTTTCATTAGATCTAAGCAAACACGAGATAAATTTAGCCTAACATGTTAATCAAAAGACAAGAATAAGATAAAATCAAACAACACATAGACATATTGAATGATTAATTGATAACTTATCTTCAATGTAACATGGAAGATCTCAAGGCAAAAAGCCTTGAAAAAGAAGCTAAAATCGTCTTAGGGTTTTCTCCCAAAATTCCACACACTAAGCTCTCCTTAATGACAAAAAATTAGAAAACTATATATAGATTTTTGGATCTGACGGCGTCACCTTATGGAGTGTGACGCCGTCACCTCGCCGCTTCTAGGGTTCCCGGATGACCTTCTTGACGCCGTCCCTCTTTAGCTCTTCAAAAATCCATTCTGGCTTATCAAGGCTTGACGCTGTCGAACCTTGAACGTGACGCCGTCCCCTTTTAATTTAAGCCGTGACGCCCTTGATCAAGTTAAAGCGTGACGCCGTCAGAATTTACATGCTATTTTCACTGGCTTATCATGAGTAAATTTCACGTCCACTTTTTCTTGCCAAGGCATGACGTCGTCTAGAGTAAATTGTGACGCCGTCAAAGGTGACTTTTAGCCGATTCTTGAGACTTTGTCGTTTTCTTCACTTTTATGCTCCAAAAACGTCCAAAATGCCTCCTTTTCCAGATTTCTCCTCAAAAGTACCTAAAATGACAAAAGGAACGATTTAGGGCAATATTTGATCAAATAAATACGATTTAGGGCTTAAATGACCCCTTAAAAGCGGTACACTTTTTGCCTCATCAATGAGTGATCCAATCATGGACCTATAAAGATGAACATTAACAGCAGCATCAGGTTCATTATTGGACTTAGGCTTTGGACGTTCAAAAGGAGTTGTAGCAACCTTCACATTTTCCATATCAAACTTCTTAAGTATGTCATAAACATACTTCTCCTGGCAAATAAAGATCCCATATGGTTTCTGCTTAACCTGAAGACCCAAGAAGAAAGTCATTTCACCCATAGCACTCATCTCAAATTCACTCTTCATCAATTCTTCAAACTCCCTGCACCAGGCTTCATTAGTGGAACCAAAGATAATATCATCTACATAAACTTGTACTAGAATGATATCTTTGAAGTTCTTTCTTATAAAAAGAGTTTTATCAATAGCCCCTCTTCTGTAACCATGTTTTAGCAAAAAGGCTGATAACCTTGCATACCAAGCCCTTGGTGCTTGATGAAGACCATAAAGTGCTTTAACCACTTTGTAAACCAAATTAGGATTCTGAGGATCCACAAATCCCTGTGGTTGAGTAACATAAACTTCTTCCTCAATCCTGCCATACAAAAATGCACTCTTCACATCCATCTGATATACTACAAACCCCATAAAGGAAGCAAAAGCCAGGAACAATCGGATAGCTTCAACTCTTGCCACTGGTGCAAACACCTCATCATAATCAATCCCCTCCTCTTGTCTATGACCCTGAGCTACCAACCTAGCTTTATTTCTAACCACAATTCCCCTAGCATCCCTTTTATTCTTTAGAATCCATTTAGTTCCAATAGCATGCTTTCCAGCAGGCAGAGGAACCAACATCCATACTTTCTGATTCTGGAACTGCTGCATTTCCTCTTGCATAGCCTCAACCCAATCATCATTAGAAAGAGCTTGAGCTATGCTAGTTGGTTCAACTTGAGATAAGAAACAAGCATACAGACAATGTGAATAATCAGTATGATTGCTCCTCAACTGATCCTGTATATAACTGAGAAAAGCAGATTCTCCAAATTTGGGTTGATGAAGTTTACTTCTTGTCTGAACAGGGGAATTAATATCTCCAAGAATCAAAGACTGAGGATGAACAGTATTGATCCTCTTGGTAGCAATGGGATTGACTTCAATGGAGGATGCCTGATTAGTAATTGAGGGGTTGAAGTCATCATCATATGAAGAAGAAGTGAAAATACCAGTTCTGGACTGATGATGAGGATCATTCAACTTATCTCTTGAAGAAACTGAATTTCCAAGATCAGAAGGAATTGGAAATCTTTCAGGGGAGTTAACAACACCCAGAGTGTCAACAGATGGAGAAGACACAGGAACATCAGCAGAAACTCTAGAAGGTTCGGCAGGAACAGATCCACTTTTAGCAGGAATGGGATCAGCAGGAACATGAATACCACCAGTTGAATTCAGTTGTTTTCTAACTTCAGCTTCAGCCTTTCTCAGAATCTCCTCTGTCTCTTTAGAAAACCCAGAATCAAACATCTCAACAGCTCTTTTGGCATTAAACTCTTGTCTTTGAAGCCTAGCAAGATCTTCTGCATAACTAGAATCACCTCCAGCCATATCAAAAGAATCTTTGAGCTTTGAACCTGAAATGTTGTTAGAGGGAAAAGAAGGAACAACTATAGGTCGTTCATCACTCTCCACATCAGAATCATCATCCGAGGTACCTGCATTGTTAGTTTGAGAGACATTTGTACCAGCAGATAGATTTGATTTGAATCTATTATGTCCTAAGGTGTCAGATAGATAATCCAGATCAAAGTACCACTCTGGACCAGCAACCTGCAAATTAGGTTTATCTTCAAGATATCTTAAGTTGAGAGTCTCTTCTATTTTCTTAGAGGACAGATTATAAACCCTATAGGCTTTACCATGAGCAGAATATCCAACAATAAACCCTTCATCAGCCTTCCCATCAAACTTGCCTAGGTAATCACTAGTGTTCAAAATAGTGACATGACATCCAAAAGGCTTAAGGTAACTAATGTTTGGAACCTTCCCAGACAAAAGTTCATAAGGTGTTTTATTATGAGGACTAGTAATAGATACCCTATTCAACACATAACAAGCAGTGCAAACTGCTTCAGTCCAAAACATAGTAGGCATCTTAGATTCAGCTAACATAGTCCTAGCTGCTTCTATCAGGGTCCTATTTTTCCTTTCTGCAACCCCATTTTGTTGTGGAGTTCTAGCATTACTATAGTCCCTTTTTATCCCCTTAGTCCCACAGAGTTCAATAAGATTAGAGTTCTTAAACTCTGTGCCATTATCACACCTTATTGACTTAACCTTTTTACTTAGCTGATTTTCTATTAAGGCAATAAAATCCCTAAGAACTGGATAAGTTTCATCTTTAGTCCCCAAAAAGAAAGTCCATGAAAACCTGCTAAAATCATCTGTAATCACCAGGCAGTAGTTCTTATGGTCAATACTTCTGATAGAAGTAGGACCAAAAAGATCCATATGAAGAAGCTGCAAAGGCTCAGAGATGTTGCTCACAGCATTTATGGCCTTGTATGATGCTTTGTGCTGCTTTCCTTTGTTGCAGGCAACACAATCATGCTCATTAGAGAAGATCTTCATAGGAAGCCCTTTAACCAACCCATTCTTAGCCAGCTTGTTAATGGTCTTGAAATTCACATGAGCCATTCTTCTGTGCCATTTATTAGATTCATCCACAGAAGCTTTTGCAACCAGAAAAGCAAGTGATCCCTCAGGCTGAACATCACTAAGATTGAAGCTATAAAGATTGTAAGTCCTAGGAACTTTAAGTTCAACCTGACTTTCATCAGGCAGCTTGAAGTCTTTGGACAACACATAGCAATCATTCTCAGTGAAGAGAACACTGTTCTTCTTGTCACATATTTGGGAGACAGAGAACAAATTGAAGTCTTGAAGTTCCTTCACATAAAGTACATCTTCAAAATCCAGCTTAGCAGTCTTGATAGTTCCCTTCCCAGAAATTATTCCATCTCCTCCTCCAAATGTCACAGTACCTCCATTCAAAGGTACAAAATCATGCAATCTTTCCAAATTCCCTGTCATACTCCTGGAACACCCACTGTCAACAATTCCAACATCTTTGCTTCTAAAAGGAAAATCCTGAGAAAAAGAATACATATACAACATTAGATACAAGAGAGACTCAAGCCATTGCTGACTTGAGCCTGCCTAGTGGATCAATAAGAATTAAACCCTGGAGATTGATGAGATCCACCATTGATCTTGGACCCTATTTTCATATTTTGGTTAGTAATTTTCCAAGAACAACCTGCTGAGGACTTAACAACAGTTTTCCATCTTGCCCCTTCCTTGTGCATGGTGTCAAAACAAACAGGTCTCAAATTATTTTAAAAGTAAGAACTAGTAGGTCTTCTGAAAGGTCTAGCCATATTGCTTCTCCAACCAGCAGGATTGATCCTACCGGCAGGAACTGAATACACAGCAGCAACAGGCTTATCGGCAGGACTGAACTTATCAGCAGCAACAGGCTTACCAGCAGGAACTGGCTTGCCAGTAGCAACTGAAGTTCTCCTTGCTGCTTGAGGAATATAAGGGGGAATATCATTCACATTTTTCCATACAAACCTATTTTGACATGCATTCAAACCCATCTGTTTCTCATAATAGTCACAATCTTTAATAAGATGATCATAACTACGACACACAAAGCAAGATTTCTTTCTAGGGGTCTTTTTCTTAACAATAACTTTCTCATTGCAAACAGAATTATTCAAACCAACACATGAAACAAAATTATCCTTAACACAATAAAAACCACAATCATAATTGTTTGAAACAGAACCACAACTAGAATTGTTTGAAACATAACCACAACCAGAAACATTATTGTTTTTAACACTATCAAAAGAAATATCTTCAAATGCAGCTGTCTTTGATTGAGATTCATCATTAGCTACTTCTGAGGAGAGATCTTCTGACTTTATTGAAGCTGACTTGTCACTTGATCCACATGTGGCATAGTCATTAGTCTTGATTTCTGAAGATTTGTCACTATAAGAACAAGAGACAAATTCATTAGAGTCACAATCAAGATTAGGCAAGTCCTTTGCCTGTTTGCCATACATCATTTGTGAATCATCAAAGTCATCAAAAGGATTAGCAGGCTTAAATGTTCCAGTTATGGGTGGAGGAACATCATTCATCCCTCCCTCATTCACATACTTTACAGGCTTTCTATAATCTACAGGTTCTGGGTTAAAAACACTATACTCATTAGGGTCATAATACTGATTTGGCCCTACCAGGTCACCGAACCCTAAACCTTTTTTAGTTTTTGACGACATAGAACTATCAATAAGCCTGTGAAGGTTTGTGGATGACTCTTTCCACTTATCAAATCTAGCCAAGGAATTATCTAGCTTAGATTGTAAATCCTGATTTTCTAACACTACCTTAGCTTTTTCCCTTTCAGAATGTTTAAACTCATTAATAGCATTTTTTAAATCTCTTTCCAAAACCTTTATTTTTACTTCATAGGCAGACTGTTGTTGTTGATACCAGACCTTTTGTTGTTCTAAAGTTTTAACAGCCTTTTTATGAGCCTTAAGTTGAATAAAGTTATCCTTATTTTCACTTTCTATAACATCAAATTCCTGTTTCAATTTATCATATCTAGAATCACAACCAAATGGACAGTTTTGTACCTGAGATGGATGACCCATCATTCCAAACTGACCAGCCACTTGAATCTTCTCACCATATCCAGCTACCATCCCAAAGACCTTATCTGATCCACTTGCAACAGCCTTCTCATGATGCTCCCAGTCCACCATCGAATCCACAGATACTAAAGCCTTGGGGTCCTCTGACTCCAACTCTTGAATTCTGAAAGCAGAATACCGTGCTTTATCATCCACCTTCTTGTCTGTACATTCCCTAGCAAAATGTCCTGTTTGAGAACATTTATAGCACCTCACCTTCCTTCTGTCAAACCTGGCAGGCTCCTGTCCATCAAAATTGACCCTTCTACCTGCCTTATTTTTAAACCTATCCAACTTCAACGATATCATAGCCACCTGCCATCTTAAATCCATCTCTTCCATATCCAATTCATCAACCTGATTGAAATCATCATACACAATCTTCTGCTGTGGTGTACTTTCAGCAACAAATGAATGGAGCACATCCACTACAAGATTCTCAGATTTGGTTTGAGCTTTTGGTGTGACAGGTGAGTAGGAGATTGATGAAGTTGATGGTGTTGGACTGTTTCCATATGATGCTTTGTTAGCACCAGAGTTACTAACAAAAGCAGTATGGGTTGGAGTATGAGGTGTATAGGTGGAATATCCTTTGATATCCAGTTCAAGGGTTTTCAACTTGTTGTACAGATCATCAAAGCTCATATAATCCAGACCTCCTTTGGCTTTGAGTGTTATGGAAACCTGAGACCAGGATGGTGGCAAAGCCCTCAGAAACTTGGTGTTGCAATCTTCATCGTCCGGCCTAGCTTTCAACTGGTTAAGTTGGCTAAGGATCTTGTGGAATCTGTCATACCCTTTATGAATCCCCTCAGCCTCAGAGATCTTGAATTCCTGAAATTCTTGCTTGAGCATAGACCTTCTCATCTTTCTGGATTCATCATTCCCTCCAAATCTGGCTTTTACAGCATGCCAGATCTTTCTAGCATCATCCAAGTGATGAAAATCACTCATATGATCTTCTGGAATAGCTTGAAGTAGAAGGGTTCTTGCCTTGGTTTCCCTTTGAACAGCAAGGTGTTCTTCTGCAGTAACAGGTGGCTCTATATAGATATTGCCATCATTATCCCTTCCAGTATTCTTCTTACTATTTCCCTTAAGAATCACATTCCACAGATTGTAATCAGTGTTTGTGATCCAATATTCCATTCTCATAGCCCATACTTCATACTCATCTTTCTTCAGATATGGGAATTTAGCATTGTTGGTGGACATGGTGGTGAGGATTTGTGTTTGGACTTGTGAGGTTTCAGGTTTGGGTTGTTGTTCTTCAGGGTTAATGACATTGTTTTGAGGGATTTCGTCTTCCATTGAGAGAGGGTTAAGAGATATGAGATCGACCTTTTTCTTCTTTATCAGAGATCCTTACCAGGCTCTGATACCACTTGTAGGATCGAGTACTTCGAGCTTGATTGAGCTTGGTATAAACAAGAACCTCTGTATGCTATACAAGCGTTTATGCGGAAACTAAACAGCAAGTATAATAAAGAAGAAAACTCTAAACGACAATGATCCTCTATGGATCAAACTATGAACTAGGAATTGTGATATTAAATATTGAAAACGTTAAAGGTGTACATAAACTCATAGACGGGTTTATCTTTTATACTAACAAGATTACCTAACCCTAACCCGTTCTACAAGAAAACATGTGAAGAGATAAACAACAATCTCTTCTAAAAATAAATCTTAACAAACATTCTAAATATACGGATAACAAACAATACTATCCGCAGCAACAACACTATCGACAGGAACAAGATAACACTGTCGGCAGCAACGAGCTTTCAGCAGGAACCAAAGCTATCGGCAGGAACCAGCTTAACACTATCGACAGCAACAATGAAACTCTTATTTCCCAGAGATCCTAACAGGTTTGCTAAGGCAGATCCTAATTACTATTTTTTTAAGATGACATCCTAATGGGAGATAAAGTTCACCGATGTAAACTATCTCTAGTCAAATGTAGGAATGAAAAATTTTCAAGTTAGAGAATGAGTATGAGACTATCACTAGTGGTGCTCAATTAAGGCTAAACACGACCATTTTTACGGGTTATACACGAACCCAACTTCTCTCTTGAAAGCAATCCAACCGTTAGGTCAAATTGAATTTCTAGTGCGATAGGTTCTCCAGTAGTCATTCTCATGTTAGAAGAATTCAAATTCCTATATTTGCCTATCGAAGTATAGCAAAGATGATGTTATCTTGTTTTGCTTATACATGGCCTAATATGACTCAATTAACCATACTTTGAAAGTTGGTTAAGAAAATGACATGTCTTACACAACTCCTAACAAAGGCAAGTGAAATGTTTTAATTTCGTGCTTGAGATTTAAAGGTTGTTTGATGGAGATGGTGTATTTTATGATCTCTTGGACAACATCTTTGTTTGTTGAGTTGTTACATGTTATTTTAACATGATTTGGTTTCCTAGAACCAAGAGACACTCTAATGTGATACAATGTAGAATCTACTATATCGTGTGTGTTTCAAGAATGCTCCTTTGCATATCTTGAGAAAGAATCTAGTGAAGGTTACATACCTCAATAGATCTTGTGAGCATTATATTAAAAATGAGACATATTGTATATTTCAACAAATATGCTTTTCTAAGAGGAAACTTATCACTCTTACGAATGCTTTGTGAAACAAGTATTTTAGTGTATGACCAATTTTACTTGTTTGTGCAATGACACATATTGTATTAGGTTATTATTCAACTCTAATATCCTATATTTGTTAACAGGATGCAATGTATTCTCTTGTAACATAATCATTCATGTTACAAAGAAAATAAGATGCATAAGATATAAGTTATCTTTTGTCAATCTTTTGATAAGAGAAATACATGTGATATTCTCAAAGATTGATGACTTACATAATAGTTAATAACATATTATGTGTGACACTTTTACTAGACATGTGACTTTGAGTGTTGAGTTGTTCATGAGCAAAGTTTACATATGTTGTTTGTTTTCTCGTGTTTGGTTTTTCGGAAATGACACATTTACCAATTGCACTACAATGTAAATTACTTGTATATTTCGGATGAAACATCCAAGTTGTCAATCCTACTTAGTTGTGTATTTTATGCATCTTTTAAACATATTAGTTTAAAGTTTGGAACACAATCATTGGACAAGAAGACTCAATATAGCATCTTCAACACAAGTGTGAGTTATGATCCGATGCATATTATATTCGTCTTGAGTGGACGTCATTATTTTCATAACAATCGAGTGTAATTGAGTATGTAGATTCAAGATAATATATTTCATCATATTTTGATGTTATCTTGAAGCTAGACAAATAATGACTCCAATTTCATGTCCACACTCAAAAATTTGTCAATTAGATTCGATAATGATATCAATCATAATTTGAATAATGAATTGATATGTACTCGAGATCTTTCTTGACCCTCACAATCACTCCTTAAAAAAAAATTAAGGAGTGTGTTTCATTTATTCTAACACTAGTTGTATGTGTGAGGTTAATGACATATTAAGTTACTACTTTGATATTGTCATTTATTTTTATTTGAGAAAAACTATTTATATTATTAAGTATAATATTCTTAGTTTTTTTTAGACACCTCATTGGTATAAAAATAATTATCTTAACTATTTTTATACAACATACGTAAAATACAAAATGTTTAAAACATTTTGTATGTGTGTTAGATCAATGCAAGTTTAATACATTTTCCTTTACGTAAGTACTGATGTATTAAAATGACCTTTTATCTTGTTTAGACAACCCATGGTCAACAAGACAAAATAATGTAATGTTTTAAAGATCATGTTACGGATTTTATGAAAGTGTTAAGTATTTTGGGGTGATATACTTTTTACACTTAAACCTTTGGAAAAATAATTGCGTAAGACAATATCTTTCGACACACATGATCTACCAACTTAGTTTCTATTCCTAAGAAGGTTACTAAACCATTTTAAAAGCTTGCAACAAATGCAAGAAAAATGGTCTATGCCTATATGCAATGCAAACTAATTACTTAATATAGTGCAAGTAATTTAGCATGAGCCTTATAAATGCATAAATCGGAAAGCTATAATAAACAAATAGCAACATGGCATGAAAGAAACTTATGCTTATGGATAAAGTTAGCTCAACTAAAGATAGCGATAAGCATATAAAAGTATTGACTAACAATACTAAGACACAAAGAAAAGCAAATAGTCATTTAGCATAACACACAAAGATACTTATTGTCATTTTGTGTATTAAGTATAACAAAGTACACTTAGCTTGACTTTATTTGAAAATGAATTATTTTCCACCCCATTTAAAAATTTGATCAACACCTTGAAATCATGAATGCATCAACGTGTGATGTTCACTTTATGTTTTGACAAAAAAATTGTGCAATCGGCATGACCGGAAAAGACTCACTGTTACGAAATAGAGACTCTCATAAATTTTACTTTACAATCACTTTCTAAAATAATTTTTAAGTGAAAGTAGACTCAATTACGTTTAAAACGATAGGTGGCACGACTCCTACGGACTTACGGTTGATTTTATACGAATTTTTGAAAATTACCGAATTCTGAAAAACATACGACGGTACCGTTAAATTTAGTGGTACCGTCCATATTTAGTGGAACCGTACGTTATATTTAACGGTGCCGTACTTGTTATTTCAGTTTTGAACAGAACCAACTTTTATTAATTTAAGAAAACCTTCAAGCTAGTATGACAATGTATACTTAACAACAAAACTTGTAAGTATTAAGCAACTAAATACTTTTCATATTTTTATCACCTTCATGGGTAATTTGATACATGGATCGTACTCAATTTTGAAAACCATTTGTTTTAAAAATTTGAGCAACGTGGCTTTGATACCAATTGTGGAAACCGTAGAGGGGGGGGGTGAATACGTTTCCATTTAAAAACTTAAAACTTTTGTATCAAACACCCGATCAAGTGTGACGTGATATGAAAAGTGTTAACTATGGTCATTTAACATCTAGAGATGAATGTAGTAAACTACAACACAAGCACAATCAAGCCATGACACATACTTAATCAACATAACATAAGCAACTAGTCACACAAGCATAAACTTCATGCAAATATAAATATAAAGCGATAAAGAATGAAATGAAAGTAAAGAGATAAGTAAGAAGGCGCAAACCGGACACGGTGATTTATAGTGGTTCGGTCACGAAGCTCCTCTTCGCCCTACTCCACTCCCCGAGTACCCAACTCGAGAGTTACTTCACTAATCAACAAACTCCCTTCAGGCGGAGAAAACCGTACACGTCGCTTAACTTGTTTTCCGACACTAAGCTAGATGTCGAGTGCTAATCTTAGCTAGCACCAATCTACCACGATCTACCCGATCTACCCTTGATCCACATGATCAATCACACAAGCCCAATGGCTTCAAGAGATCTCCAAGATCTCTTAAGATCACAATGATCTTCCCTCACAAACTCTCAAAAGAAAGATGATCTTGATGTATGCTATGATACAATCAAGAGTGTAACAAATGTTACAAGACCTAACAACTACAACTCTTGTATCTTCTTGGATACCTTGAGTTCTTCTCTTGCAAATGAAGAGGAATGATAACACTTTGTATCTACTTGGATACTTTGTGTTCTTCTCTTGCTAATCAAGAGGGATGATAACACTTTGTATCTACTTGGATACTTTGTGTTCTTCTCTTGCTAATCAAGAGGGATGACAACACTTTGTATCTACTTGGATACTTTGTGTTCTTCTCTTGCTAAACAAGTGGAATGAAGAGGATCACTTGAATGGATGATTGGATCACTCTTAAAAAAACTAAGACTCTCCAAATGATCAAAGAAAGTCATCTAAGTAAGGAGGGATTAGACCAGAGAAAAAGGACTGGAAAAATCAAGTTGGAAGTGTGAAATGGTCCACTATTTATAGGCAAGGGAAAATCTAGCCGTTACAGACCCACGGCTCCACTAAATTCCCGATGGCTCCACTAAATTTAGTGGAGCCGTCCCTATTTAGAGGTACCGTGGATGCTCCTTCATTTGTCTTTAGTGGGGAAGGTTTATTTGGGGATGTTAGGAGCTGTTTTGGGGGGAAATTTGACTGTTGGGATTTTTAAACATATTTTTCAAAATAAAACATTTCTTTTTAATTCAAAAATAATTTGTGAAATATATTTTTGAAAAAATGTTTTGTCACATTAAAAATGTGAAGTTTAGAAAAATAAAATCCTTTGATCATTTGTCAAGTAGTAGATTTGTTTGTCCATACCTTGAGTGATTTATGTCGGGATGGAAATCTACGACTTCGTTGAAGCATACTTGAGATGTCGGGAGGTGTTGATGTAAGTATGCGTTGATGATTTGTGTTTACAAGTAACTTGCACATTTTACATTATGTATTACAAGTTACATGTTTGTCATTATTAAAACCGAAAAAATCGTTTAGTTTAAATATCGTAATATTTGCACTAACAACTACCACTCAGTCATTTACTACGAACAATATACCCGACACTCCCGACTATGATCCTAATATATTTTCACACTCATTACAGTGATATAAAAATTATATTACTAGTTTACCCGATGTTTTGAAATTATTTACTATATATACCGTTAAAAGCTTATAACTACGACGGTTTACGAAATTTCAACACGATAATTGTTTGGACACCCGATTCTTGCAAGAAATGTGATTTTATAATTTTTACAACTTTATCATACTTTATTTTGTTCCGTCAAAATTTATTTCTAGCTAACTCAATACCCGATAGCATAATATCTTAACTAAATCCTAGCTAAATCTCACACAGGTACAAGATTAATTATGAAAATCTACCACCTCATCCACCTTTCCCCCTTTTGCCGCCCCCTTGCCCCCCCTCCTAGCCCACTTTGACTAAAATTAGACCAAGGCTAGCTATCTAACTAATAATCACTAAATATCTTCCCATTAATACTTCAAGTAACAAAATAAACTAGCAAAAAAATATCATCATTCTCTCCCATCCTCTTTGTGGTTGGGCCAAACTAAGAAGAAGAAGAAAAAATTATCAAGATTTCAAGTTCAAGTATTTTACAAGTTCTATTAGTGATTCTAGTTAGGTTTTTGAAATAAAAACCTTGAAGTAATTAAGTCATTTACCTCAAAAACTCTTCATAATCAAGTAAGTGTTTCAAGTAATTTTTCTACTCATTCATACTTCTATTTGATCTATTTTTAAGTTCTAGTAACAAAACATGCAAGTATACTTATGTTACATACCACTTATCACTTGCTTTTGTCATTAAAATGAATTTAAAGGATCTATTTAGTGTTCATGTGAACTCTAGCATTTTTGGTAAAGATTAGGAACCCATGACACCCTAAGAAGGTGTATGGTAGGTTTAGAATAGCTTTGGTGTTGATTGGAAGGGATTTGTACAAGTCTTGAACTAATAAAAATTATTTTTGACAATATATAATAAGGATCTGTCCATTTTTGTAAAATCTGGAAATTTCAGTAGATCATGGATTATTTTGGTCTAAATATTTAGAAAATATACTCAAAAACGAAGCCATAGCCGCTGGAATGAGTAAAAACGAGCTTACGACGAGAAATATACGTTAATTCTAAGTTTGAAGACTAAAAGCTATTTTCTGAAAAATAACAATTTGTCACATGATTTTCAATGGTTAAAACGAGGCATTGAACACAAACTAGGCAAGCCGACATATCAAAAATCTATTAGTTCGCTGTAATACGAAGCCGAGGACATAAAGAACGTAGAAAACGAGCCTATAACGACCGAGATACAAGCGTTTGAAACCCGACGTTCACAACACATTTTCCATCAGCTTTTACTTAAACATTTATTGTGTTAAAACTGTCTTTGCAAGTAACCAAGTTTGGAGCCGTTTTTCTCATTGATCGAGTCAATTTGAGACATTAACACCTTGAAGTAAAATCAAGTACTCCCGGCCTATTTTCTAAATTGACCAGCCGTTCGTCAACCGGACTTGTAACGAGTAAAATACGACATTTCAAATATACCCGAAAACTACACAAAAACAACAAATTTAGCCCGACTATCTAACTTGACGATTATTTTTCTTTATGATTGGGACTCGTATGGAAGAAATTTCGGTGTTACGAATTTAAAATATTGTCCCAAGCTTTCTAAAACCACGGAGATCGTTTCCTAACACTCAATACTCACCAACTTACGACTAGCTTTGCGAGGCTACTTAGTCATTTTCATAAATTTATCAAAGTGTTTTATTTGCGACGAAAAACTCTATTTTTTTTTGATAAATCACCAAACAAAGATCGTGGGATGTCGTTACAACATATATACGCGTAAAATGTTTTATGACTTAACAAGACGTCAAAAATATATTTTTCGACGATAAACGTTATTTCCAAATTTCACGAGTGGTATCGATAACATACGTATTTGCATGTGTAGCATCATTTCATGACTTACATTAGATCATATCATTCATATTAGGTTGCGGTTAGAGATCGTACCTCATTTCAGTGTATCCACTATTGTTATCATAACCATTTCATCAGGTGAGTTTTCATAGCCCCGTTTTCAATTTATTATTTCATTTCTAAACTTGCGGGGGAGAATACATTGCACCATTTTTCATACGAAACAAAGTATCAAATTCATTTACATTGCTTAAGTTACCTCATTGCCATGTTAAAGTCCCTTTTTATTTATCATGAACCGTTAATTACGTAGTAAGCGAGAGTGAGTGAATAGATCTATTGAGGGTAACTCCTTCATCCGGGTTGGTGGATCCAACCGGTCAAACGGATGCATTTCGTTTAATATCAGATTCAGAATGTCTGGCAAAACACTCTGGTGGGGCATTCATTTCAGTCTAGCTTCGGGGTCATGAGCTTAAGAGCCAATGTACTATTTTATGTGGCATTTTGTCATTTCACTTTATACTTGTGGTTACCGTAGAGACTTATCATTTACATAAACCTATGATTCTCACCAACATTATTGTTGACCGTTTTAGCAATGTATTTTCAGGTAATTAAGGCATTCGCATCATGGCCTGCATGTGGACATATCATAGTGTCGCGGTGACGACGCGTCTCACTTGTATTTTTATGCACTTTAAACTATCGTTTGGTTTGTAACAAACTTATTTCCGCAAACTTGAATCATCTTTTGGGACCTATCTTTTGTAAACTCTGAATGTTTTATGAAATCAAACGATGTACTTTTAAAACAACACTTTAGGTCGTTCAATATAACTGTAACTGTGATGCTATGGTAGTCACGCCCAAGTATTCCATTCCGCTGCAAATCATGTATTTGGGGGTGTGACACTTTTTATATGTTGCAAAAAACTAACCTTGATGTAGGTTAAGAGTCTAAATTTGATCCATGGATCCGCTACCAAATAAGGACAATAACCTAGGGGACGCAAGAACCATAGGGGATTGGAGTAGACAATTTAACTTCACTAGGGATGATGCAAGCTCGCCTTTTCGGGGAGAAATGAAGTTAACTCCAAGGACACACCCTTTTTGTTTCGACAAAAGGGGGAGAAGAGTGTAAACAGAAAAGGTAATGTGAAAGGTAGTACGAACACAAGTAACTTTTTATTTTTTACTATCTATCACGTTTACATATTTTGTCATCATCAAAAAGGGGAAGATTGTTAGTGTAAATATTACGATATTTAATTTATATAGTCTCGTTTGTTTTGATTGATGACAAACATGTAACTTGTAATACATAACGTAAAATGTACAAGTTACTCATAATCATATTTTGTCTCAACATACATTCAACACCTCTCAACGTCTCAAGTCCTTGTATGCTACAACACAGGTTCGTACATGTTTGTTATGTGACATTATGATCAAACCCCTTAACAAATCATTTAGAAGGTTTAAAATACGTTTAGAGTCATTAAGTATTTTAATAGGTCAACCATTCTATTTCGAACCTCATTTTACAATTTGCATTCACAAGTATTTTATACAAATAAATCTTTTGTAAAATGTTTAACAAATATGTACTTTTATTTGTACAAGTAAACTAATTATAATGTTCATACAAGTACTAAAGTTTACTTACACTTGACAAAATACATTTTATTTTGACAAGCACTCATCTAGATATTTTATTTTACAAAAGGTTACTTACATTTTTTCATATACAAGTAACTTACCTTTTTAAGTAAGTATATACATTTGTTTAAATATATTTTTCATAAAAAGCAAAACACTCTTTTATTACCTCATGCATAGTGTCATCTAAATCTCTAAAGATCACAAAAGATATTTTGGAAAGATTTGATAAAGATTTTGGAAAGATTTGACAAAAGATATCTTGGAAATATTGTGAATGATTTTGGAAAGATTTAAACAAGATTTTGTAGATATTGTGTCAGTCACCCGCGGAACCAAAAAATAACAAGGACGGAACCGATTTTTTGGTTTCGTGTGATCCGTGGGTTGCTGAGCTTGTTGGCTATAAATAGCAGCCCATTGTTCACTCATTTCTTACCCACTTGAACACACATTCTCTCTACTATGTTTTCATACATTTAGATCAGTAGTAACATACATTAATCACCCTCATTATCATGATCATAATGCTTCTAACTTTCATTATGTTGTAAGCATACTCCTAAAATGATCCTGTGAAGCAAGCTCAGAGATCTTGAGTCATCATCCACCACAAGCATACATATATGAAGATCTATTACAACAAGCTTAGGGAACTTGTAGTCTTCATCCATTGAAGGCTTCCTATCAATGGAAGTTCATTTAGATTAGTCATTCATATACATTAGACATTTGTGTCATGAATCATCATTGTAAACATCACTGTATCATCACAATATATTCACGAAACTAGATTAGATGGTTTATGTGTTTGTGCCATAAAACACAAGGTTTGTTATGTTGGGCCATAACACATAACGGGTTTGGTTGTACCCGAAGAAGGACTCGACATCTAGCTTAGTGTCGGAAATATTGTATAGGCGACGTCAGGTTGGTTCTACCTCGAACAAGAACCCGGTATTTAGCTTTCTACCAAAAAAAGTGTAAGCGACATTTGTAAGGTTTTCTCAGCCAAGAAGGGAGCTTGTTGATTTAGTGAAGTAACTCTCGAGTCGGGTACTCGGGGAGTGGAGTAGGGTGGGGAGGAGCTCCGTGATCGAACCACTATAAATCATCGTGTCCGGTTTGCACTTTCTTTTACTTATTGCTTTACTTTTATACTTGCACCGCATTATTGTTTGTGTTGTGGCTTGATGTTTATGCTTGTGTGACAACTTGTTTTACTATATGCTTTATATTAGTCATAAGACTATAATTGGCACTTTTCATATTATGGCAAGCTCGACTGGATATTTGATACAAAAGATTTAAAGTTTTTAAACGGTAACATATTCACCGCCCCTGTACGTTTTCACAGAATTGAAAACTGTTGTTTTCACGAGGGGAGAGTAGTTTTCTCGAACTATGAGGACATCAATTACCTCAGTGCTATGTTCGAACTCGCTAACCTTGATTGTCTTTTCAAAATTAATGAGTAAATTGTTCCTTGTTTTGTTCTTGAGTTTTATAGTCAACTTAGTCTGAGCGTCGACTCTGAATTTGAGCTACTTGTTATATTCGTAATTAAAAACCAACATGTATCCTATCCTCTTCCCGAATTTGGTTGAATCCTAGGAGTTCCCACTATAGGTCATTTCTCATTCACAAATGAATGGAGCCTTGATGCTTTAGCCAAGAGCTCTCCTAAACGTAGAAAATACTCCACCACTCCTCCTACTCCAAGCGAGATCAAGTCTTTTATTCAAAAACCATGATCCTCACCCATCAGTCGAACTCATAAAGGAGTCAAAACTTTGGTTGAAGATAATCAAATCCTAACTAAAAAATTAATGATGACATGAAATCTTTCGTAGAAATCATTCGTGAAAATGCTTTTTGTCTTGGTGGAAATCGAGATCACATTCCTGCTTGTCTTGGTCATATGCTTTATTGTATTGCAACTTCCACGCCATACAATCTTGCATTCTTTATCGCTTGGAGAATGGAGTTTGTTGTCAAAAAGGCAAACTTGAGCTTGCCCTATGGCATGTTGTTAACTCACCTTTATAATCGTGTCATGGATGACTTCCCCCACCTAAGGTCGGAAGATTATCTAGTCTATGATCGTGTCATGTTTCCGCTCACTCAGCATGTTGAGTGTAAAACAAGGTCGGATCTTGGTTCTAAAAGATCCTTGCTTCCCGGGTCATCCTCCGGTGTCTCATCCTCTCATCACATCAATGATGATGAAAATGAAAGTAGCTCAAATGCTAGCACTTCCACTCCATCCAACTTTCTCAAAACATTGACAAATACCCTTCCTCAAACCCCTTAAAATCTCGAATCACAAGACCAAACTGTGATAAATCTTCTTACTCAAGTATGAGACGAGCAACGTAAGGGGTTTAAGACTATGGCTAAAGGGATCAAGAATTTCATGAAAAGAAAGAAGGATGCGTGACTTGTTTTGTTGTATGAAAAGATCTCTAAATTATGGTTGTATTATGCATGTTTCTACTTATCAACATTATGAACTAGTATGTGATCTTTAGACTCGTTTAATTTTGGTCACATTATAACTTGTTGAATGTTATCTCTTAATCGTATGAACATGTCTTGTATTTGATTGGAATCTATCTCATATGAGTATTTTTAAATATGTTTCTGTAGTTATTTAAATAGTTAGGTAGTATTTCTTGTTGCAGGTTGCAGAAATGATTAACTGAGCAAAAACCTGGAAACCTACTGGCGTCGATCCTTTAAATAATGCGACGGTCCCTGACCTTAAAAGGACCGTCCCTCCATTTAAAGGACCATCCATAAGGAGTCGCGGATTTTGCACTATTCTCTCATTTTCAGCAAACCTTGACCCTATTGCATGTTTATCACCACCATTTCTAGGTTTAGTTAAACAATTTTATGTGCAATAATTTGCTTAATGCATGCTTTGCCCAAATGAAAGTCACATTTAATTATTTAAACCTCTATCATCCTTCTCATATTCATCATCACCTTCCTTCTTCATCTCTACTTCATCTTCTTCATTCCTCACAATGACATCTTCTTCAACCTCATTGTTTCTCACAAACAAAAATCCTAAAATCACTGATGACATCAAATAATCCTGATAATTAAGTGTCAATTTTCCCCTAATATGCTCATTATTTATATCATTTTATGTGGATATACGCTTTTATTCTTTATATTTCGTTTCCAGGTTGTAAATGAGCATTGGAGCTAAAGAGACGCGGAATTGGAAAAGTACTTCAAAGATACATACTTTAGTATGCTAACTATGAAGAAGTTACGGCGTAGTTACACTCTCCACTTACGCCGTAGCGAGAAATTCAAACACGAAAACCAAGTCAACGCTAATCAAGGATTACGGCGTAACTATCACAAGAGGTTACGCCGTAATATTCTAAAGTCTTTGAAGATTTCTTGATTATGATGGTTACGCCGTAACCAATGCATAAGGTTACGACGTAAAAAGGAAACAGAATGGGGTGCATGTTATTGACGAGATTACGATGTAGCCACGCTTGAAGATTACGACGTAAATGAAACCCTAATAAGGTTACAGCATAACTATCCACCTTAGTTACGCCGTAAATATTACTAATGGATAAGATCGTTTGAAGATTACACTAGTTACAGCGTAACTACTTTCATATGTTACGCCATAGCTTGTGTCGGGCCTATAAATACCAGCCCTAATTTCTGCATTTGAGATATCTCTCTTCATCCCCTCCTAGGGGTCAATTAGGGCACCACTACAGGGCAATTTCCAGCAGTTCAAAGCCATCTTTCAAGGGAGAATTCACTTGCAATCTTCATTTGTATTAGCCAATCATCAAGTAATTGTATCAAATACTATGTTTAATTCAATCAATGTTTTGTTCATTATTGTTTGTTTACTTTGCATCATGAGAGGCTAAGCACCATTGGTGCTAGCCTAGTTATGAATTTATTATTGTTTTGATTATGTTTTCGCGCTTTTATTATAGCTTCTAGTGAATGCATGCTTAGTTTATTCGTCTCTAGCTTTGGTAGTTTTGAAGGGCGGTTGTACTTACTACACTAGGAGAATGGACCAAAGGACCCTAGAGTAGTAGGTTGCAAGGGTTGGTAAGAATTGACCATAAGACTACCAATTCCTTGTGTGCGAATGGACCAAAGGATCACCTTCCGATGTTGGATAAACTTAAGGAGTTAGGGATGAGTTGTCTAAGATCCGAGAGGCGGTATCATACATGAGAATGAATCTAGTATATAGCGGTACTTAATGACTTAACCTAGTCTACCGGCGACCTTTGTTAATCACAAAGGATCAAACCTTTGATATCGGAATAGGATTCTAGGGGATATAGGCTAGACGAATTGACAATTGGAGTCTAGTGAATCTAAGCCCCACTTGAAGCGATAGGAAGCATAATTAGAGAACATAGTCATTGCATGATAGGATGAACAACTAGGCTAGTACACTTTCTCTGTACTGCATTCAACTCAATTTAATTTCAGTATTTCATTTATGTTATTTAGTTTAGTTAATCAAACAACTCAAAACACCTTTTAAAACGTGACATAGACTTAAGCTAGAATCCATACACATAGCTCTTGGGACGAACTCGGTTTTACCATATACTAGACTACACACGATCAGGTTCTCTGCCCGTTAGTGCATAAGGTAGACCATAGGTAGACGAGTAATTTATACATATTAAAACCTGGTCAGAAATCCTGCATCAATTTTTTGGCGCCGCTTCCGGGGAGCTAATTAGGATTTTAATTTAAGTTTTGTAAAATTCTTCTTTGCTTTTATAATTTTATGTTTTTATTTGCTTTTTTAGGAATTTTTGTTTTTAGTTTTCTTTTTCCTTTCTTTTCTGTTTTTGTTTGTTTTTGAAATTTCAGGATATTGGTAATTCGGATTTTGATATGCTCACTATGGAGGAATACATGGCTTTGACTCAAGGTGACCAAAGACCGGGCGTGGTATATCCAGAAATTAATGATAATATCAACTTTGAGATCAGTAGCTAGTTTATGAAAGAGCCCAGAGAAGCTTTTCATGGGAACTGACGATGAATATGCCCACCTACATGTGCGAAGAGTATTGGAGATCGCAGATCTTTTCCACACTCCAGGAGTCACTCAAGATGCATTAATGCTTAGAGTGTTTTCAACTACACTCACAGATGCGGCCAGAAGATGGATGTACAGGCTTCCCGCTGGGTCAATCAATATATGGAATCTTCTGGAGAAAGCGTTTATTCGGAGATATTGTTCGCCTTCAAGGGTTGCCAAGAAGATGGAAGAGATAAGGAATTTCAGACAAGAGAAGGATGAGACATTATATGAAGCTTGGGAAAGGTTTAATGACCTTCTTTACAATTGCCCAACGCATAATCTCAACAAGCATCAGGAAGTCCTTATTTTCTACAAAGGTTTGAGCATCCCTTCCCGCCAAATGCTCGACTCTCAAGCGCTGATCCCTAAGATGCCACCAGCACAAGCCCTTTGCTCAATACAAATGATGGAAAACCATTCACTAAATTGGTATGATGGAGCAACCACTTGGCTAACGAATTTCAATAGCGTGGTTGACATTGGTGACATTACCAAAAGAGTTGATAGACTTGGATGTGATATG
The DNA here is from genome assembly GCA_021014915.2 of Artemisia tridentata subsp. tridentata. Taxonomy (NCBI): domain Eukaryota; kingdom Viridiplantae; phylum Streptophyta; class Magnoliopsida; order Asterales; family Asteraceae; genus Artemisia; species Artemisia tridentata. The sequence continues at coordinate 169,673,088 of CP139507.1, read as the reverse complement.
AAGAAGGTTAAGGAAAACATTCATGTTATACAAGAGCGTTCTCTCCGAAAAGAATGCAAAGCATATGAGCAGGTCAAGTGTATGGAATCCTTGGAGGAAATCATCAACAAATACTGTGAAGAATCAATGAAGATGCATGACTCGAATAATGAATGGATTAGGAAATTCAAGGAAACTACAGACTTGAACTTAAAAAAGCTCAATGCTAGGAGGATGGATGTAGAGGTAAAGCTTGAACAATTAAACCAAACAGTCCTGGAAAATAAAAAGAATGTGGTTGAAAAAGCAAATGCAACAATGGAAGAGATCAAAGAAGTCAACGAGGAGCCGGTTCCTCGTAATTTACCTAATGTCAAACCTTATGTACCACCTATCCCATTTCCAGGGCATTTGAACAAACCTTTTAAACCTTACGGATCTACTTGTGAGGAAGTTCAGGAGGTTGTGAGGAAAGGTGAAACTAGCAAGTGGAAACTAAAGAAGATGGAAGCGATGAGTTTACAGGAGGAAGAAGAGATTCCACAGGCTAATGTAGAATCAGCTGGAACACGGAATGGTATCACTTCTATCTCTTCTTTTATCTCTATTACTAACGATCTTGCTAGTTTTCCCATACAGGATGCCAAAGTGGAGGATGACATTGTGTAACCCTTGACCTCACAAGCCATGTTTATCACACCACCGAATGATGGTTATGTAGCACCGGCTACTAAACCAATTGTTAGGAATTAAATGATTGAAGACTTAGTACTACTGGAAGATTACACTAACGGTACAAACTGCTGGTGTATAACTGAAGATTATTAAAGACAACTAACAGTACAAAGTGTCAAGTTAGTACTGCTAGTATGAATGAAGGTACTGCTGCATGATACTGTTTTAGAATACGTGTAGAAGATAAGTATGGAACAGATTGTATGTATATCACAATTAGTTAGAATTATACGGGTAGATACTTATCTTGTAAAGAACTCCTTGTGTCTATAAAAGGAGGTCCTAGGTTATATACTTTTGATATACGTTTTTGTGAAGATTCAAGGTCTTGTAACCCTAGTGATATTGAGATCACCCATATTATTGCTTAATAATATTGAATCGTTTGGAGTTACTTTATTTGTTCTTTGTTCATTAAAACTGTGTTACTGTTACATCAAAACCAATCTTCTAAGTGTTATCAAGCAGATTCCGCATACTTGGTAATATAACCTCAATGTATCCTTAACACATTCTAAAGGTGCTTAGATCCTCTCAAGTGGTATCAGAGCCAGGTTGATACTTTGATTTAGTAGAAAAGATAATGGACATGGAAACCACACATACAAACATGGCTGCTAAGTTGCCTATGCTGAAGCAAAACAAATTTGAGATGTAGAGGCCGTAACGCCCCTTGACCACTTTGATCAAAAACTTTGAATTTTACACGCGGAAATGCTCGACTTTTTTGGACATCCTGTTACTCTTTTGACAACTGACAAAAATCTATGGACATTCAGACCTTGAAACTATTTTTAAATGAAAGTAAACTCAATTACCTTCAAAAAGACGGGTAGCACGACCCGTGGCGACTTATGGTTTAAAAGATATGATTTTACGAACCAATATGTAAATTCTGAAAATCATTGCCCAACCGCCAATATGCAAATTCTGAAAATCATTGCCCAGCCGCCAATATGCAAATTCTGGGAATATGCAAATTTTGGGAATAACAGCCCAGCCTCTAATATGAAAATTCTCTGACCTTCACTAAGGTCTACAATCATGAACCAAAAGGTGGATCCAATATGCAAATTTTAGGAATATGCAAATTTACTCTTGATCCACACTTAGGTCCAGAATTCGAACCAAAAGGGGGATCCCAAACTGGAATCTGGATCCACACTTAGGTCCATACTTTGGGACCTAAAAGGGGATCCCAGACTGATGGGTTATGCAAAACACTCATTTTGACCCATTTCACTACATGCCACCCATATGACTGCCGTTTTACACCAAACTTTCCATAAATCATTATGCTAACATACTAAACATGTTTCAATAACACTTGACCCGTTTGCAACCCAAATGGGTAAAAACACATACAATCCAAATGCCCCTTTAACTTTTACTAAAAACACTTAAAACTCATTTTGACACATCGTTAGACTCCCAAATCGTTAGGACTCCATGAATATACATTTTGACACTTGGCTTCAAGTTACAAATCAATAAAAGACCAACGGGGGTACAAACTTTATACTCGAGCTCGGTATTCTACCTAAGCTCCTATGCATATCAAACCTTCTATGCTTCGCATACCAACATTGATCCTTAGCCCAAGCCATATCATCACACGAACCTACAAAACATTAAACACTTAAACCGTAAGCACAAATGCTTAGTAAGTAAAATGGGTATAACTTAACATTATACTTCATTTACACATTACACATTATACAACCATTAATCCAACAACAATAAACATAAGCACATACCTTAGCCACTTAAACCTTAACCTTCCTTTTTCCTTACTTCCCCCTCATCTAACGCATCCACTAACCTAACCTCTTATACATAACTACCATTATGCTAAACAACCATAACCTTAACACATTAGCCATATAACACATAATGTATAGAAGTCAATATAACTTTACATTATACCGGTTTACTTACCTTAGCTCCAAGCTAAGTCTCACAATAACCTCCTCATCATCATCTTCATCATTTATCATCACAATCATCATCATCACTCTTACTTCCTAACCATAACCATAACATCGGGGTTCATTAACACGACATATCATAATCAAGGGTTATAAAACCCATCTAAACTTACCCAACATCATCTCTATATCATCATATGATCATATCAAGGTCATATGATGAAAACCCACCTAACCCGCTAACCTTTACCTTAATAATCATCATTAACTCATAAATTAGAACACTTACTTGAAGGGAATCATTGCTAAGAAGGGCTATGGACACTTGCTCTTTATCTTCTTCTTCTCCTTAAGTCGACACTAACCTTTCCCTCTCTTTTTCTTTCTCTTAGAACCGGACTATTAAACACCTCTTGAAACTTATGGAGAATACTAGAATCTCCTGGATTTATTTAGATAAGATGCAAGTTTGCCTAGATGGAAACCTTAGTCCCTTAAGTCCTTTCTCTCTTAATTTGGCCACACTTAACTTTATAACATACTCAACACTTTATAACATTAGCCCCTTAATTCTCTTTCTTTCTACTTTGGCCACATATACTTTCCATAACCACATTACACATTCTTTGACTATCGGGTTTGACTATAACTTAACTTTCCTTGACTGGCCAATCACGTAAAGTCCTTAGCATCTCCCATCTAAGGTGGGGCCTATTCATAACCGGGATACGGGTCTAACAGAGGCTTCGAATCAAACAGTACTTCCAAGTGCAGGACTATGCACTCTGGGAGATCATTGAAGAAGGAAACTCTTTTAAACCTTCAACATCTGTAACAACAATTAATGGTGAAGAAAAGGCTGTTGTGAATACCTCACCAGTTACTACAGAAGAGAAGCTGCCAAAGAAGAATGATTTCAAAGCTAGGAGTTTGCTAATGATGACCATCCCAAATGATCAGCTCTTAAACTTCAACAAATACAAGGATGCAAAATCCTTGTTTGAAGCAATCACTACTCGGTATGGTGGTAATGAAGCCACCAAGAAGACCCAAAAGACTGTGTTAAAGCAGAACTTTGAAAATTTTAGTGCTACCAGTAATGAGTCTTTAGATCATATGTTTAATCGATTGTAGAAGATTGTCAGCCAACTGGCTGTGCTTGGAGTTTAAATCCCTCAGGAAGACCTAAACTCGAAGTTCTTAAGAATTTCACCTGCTGAATGGGCTATGCATGTGGTGGTCTGGAAGAATAAACCAGATATTAACACTATGAGTCTCAATGATCTATACAACAACTTTAAGATCGTTGAACAAGAAGTGAAGATATCTAGAGGTACAAGCTCAAGCTCAAGCTCTGGGAATATGGCTTTTGTGTCATCTCCAAGTACTACAATTCCAGATGAGGTGAAAGTGGTTGCAGGAGTTAGTACTGCTAACCCTAGTGTTAGTACCGCTAGCTCATCAACCAGCACTTCTGGTATTCTGAGTGATACTACCTATTATGCATTCCTGACCAGCCAAAACAATGGGTCTATGCTGTCACATGAAGATTTGGAAAAGATTGATGATGATGACTTGAAAGAGATGGATCTCAAGTGGCAGATTTCACTTCTCAGCATGAGGGCTAAGAAGTTCTTTCAAAGGACTGGAAAGAAGATCAACATCGGCAGTAATGATATTGTTGGTTTTGACAAGTCTAAGGTGGAGTGCTTTAACTGTCACAAGTTGGGGCATTTTTCCAGAGAGTGTAGAAGACCCAAACAACAGGATAGAAAGAATAAAGGGTATGGAAGCAAGCCAAAGGCAGTGGAGGAAGCAGAGACATCTTCAAAGGCTATGGTGGACATTGATGATCTAAGCTATGACTGGAGCTTCATGGCAGATGAAGAGGAAGCACCAGCTGAGATGACACTTATGGCCTTCTCTGACTCAGAGGTACTCTCAGCTAAAAGTTGTTCTACAACTTGTTCTGCTCTTAAAGAATATGAAACCTTAAAGAAACATTATGATGAGCAGAGAATTGAGCTAAACCAAACAAACTATAATTTGTCTAATCATAAAAGAGGTTTAGCAGTTTTAGATGAACAAATTGTGCATTATAAGAAGAATGAGTCAGTCTTTACAGAAGATATAGCTGTTCTTAAGAGAGATTTGACACTTAAAAATGTTGAGATTAGTTTGCTAAAAGCTGAGTTAGATAAAATCAAAAAGGCAAAAGATAATATTCAATTGAGTGTAGACACATTAGAGTTTGCTTCTAAGGGAGTAAATAAAATCATAGAGTGTCAATTGATTAATAAGATTAAATCTGGGTTAGGCTATAATACATGTCCACCTCCTCATAGAGGACTGCCTGCACCCCCATGAATAGACTTAGAACACACATGTCTAGCTGAGTTTCAAGAGCCAAAACTAGAATATGGTTGTAAGGCTAAAGAAAATGTTAAAGTTAATAAACCGGATGTGTTATATGAATCTTTTGAAAGTGCTAGTAACACCTCTCTTGCTGAAGAAAAGGTGTCAACTGATAGGAACTTATATGCTCCCATCATTGAAGATTGGGAATCTGATGATGAAGATCAGGTTATAGCTAAACCTGAAGTAGTAAAGCTAGATGGAACTAATGTTCCTAAGGTGGTTTGTGATGAAACTGTTAAGCCTAGAACAAATGAAAAACCAGCTAGGAAAACAGTTAGATATTCTGAGATGTATAGGTCCACAAGCAAGCCTAGAGGTAACCAGAGGAACTGGAATGATCTCAAGTCCCATCAACTAGGTAGTGACTTTGTCATGTACAATAAGGCTTGTTTCTCTTGTGGTAGCTTTGACCACCTTCAGGCTTTTTGTCATAAACATCAAGGGAGAAAGATGGTTACAGGGAATCATAGGGTACTTGGGAACACAAGTGATAGGGTGAACTCAAACAGGTCTTAATCTCACCCTAATGCTAATAGTACTGCTAGACCAGCAGTTAGTACTGCCAGACCATTTAAGACTTACCCTAAACCAACAGTTCAAGTGAAAAACTAACTTTTAAATATGCACAACAAACTATTAAAAGGCCTTTTCACAAGAAAGCAGTGTTTCAAAATAAATTTTGGAACTCAAAAGTTAAAACTGCCAGGCCAGCAGTTCATACTGCTAGACCAGCAGTTAGTACTGATAAGCCTAAAAATACTGCTAGGGATAAAAGGGCAAATGCTGTTAAGGCCTCAGCATGTTGGGTATGGAGACCAATCAAACCCAATGGTGCATCAATTGTTTTAAAGAGATTTGACTATATTGATGCACGAGGCAAACCCAAGTCAGTGATGGCTTGGGTACCCCAAGGAAACTAATTTCCTTCTTTTATGTGCAGGGACATCCACAAGATGATGAAGAAAATCAAGGTTATGTAGATAGTGGATGCTCCAGGCACATGACAGGAAACATGTCCTATCTTTCTGACTTTCAACCAATGGATGGAGGATATGTTACCTTTAGGGGAGGAATAGGTGGAAGGATTACTGGTAAAGGCACATTGAAAACCGGTGAATTAGACTTTGAAGATGTGTATTTTGTGCAAGAGCTAAAGTATAACCTTTTTAGTGTCTCACAAATGTGTGAAAAAAAGAACAAGGTTCTTTTTACTAACACTGAATGTCTTGTGCTTTCCCCAAACTTTTAGTTACCTGATGAAAGTCAAGTACTACTTAAAGTTCCAAGAAAGGGCAATATGTACAGTGTTGATATGAAAAAGATTGTTCCTAAAGAGGCTCTTACTTGTCTTGTTGCAAAAGCCACATTGGGTGAGTCCATGTTATGGCATAGAAGACTTGGTCATGTCAACTTTAAAATCATTAATAAAATTGTTAAAGATGGTTTGGTAAGAGGCTTGCCTAAAAAACGTTTTGAAAATGACCAAACTTGTGTTGCCTGTCTTAAAGGCAGACAACACAAGGCTTCTTCTAAGCCCAAGACCCAGAACTCTATTACTTAACCTTTGTTTATGTTGCATATGGACTTGTTTGGTCCTACATCTGTGAGTAGTATTATGCATAAGAAGTATTGTCTTGTAGTAACTGATGACTATAGTAGATTCACATGGGTTTTCTTTTTAGGATCTAAGGATGAGACACCTAGCATTCTTAAGACATTTATAATTGAAATAGAAAACTTAGTGGATAAGAAAGTGAAAGTCATCAGATGTGACAATGGGACAAAGTTTAAGAATAGAGTTATGGATGATTTCTGTAGGGAAAAAGGTATTAAGAGAGAGTTTAGTGTAGCTAGAACTCCTCAGCAGAATGGGGTTGCCGAAAGGACGAATAGGACACTAATAGAAGATGCTAGAACCATGTTAGCTGACTCAAAGCTGCCCATAACTTTTTGGGCTGAAGCAGTTAATACTGCTTATTATGTGCAGAACAGGGTTTTGGTAGTTAAACCTCACAACAAGACACCATATGAACTGTTTAGGGGTAGAACACCTGCTTTAGGTTTTCTAAGACCATTTGGGTGTCATGTAACTATTCTCAATACCTTAGACCATCTAGGCAAATTTGATGGTAAATCTGATGAGGGTTTCTTGGTTGGGTACTCACTAAATAGCAAAGCCTTTAGGGTATACAACACAAGAACAAGAAAGGTAGAGGAAAACCTGCATGTTCAGTTTCCAGAGAATAAATTTAATGTTGCAGGTGAAGGTCCAAAATGGCTATTTGATCTTGATACTCTAACCAAGTCTATGAATTATGTACCAGTTGTTGCAGGAACATTTTCTAATGATTTTGCAGGTTTAGAAGATGATACTGCAACAGATGAACCAAGCTTGGGAAAGGAGAAAGATCAAGATCATATACTGATGCCAATATGGAATAGTGTGGATACATCTTCAAAGGATGTTGAGCCTTCTACTGATAAAGACAAAGAAGGTTTTGAATATGGAAATAATGAAGATGGAGCTGAAGAATCTGAGAATCAAGAAAATAGTACAAATGAAGATTGTACTGCTGAGCCTCAAGTTAGTACTGTTGGGCAAAATAATCATACTGTTGGCCCATCAGGTCTTGATACTAATGATTTCTCAGAAGATGAAGTGGATATCAACAATTTTCCACTTACATATCAAGTTCCCAAAACTCCACACACAAGAATACATAAAGATCACTCCCTAGACAATGTGATTGGAGACATACAGTCTGGTGTGAAGACAAGAAGACAGATCCTGACTTCAGATCAACAAGGCTTTCTTAGTACTGTTTATGAAGAAAAGCAACATGAAGCTGCCAACACATGTCTATTTGTATGTTTCCTTTCTCAATCAGAACCCAAGAACATACTTAAAGCCTTAGAAGACTCAAGCTGGGTAGAAGCTATGCAAGAAGAGCTTCTACAATTCAAGATTCAGAAGGTTTGGGTATTGGTTGATTTACCCAACGTATGAGGGTCATTGGAACTAAATCGGTTTTTAGAAACAAGAGGGATGAAAAGGGGATAGTGATCAGAAATAAAGCAAGACTCGTAGCCCAGGGGTATACACAAGTAGAAGGGATAGACTATGAAGAGGTTTTTGCACCTGTAGCTAGGATTGAAGCCATAAGATTGTTCTTAGCTTATGCTTCTTTCATGGGCTTTACTGTTTACCAGATGGATGTCGAGAGTGCCTTTCTCTATGGCACTATTGAAGAGGAGGTATATGTTTCTCAACCTTTAGGTTTTGTAGATCCAGAACATCCTGAAAAGGTGTACAAAGTGGTGAAAGCTCTTTATGGTTTGCATTAAGCTCCAAGGGCTTGGTATGAAATATTGGCTACTTATTTGTTAGAAAATAGATTTCAAAGGGGCAAGATTGATCAGACTCTATTTATCAAGAAGAACAAAGGGGATATCTTGCTGGTACAGGTCTATATGGATGATAACATATTTGGATCCACAAAGAAGGAGATGTGCTTAGAATTTGAGAAACTTATGCATGATAAGTTTCAGATGAGTTCCATGGAGGAACTTACCTTCTTTTTAGTGTTGCAAGTGAAGCAATCAGCTGAAGGCATATTTATCAGTCAAGATAAATATATAACTGAGATCTTAAGGAAATTTCAATTTACTGATGCTAAAGTGGCAAGCACACCTGTTGATCCAGAGAAACCTTTTATTAAAGATGTTGATGGAGAAAGTGTTGATGTACACACCTACAGATCAATGATAGGATCCTTGATGTATCTTACCTCATCAAGACCAGATATCATGTTTGCTGTGTGTGCATGTGCAAGGTTTCAAGTCATTCCCAAGGCTTCCCATTTAACTGCTGTAAAGAGGAACTTTAGGTACCTTAAGGGTCAACCTAAGTTGGGTCATGTGGTATCCTAGGGAATCACCTTTTGATTTGGTGGCATACTCAGATAGTGATTATGCTGGTACTAGCCTGGATAGGAAATCAACAATAGGTGGTTGTCAGTTCCTTGGTAGCAGACTTATATTATGGCAATGCAAGAAGCAGACAATTGTGGCAACTTCTACAACTGAAGCTGAGTATGTAGCTGCTGCAAGTTGCTGTGGTTAAGTTCTTTGGATTCAAAATCAACTGCTTGACTATGGGTATAATTTTATGCATACCATGATATATATTGACAATAGCAGTACAATATGAATTATTAAAAATCCAGTGCAACATTCTAAAACAACACACATAGAAATTAGGCATCATTTTATAAGAGACTGCAATGAGAAAAAGTTAGTTCAAGTTGTTAAAATTGATACTGATCAAAACTTTGCAGATCTTCTCACTAAAGCTTTTGATGTTGGAAGGTTTCAATATTTGGTAGCAAGTATTGGAATGCTTAACCCTTAAAGTTTTTAATCTGTGTGTTTTTTGTACATTCAATTGGATTTGTACTACTAGGTTTTTCAATTAGTACTGTTTTGTATAGTTTGTACTGCTAGTACAAATTAGGCCTGTTATGCCTTAAACTGTTAGTCATATGTTTATACTGCTATGGAGCAAATGCTTTGCCATTTGTTTTCTTGGTTTTGGACTAACATTTGCAGGTCATGGAGTTGATAATGACAAAACCAAGCATGAATTTGGTGTTTAAGCACAAAGGAATTAATAGTGCATTGTGTGAGTAGCAAATTGTGGATTGGTTACTAGCATAATAGATTGATGATGGATTGAATTTGGGCATCTCTTAACTAATGTTTTATATCTGAATTAAGAAGTTCTTTAAAATTTCTTTCTTGAAATCTCATTATGATGTTTTTTGCATTCGAATTGATGGCATAGTTAGTCAGATAGTAACTGATCTAACTCACTCTCTACCATTTTATACTTTTAGTATAATGTGCTAGTCCAAGGACATCTGATAAAGAGAACAGCGAGAAAAAGTGAATATAACACATTTGTGTTAGAGGCAACACCAGCCACGAGCTGGAAACCCTGTCAAGAAAGCTCTTTGAATGAGTTCATCTGATCACAGGCAGTTATTTATAACTGGAACTATTGGTTCTCACACAACCGGAGGTTGCATTAAACCGAAATTATGATTAAGTGTCTATCTTTACACTTAATCCCTTCAAAATGGTTGTAAGCAGTATTGTTTTAAATCAAAATTGAGTTCATACTGCTAAGTCAAATTTTTTCCAAAAAGTTAGTACTGCCAGGCAAAACGTTAGTACTGGTAGGCTTAAGTTTGTACTGCTGGATAGTCGTTAGTACTGGTACGAAATAACAGCTTTTTGAAAATAGCCGTTGAGAAGTTGTTGAGATTTTTACTGATCAAAATCTTATCTTAAGGGTTTCCTTTTTGATATTTTACCTTTTAATCTACTATATTCACTTTTCTTCAATCAAAAGTTATCTTTTAATTGAAGCGGTCCAATAGAAACCCTCATAAGTCTTCTAAAATATCTCAATTCACTTTCTTCAACCTACTTTCTAACCTAAATTACTCTAATCCCAGCAGTCAAATCAATATTTCACTGACAATAATGCTACTTACTTGTTGACAGCACAACTGGTGCATATTGGAAAACGAGAGATACTCATCATCAGATGGATTTTTAAATGCTTCCAATAAGTTTAATACCAATCCACTATCTATGTCTCCAATCAAGATTTGCAACTTACTGTCAAATAATTGACAATGGAGACAAAGATAATGCACAGAATGCAAAACCATCACTATTACGAATCATCACTAGAGCATCTCCACCTAAGATACAAGGTATAGTGCATGCCCAATACTAATTTGAAACACTAACAAATGTGTACACATACAATCTCAATCTACAATTCAAAAGGTTGTTTGCCACAATGAGTTTGATCATACCATCCTTCATTGTCTAATCTTAAAAAACCTCATAGAACATCAGTAGCAAATTGCAACTGCTCTCATATGCTTATCAACTGATAGGACTTCATTTTCAAAACTTATCTTGAAGAATGGAAATGTGACATAATCAAAGTTTGATGTATCCAAGTTCATTCAAACAATTGAACAAGAAACATCACTTCATCTCATAAAAGTTATCCAACACCCAAACTACCCAAAAATTTAGCAAATGAGGATGGCCTCAAAAGGGTATAGTGGGTAGAAGTCCCTTTGTTTGAATCAATGTTACAGGTACAGGGTGAAGGATCAACAACCTCAGTTGACTCCCAACACACACCCACAAGCTCAGAACAATCAGCCTCACAACCCACATCATCACCAGATAGGAGTTCATCCAGAGAAGGCTTTGTTGTACCTCAGCAAAGAGTTCCTACCCCTACCCATGTTGCAGATGAGGCTGACAATGTCAGTGTAGGAAGGGCTTCTCCTACTGTCTCAGGCTTAGAAGCTGGGCAGGACAGGGGTAACATCCATAAGACCAACCTATGGCAACACCTACAGTACCAAGTTCTTTTGAACCTAGTACTAGTGGTGGAATCCCAAGCCAACCGGATTTATTGGGTGGCTCAGATACTCACCATGTGGTGGAGTCTGGGTCTTTGCCCCATGATGCACCTCTCCCTGAAGGTAACACATCAGGAAATGCTGAGGGCAGTCAGAAACTTAAGGAATTGATAGAATTATGTACAACTTTTTCTGATAAAGTGTCTACCTTGGAGGCTGAGCTCACCACCCACAAGAAGGTGTTTGGAAAGGTTTATACCAAACTGGTGTTGAAGGTCAAGAAATTGGAACAGAAAGTCAAGACCTTCAATGAAAAAGGTCAGCCCACATGGTGGAATCATCTTCTTCATCCAGTTCAGATGATGGTCTAAGTGAAGACGAGGGTGAGGAATCTTCCAAACATGGGAGGAAGATTGTTGAGCTAGATGAAGATAATAACATTTCTTTGGTTCAAGAGGAATTTGACACTCAGGGGAGGTCAGATCATCCTATGGAAGAAACTGCTCATCAACAAGAAGGTACTGCTAGTGTTCCAGAAGATACTGCTAATATTCCAAGTGTTTCAGAAGGTACTAGTAGTCTTTCTCAAGGAACTGCTGGTGCAGTCTATACAAGAAGACCAAAGAGATCAAGAACAGACAAGGGAAAAGGCATACTTATTAAAGGTGAATCATCAGAGAAGACATAGAAGAAAAGTCAAGCTCATATTGCTTTAGATGAAGAATTAGCTTAAAGACTTCATGAAGAAGAATTAGCAAGGGCAGCTAAAGAAGAGAAAATTGCTCAACTATTGACTGAACAAAAATTGTTATATGAAGTTCAAGAATTAGCTGTTCAAGAAGCTGCTGATAGGGAGTTAGTTGCTAAGCTACAAGAGGAGGAAAGGTCACAGTTCATACAAGAACAGGTAGTCAATGACCTTTTGGAGCAGATCAGAAAAAGTCAAAGCAAGAAGAAGGCTACAATAAACAAACCTCCTATAAGAAAGGAACAGTTAAGCTACATGAAGACCTATCTAAAGAATAAAGACAACTGGAAGGAACAACACTTCAAAGGAAGATCCTATAAAGAGATAGAGAAGTTGTATATTAGTGCACATAGGAGAATACAGATGTTCCTAAGAGGTGAGGTAGAAACAGTTGAGGCTGATACAAGTAGAGGTGAGAAATAGTAGCTGAGCAATTGAAATCTGAGGAGTCCAAGAAGCAGAAAATAGAGGAACAAAAGCAGGATGAAATAGTTGTTGAAGAAGAAGAAGAAGTATTGACTAATGAACAGATCCATGGTATGATGGTGGTAGTCCCAGAATCACTTAATATAGATCTTATTCAAGCAAAACATCCCATCATTGATTGGGAAGTATATTTAGATGGAGTAATTAAAGGATGGAAAATCATCAGGGTAGGAGGTCAATTAGAAGTATACAAATTCTTTGAAGACTTAATCAAAGCATTTGACAGAGAAGACTTGGATAAGCTTTGGAGCACAGTTCAAGAGAGATTCAAGACCACAGACCCCACTGATGATAAAGATAAAGAGATATGGGTAGAGATAAAAAGACTATATGAACCAGACTCAGGTGAGGCAATATGGAGATTTAAAGCTCATCACTTAGCTACCACATGGAGACTGTATGACAACTGTGGAGTGCATAAAGTATCTACTAAAGCAGGAGTGGAAATCTATATGTTTGTTGAGAAGGATTATCCACTATGATCAGAAGTACTAATGATCATGCTTGCATCCAGACTTAAAGTTGATGAAGATTCAGAAATGGCAAGGGAATTGATAAGGAAAATATTCTAGCTACATGAAGAGATGAAGGCCAGAAGACTAAGATTGACAATGTAGTGTTTGGAAGAGTCCTCACAATCTTCATAAGGTACTCACTTAATTCAGAAACTTGTTGATTTAGGGTGAATCACAAGTTTAGGGGAGGATTGTTAGGAATTAAATGATTGAAGACTTAGTACTGATGGAAGATTATACTAACAGTACAAACTGCTAGTGTATAACTGAATATTGCTGAAGACAACTAACGATACAAAGTGTCAAGTTAGTACTGCTAGTATGAATGAAGCTACTGCTGCACGATACTGTTTTAGAAGACGTGTAGAAAATAAGTGTGGAATAGATTGTATGTATATCACAATTAGTTAGAATTATACAGGTAGATACTTATCTTGTAAAGGACTCTGTGTGTCTATAAAAGGTGGTCCTAGGTTATATACTTTTGATATACGTTTTTGTGAAGATTCAAGGTCTTGTAACCGTAGTGATATTGAGATCACTCGTATTAATGCTTAATAATATTGAAGCATTTGGAGTTACTTTCTGTGTTCTTTGGTCATTAAAATTGTATTACTGTTACATCAAAACCAATCTTCTAAGTGTTATCAAGTAGATTCCGCATACTTGGTAATATAACCTCAAAGTATCCTTAACACATTCTAAAGGTGTTTAGATCCTCTCACCAATTTTAGTTGAGCATATGATGGATTTAGGAGACGAAATCTTGAACACTAGAGTGATTAAAAAGAAATGAAATGTGGCATGGAAGCCGACTATTCAACAACAACAAGGAGTGTTCAATTCGTCAACGCCGTCAACTAAAACGGGTATGGTAAGGAGGGAAATGGCATCTCCTTTAAGGTATAATTATAATTCATCATTTCCCTATTCCGTAGCAAATTCACACCCTCACGGTGTTTATTGCTATTTCCACCCACACTTGAACTCAAGTGAGGGGATGAACACCCTTTTTCTTAGTAAATAAGGGTGGAGTCAAGCTCGAGACTCGAACAAAAACAAGCGCTTCGTGGGAGGCACCCCATGCCTATCTTTTTATTTTTGTTTTAATTTTATTGGATTTTATGCTTGGTATGTTTGTGCATCATGTTTACAGGTTTCCACACTTAAGAAATGCAGGAGAAGTACTTGAAGGACCTCTTATGGCATTTAAACAGGTGGAAAATATTCTGAATTGACATCAGAAGAAATTATGGCGTAACTCTAGTTTCAAGTTACGCCGAAATAAGTTCACAGTACGAGCTCATTATCAGGTCACATTACTTACGGCGTAACTCAGTATAGAAGTTACACCGTAACTTCTTCTTGTAGCAAACCATTTTTAAAAACATTTACCGAGTTTGTATATTTTTAGTAATAAATGAACTTTGTGGGTGTGTTCCCTGTAAACCCTCACGAGACTTCACTCGTCCACTCGGGACACCGAGTGGTTTAAAAGGCTTGTTGCATACGCTAAATGCAACCGTGATTCCTACGAAAGTGAGTTAGGATTTTCATTTTCTTTATTTTCAATACTTGATGTCTTTCTAGTATGATGCATTGGGTTGTTTATGTGAATTCAGGTTATCAAAGTTTGCTCATGGATCTTAAGACGAAGGCACACTTATTCAATGTGATCCTTCTTTCATTTTGGAGCAAATTTCAAGGGAGTTCTCATTCCAATTCTACTTTTACCTCATATTTATTACATGTTTAGTACAAAGGGGACTTTGTACATTTCAAGTGGGGGGACGGGAGTAGAATTATAACTTGAACTTGCTTGCCCTCATTTTTTCTAGTTTATTTTGAAAAATTATGCCATTTTTAAAATTTTGACATGTTTTTCTTAACCTAACTAGAATAGACCTTAGCCGAGCACACTATAACCCTTAATTTCATTGGTGAGGTTTAGCCTTTTAGTTTCCCCCTATTTACCCTAAATCCACCAAATATTGAGTGTGGCGGTAGTATGTAAACTTTAGAAGTTGGCATTTACATCATTTCGAGACCATAGACGAGTAGTGTGTTGAGTTAGCCTGATACATTTGGAATAGGCAATTCGAGAAGGCAATATTCTAGGATGAAGACCCAAATAGCCCATATGTGTATATAATTGTGTGCGTTTATCGATTAGTCACCTCGACTCTTCGACCCCCGTGTTAAAACCTTTTTGTTGCACTCACCTTTAGTGCAAGATACCCCTAGATACACCCTTCCGAGCCATTCTTTTCATTTCGTACCCTTATCAATTTTTTTTTTTGATACATAAATTCGCCTTAGCCTACCGTGTAGTCTTAGTTTATGATTGGTAAGTCGCTGTTTGCTCAAGTTTGTGGTTTGTGTTAGGAATATAAATATTTATATATAGACTCGGTCACCCCGAGCACTCATTGGCATTAAGTAGCTCGTAGGATTATTAGTATTATTAGTATTAGTTTAGTTATATTGGTATTTGTGAAGTTAGGTCAGGTCTTTACCCACTGTCAGCTCACTCCACAGCCCACTAGGGGCACCTTAGGTAGTAAGTATAAATACCCCTTCCTATTCCCAAGTGTGGGAAGGGTTGGAGCTTCTAATCTAATCTTCACATTTTTCCTTCACTTTCTCTCTCTAAAGAAGTTCCCACTTTCTTTCTCTCTCTCTCTCTCTAGAATTCACCTAACATCAAATCCAAGTGTATGTTATGATAATTAATATGTTACAATTGGTATCAAGAGCCATGGTTAGGTTCGATTGATTGTGTGTGCTTGGATTGGTGGTTTCTATTTTCTCGTTTTTATTTTTTTTTGTTCGAGCATTATTTTGGGCCTTAACAGTTCACATAACGATTTGTGGTTAAATGTTCATGGGGTGACTGATTTGAGTTTTGGTTCACATAACATTATTTTACATTTTGGTTGATATGTCCAGTTGTGTTTGGGCTTTAACTATTTATGGATTAGGTTTGATAAGCTTACTTTTGAGCTCAATATTGGTTTACTGGCTTATTTTTTTTTGAATATTGGTTCACTTCTTGGTCTGAATATTGGTTCGAACATCATTATTCTCAAGTAGTCTAGGTCAGAAAATGCGTGTTTTACCATTGTTTGTTGTTAGATTTTTCAGAGAAGGACTTATTCCTCACCGCGGTTTAAGTCCAGGTGAAGTTTCTTGACTGCGGGTTGGTGTTTCTTCACTGCGTTTTTGTGTTATTTTTGTAAGGTAATTGTTGCAGTTTGAGTTGGTAAGAATCTGCGTTTTGGTTTGTTACTATAAAGGGTAAGAAAACAAAAGCAGGGAAAGCGACATTTCTGTTCTTTAGTGGTTTGACTGAAAGTGACCTGTGGTTTGGTCCTTTACGTTTTGAAGCTGTTGTAGTTTGGTGTGTCTGCGTTTTGCCAAGCTTGCTGTTTGGTGTGTTGCGGTTTGGTGTGTCTGCGTTTTGAAGTTGTTGCGGTTTGTTGTGTTCTGTAATACTCAAGACAAATCTTCAAGACAAACTTAACGATACATTATCAAAACCTTGTCAAAACTTGAGTCGTGAAGCATTGTGACTTGCTTAAATTCATAACGTAAACCCTCATAAGTAACAGTTAAATACAACAACCCAAATAACGAGCTCAGTATCACTTCAACCACAACATCCTAAACCCAATCAACAACAGCCAACTAAACAACATGCTACAAAAATTCCAACAACTAATCATATCCATCTCTAATTACAACATATCAGTCAACAATCCCACCTTACCATCAATCATCAAATTAATACAAGATCTCAGTTTATATTCTCGTGTGGTCAACTATCTCAAAGATCTTCAAAGATCATTACACGAAAATATTTCATCACAGATCCGAAACTGAAAAGATAGTACGACCTCAGATTTTTCATTCGTGTTTCACATGATATTTCAAGTACTTACACTGATCTTAATTACACGAATAGAAAATATCATCATAGATTTGTGAAGAGATTAAACTCATCTTTAATTTATATCCGAATCATATAAAGAAATAACCAAAACAAGTATGTTTCGATTATTTCTTTCGTTCGTTAAAAGTTAAAGAAAACAAAAACAAAAGGAACAAAACCTACCTGAGACCTTATTAAAAGATCTTGAAGCCATTTGGGTGTGTTGTGGTGTTCTTCGATTAGAACAGCCATCAAAACATACAAGGGACGATTTTTTTTTGTTGACTGCGTTTGGGTGCAAGAAGAGGAAGAGTGGCTGCGTTTTATTAGGGTTAGGGTTCCACATTATTAGGGTAAGAGTGGGATTAAGGGGTGTTTTATAGTGTGGATAATTAGGGTTAAAAGGATTAGTGTGGTGTTGGACTTGGGCCGAACTTTAAGTTATCTGTGTTGGGCTTTTGTTGGTTAACACAAGGACGATTGTTTAAGATTTTCGTTGGATGGAATATTGTTGGGTTATTTTTCACAAGGACGAATTTGTTGTTTGTGATAAATATTTGTGGTATAATTTAGGACAACGATTTTGATTGAGCTTCAAGATTCCGATATTGAAACTTATTTTGAGTTGAGATATTTTTGGGTTTATTGGATATAGCTACGGGGTTTATTCAGATTTCAAAACACGAGCGTTGTCTGTAATTCACTGTGACTTGTCTACTTCATCACTTAAACTCATTTCAACCATACCAAATCATAATCAAACAACAGTTCACAAAGTCTAACAATCATTCATCACCCTCAACACACAATCACATTTTTATCATAACACATTCAAGTAATCATTATCCTTTCACGGTTTTTCTCTTGATTTTGTAAAATCCCGCGAAAGATTCTATTTCTCGGTTTAAATCATAGAATTGTAAAATCCCGTGCACGTTTACATCATGTCTACTACTTCAGATTCTTTCATATCTGAGGTACTCAAGTTGTACGACATGATCGATGAACATAAGATTCCCAACAAAGTACAACCGATAAACGTTTTTGAACAGACAAACGTTTTTGGGTCAGATATTGCTAATATGGAATCTTTGTGCTCGAATTCGCAAGAGAGAGAGTTGCTTCAGCCACAACAGTTGCCTAATGCAAAGGAAAGTTGCATTGAATGTTTTCGATTACTTCATTCACATCTCAAGGTTCTCTCAGAAAGACCTGGATCCATGGGAGGATTCGAACGAGCTTTTGCATCACTCTTTGGTCAAGATGTTCAGACTTTCACAGGCACTATGTTCCTGAACTTAGATCAACTAGAACAACAACTTGACAAAGAAGAATTTCATGAAATTGGATCCATGGCTGCTCTTCGGGTGATCAACATACAACTTCAATTGTTCATCAATTCACAATACACTTGGGATTATGATAGTCAAATGACAGAAAAGTGTTTTACTGATTACACTAGGATTGAAGTTAACATGTTCAGAGAAACATTACTCCAACACATGGTTAATGTTAAGAAGTACATTGAGGAAAGAGCACAACACCAACTAATGAATGAAAGTCGGATGCAATCAAGAGAGATTAAGGTTGATTCGAGTAAAGCACTGGGTGCTAGTTCAGTAGTCACAGAATGCAGAGGGACAAAGTCAGATAAGCATGATGCAAGCAGCAGTTATGTGACTCATATCAGACATGGTGTGGACGCTGATATCAGACCAGTAAATGACAAAGTGCCATTTTCTGAGGTACATTTAACTGTTCAACATAATGTCCTTGCTAATGAACATCAACATACTGATCAAATTAAACCTACTTATGACACATATCTGTTGGAAAAGACTGATAGCAATATCACCTCTGATTCAACAAATATGAGTCATAAGGGGGGAGAAATTGATCAGGATACTGAACATGATGATGCGTCAAGTTCTTTGCTTTCGGCTGAGTTTCTCAAATCAAATAATATGGTTGAAAAAGAAGTTTATAATGAACTTTCAAACACATTTTTACAACTTGAAAAACATTGTATTGATCTTCAAATCTCAATGCAACAAAAGGTAGAAATTCTTTAAACTAACCAACCATGTGGGAATCTGGAATTTCCTGAATTTCATGAATTTTTTATTATAAACGATTTGAAAGCTCAGCTACAAGCCAAAAACTTATCGATCAACAACCTGAAAAAACGTATTGCTGAGATGTGTGATATGTGTAATGAAGTTAAGGCTAAACATGACAATGATGTTATTGCAACAAAAAATGCTGAATTAGAACATAAAGTGGCTGTATTAATTAATGAAAATGAGACTTTGAAAATTCATTGCAAAGAACTGTGTGACTCAATCAAAGAAGCGAAAACTAAGACTGTAGAGCAGACAACCTCTTTGATTGCCAAAAATGATGAATTCAAAGCTCAACTTCAGGAAAAGGGTTTTGCAATTGCAGCGTTGAAAAACGAGTTAAGAAAATCGACAGGAAATGGTGTGAACACTAAGTTTGCAGAACCATCAATCTTGGGGAAACCACCACTTAGAAACCAATCAGTTGTTAGACAACCGACTGCGTTTAGATCTGAACGACCAAAATCCTCAAAACTACGGTTTGCCTTCCAAGTTGATTCGAAACAAGTTTTGTCAAAACCAGTCACTTCACAGTCTAGATCTAAGGAAAAGGAATATACGCTTGCAAAACCTTATCATATGAGTGCCTCTAGTTCTTCTAGGATTAGTTCAAAGCGTGTGTCATTTGTGACACCAAAGGAACATGTTAGACATAAAAACAATGTTCAGAATCACAACCTAGAGGATGCTAAGAAAAACACACATGAAAAGACTAGGAATTTGCCTGTTTCTAAGAGTAGTTGCATATCGATTAATGCGATTCCTATAGAAGATCACTCTAAGAATTCTAGATCTTTCTCTGAATCCAAACACTTTGTTGGCTCTACTAGTCAGAAATGTGTTTTTAAGGCAAATCATGATAATTGTGTAACAAAATTCCTGAAGGAAGTGAATGCTCGTGCTAAGGTTCAATCCTCTAAGACTAGAAATAACAACAAGCCTGTAGAACCAAAGAGTTATATTCAGAAACCTGGTAGGCAGATTGCTATAGGACAAAGGTTTTCTCCCAACAAGTCTTTCACTGTGCATGAGAAACCAAAAACTCCTAGATCTTGCCTTAGGTGGATACCGACGGGTAGAATTTTTAAGATTGCTGGTCTTAGATGGATACCTATTAGAAAGATATTCACTGAGTGCAAAACCAAGGTTGACTGTGAAACCCCAAATGGTCTAGATGCTGATATCACTAACCCATATAAATACAAACAAACTCTTAATGTCTGTGCAGGTAGTCTTTACTTAAGTGCAGGTACATCGTTCACTCCTATTAAGGAAAGACTCAGGGTTTGGCTGCCGAAAAGACTGATATCTCATGAATTAGGGGTTCAAGCAATTCAAGTTTGCTGAACATCATCGACAATGATGTCTGTTTACATCAGTTCAGGCCTCGATCTTCATCGACAATGACGTTTGAACATATCAGTTCAAGCCTCAGGCCTCAATGTCAACATAATGGCGTCTGCAGAAAACACTTCAGGCCCCGTTCCTCAAGGAAAAGAAAGGCGTACGCTTGAGTGTGCTTTATCTTCGGAAGAAGAGAAATCTTCTTGTTTATGACCATTCTCATCAACAAGCTTCAACAAGCCTTAGTCATCAAGTAGAGTCCCTTACCGTTGCTGGTATTCTTATTCACTCGTTCAATCAAAAATGGCAGTTGGCAGTCATATGCAATTTTTGAGGAGGAGAAGGGTGACTAAACTACATGTTGATTGAGATTTGTGAAATGGTCATGCGACTCTTCTTCAACACGTAATGTTCCACTTATTCCTCAAGGTGTTGATAATGACTCTCATGATATTGAAGCTGCACGCTTGAATAATGATCTGTTCTTGGGTATTCCTTTCCCAGAACCAGGTTATGAAGAATCTCCTTATTCACGGATTGTTGTTCCTTCCAATGTGCACTCGGTAAAGCAACCACAAGAACATAAAGGAAAATGTCGGCTAAAACGTCAAAACGGATAAGATTTTGGACATAGAATGTCAAGTGATCACGGAGTTTATTTGGGATCCCTTATTTGAGATTGAAGTTGACTTTCACAAAGGCGTGATCTTATTTTATCTTGAAGTCGGGGTTGGTTGGATGCATGACTTTCAATGATAACTTGCGCGTGCTTAAAATTTATGATTGGGACTTGGATTATCTAGTTATACCCGATGTAAGGAGTTACAATGAAGTTCTCACAGATTATGGCTATCACTTCAAGGAGTTACATTGTAGTGCACAGTATCATACGCTGATGCAGATGTGGATAGTCTCAAGAGGTGTTGTACTTGCTTTGGCTCTTAGTTGAGTGTATAAGGGTACTTAGGGGTTTTCTTCTGCATCGTTCTTCAATCAACAACAATGCAAGCTTAAGTAACAAGTTTGGGGAATTCTTCGTCAGTTTCAAGTTTGGTATATTGGGTTTGCTCCATTAGTTATCACTTCAAATAGCCTACTTAAGGGTTGGTAAAGATAGTCAGAGAGTGTTTCGGTAGCGGTTGATTCTCACTTGATACACTTGAGCCAATTTTGTTCTTCTCGCAAGATTTCAACAATATGTGCGTAAAATGTGTTGCTGATTCTGAGGTATCAAAACCAGCAAGGGGGAAGGAGATATACATCTGAACGCACAACGAGTACACGTGATGAACTTTATGCTTCTTCTTAATTGAAGTTATTCAGGGAAGACAGATGTCATAACCGCAGAGAAAATCAGTGTTTAACTCGTGGCTTTTGGTGCACTATTCCAACTACGTGGGGGAAGAGATGTAAGAAACAGTTTCTGATGATTAAAGAAGTACACAATTGTATGGTTCATCCGGGACTTACTTGCTTTTGTCGTACTGTCTTGGTGTTATCATTTTGACTACATACGGGATAAATTGCTTATACTCAGGACTTAGTTGACTTTGGTGTAACAATTCTCATCTGCAATTTCCTGAAGGGAGAAAAGTGCATTTCCGAGTCTTAATTGATTTTGATGTTACGTTTTTGACTTCATTTATGGGATTGAGTGTGTATTTCAGGTTTTTGAGCTTCATACAATGAGACTGATTGCATCACTTCAACTACTTGGGGGAAGTGGTCTCTGGATACTTTTGGTATGCATGACTTCAGACTTCAGCAGGAAGAAATGTGAGAAGAATTATTCAAGTGTGAGATGATACACTGTTGATCTATTTGAGGATCCCCCGATCGGAGAATCACGATGGTTATTCTTAAAAGGAGCAGCAATTTTTGATGTGGTTTGCTACGGTTTCCGCTGTACACTTACCTTATGTAAGCTTGAAAGAGAGCTTTGAATCTACTCAAAAAGAAGATTGTCGGTTTGGTGGGAAGCTATCAAAGCTTCACAATTGAGAAGGCTCAAGTTCAGACGATTTTTCAGGAGCCTCGAAAGCTTTGGTGGTGAAAGTTTAAGTAATGTTGACTACTGACTTCTACAAAGTCCAAGAACGATATCCTTATTTCGGTACTCATGTCAACATCTTCTTAAACTGAATAATATATTTTGTACATATTTTAAACCAAATTGTAAATAGAAAATTATAAAACCATCAAAATGTAAATAGAAAATTATAAAACCAAGAAAAACCATAAAAATAAAAAAAATAGAAAATACCAAAAATAGTTCCTCTAGGCATGTCTTCTGTTTATCGATAACATTTACGGTCTTAGAAATGTCATTCAATAATGACACGGGACTTTAAATGAAGCTCGAGCAGAAGTTAAAATGAATTGTTAAAACATGTCATGATGGCTTGCTATTACTTTAGATAGAAACCCGCGTTTCAAAATGAGGAAAGCACGTCGCCAAAAAGACGGTTGTTCCTCCCACTGGGTGAAGTTCACCCGGGCATGGATTACTTTATATCCATGTTTTCCCGATTTAATGTACGCTTCAGTGCATTATTTCTTGTAAAAGAAGAGAAATCTTCTTTGTATACAAATAATTTTCCTTCTATGATTCTTCTGAAAATTATTTGTGAGACACATGGTGGTAACTTGTTGTTTGAAATTCTTTCAGACTTTGATTGTGCATAAAATTTGTCACTCAATCAATGACTACATCTCTTTAACTAGAATACGGGTCATTGATTGAGGGAGAGAGTGATTTCAAATTTTATATCATCAAATGGGTTTCTTGGTTATCTCAAAATTGTTAGAAAAGGTTTTCTAGTTAATGGGGTATTAGTTGAAGAGGAAGTTACTAAGCTTTATCTCAAATGGCCAAATGTGTTAGTTGTTAGAAAGATCAGGGCATTATGTGCAATTTGCGTATAGTTTCCTAGCTTTATGTAACTAGAAGGTTCATTTGTGTCACTTTGGAATCCTTGTTTAATCCCTTTAAATACTTTAAAACTCAAAATCTAAAAGAAGTTAGAAAACCCATTGTGTTTGATGTTCTTGAATACTCCACAGGCATTTGTATGATCTGAATGAATGAGTTTCAAATGTTGATTGACTTTTGTTAGTCGATAGCTGCTTAATTGTTGTTGATTTAGTGCATGTGCTCTCAGAATATGCTTAGGTATGTAGCTATCATGTTAGAATCTTGTCCCTAATATCCTGAGTTGAATGTTGAAATATGAGTGAATTGCCACGTTCATGATTGCTGATTGCTCTTCATGCTAGATAGCGGTTTGATGTATCTCCTGACTGTAGTTTGATTATGAGATGAATATGGTATTATGAGTAGGCAAGCTGCTACGTGGTAGCTGTTAATGAAGAGTGAATCTGTATGTATGTATATCTGTGTTGATATTCTTATGCAGATTCCATGGCCGATATGAATGTCCATGCTCCCGCTCTAACCATTTGATCAGATGTTCAAACTCTATTGACTGGCTCTGAATTCACCACAACAACAACATCAGCAACAACAACAACAACACTGTCTTCACCACCACCACCTTCATTTCAACAAAGCATTACTTATTCTGGTCTCGCCAAGTGGGGATCTATAATATTTGGGAAATTTTGGTTGGTGGATGGAAAATTGATGTTGACTACTGACTCCCTCAGAGAAGCGGATGATCACATCGTCTACGCAAAAGGGTCAACATATTTTTTTTCATAACGATTATCTTTGTACATGATGTAACCACTGCGAAAAATCTCATCTGGTAACACTATACTTAACCATTTTCTACATATAATTTTTTTTATTTACTTACCTGAGTATAATCACTATCTCATGTGACGTAACTCACAACTATGATAAATGTGCCCGCACGCAACCTAACCTCAACCTATTTAATGTTTATTCATATAAACATTTTTCTATGTCAAGTTTAACACTTTACAAATTACCATTTGCCACTTTACATTAATTCGTTAACATACGAATTAAGCTAAACTATTCCCACTAAAATAGTTTCTATGAGACTCCAAACTACTGTAATACCAAATATAACTAAAAAAACCCTAGAAATACCAAAGTATAAGTTACCTAGATAATGTACAAGTCACTAAAGCATAAAAACCCTAATTCCACTATAACTCCCGGTGAAACCCTAATTTCACAACAACTATTATTTTATTTACAGACTCTAGTTAATATTTTTATAAAAATATTATGTACAAGCCCTATAAGCCAAGGTACAAGTCATTTAAGCATAACATTTAAATAAAAGTAAAAACCTTATAAAAACTTTAAAAATAATTATTTAAATGACATATTATGTAATGTTTTCACACAATAAATTTTAAAAATAATTTATTTATTTATTTAGTATATGTACAACTCCATAAACTCAAGGTACAACCCTCTAATGCATAAAAACTTAAAAACTCACTAAAATGTATTTAAAGCATAGTAAAAATTACCCAAAAATTATATAAAATTAGGAAATGATTAAATTTATATTTTTCCTATTTTCCTAACCCTAGTACAAGTCTTTCAAGCCTAAGGTACAACCATCTAAAGCACAAAAATCATTTTTCTCTTTTTATATAGAAATCGATACATGTATAAAAGTGTCATATAAATCTAGAACTCATTTTTAAGGAAAACCTAGAGTTAGAAACCCTAGTTTTGCCCTAAACCCTAGAGTACTAGCAAATAAAGCCCTAGGTACTACTCCTTTTAGCATTTAACGAACCAAACTAGTTTAGTTTAATCCATATGGTTCGATCCGAACTCTAAACTAACTAAACCCTAGAAGACACTAAACCCTAAAGATCCAAATGTGAAGACCTTAAGCTTACAACACACCCTTCTTCTAGAATTAGGAACACATGTATGGAACATACACCTCTACATCACCAATTTCCCCCTCCTCTCATGTGGACCTCTCACAGCCATACACCTCACCTCACACACTCCTATGGTTTCCCTAGAACTCTATAGAAACCCTAAATGATCTCTATAAATAGAAGTGTACCCTAAAAACTCTAAACACCCATCACCACTACTCGAATACTTTCACACAGCCAACCACAGCCCTAACCCTGATTCCACAAACCTAAATTAAGCTCATATAATCCTAATGGAGCAGTAGGAGAAGGCTAGAACCCAGGAAAGGTCAATTCGAACCATAGCTCACAAATCATACCCTAGTCGACCATATATAGCAAGGTATGTTTTTGGCCCTTTTTACTTACTTTCTTATACATATTTTAAGTCTAAATACATAATAGAACATGTCTTAAAAGTTGTTATAACCCAAAATTTACAGAAATGAAATTTTGTTCATAATAATTCATACCGAGCGATTTTAATATAAACACATATGAAATGACTTTCTAAAAACCCTAGGATAATTAAAATGGATTAGGAATACTCTAAAAATGTTAAATATACTAAGTATAAACTAAAAACACTGGTTACAATAACCGAATAACAAGAAAACTAGGATTTTTCTTTCTTTTTCTTCTGTCGATCGAACAGCAGACCTAGTGCTTTTGTATTTAATTTAGACTACCAAATGGACTTCTAAAAATCTAGCTTTTGGCATGATTTAAGGTCTTTCAAAGGGCTACATATAGGAAAAAGAATCACTAAATTTCGTTGAGTATCGAGTGAGAACCAAACATTTTTATCGAGCCCTATTCTGTGTCGAGTAAACTGTGGTATCGAGCAAAACAAAAATTGTTTCTGAGGTCGTGTGTTCGAATCAAGGGGTAATATTTTGAAAAAACATTCTTAAAACACTGATAAACATTTTGGTAAAAGAATCGTAAAAGGGTCTTGTCACGAATCGTGAGAAATAAATACTTTTTGTGTGGTAAGGATGTCGAATGAAATACTTTGGGAGTCTCAAGGATCATTTTTGCCAAAGCTCTAATAAGTTTCATGTATTGGACTAGTTTTGTTGTCGAGTGGAACCCTAAGGGTAAAAAGAGTATATTTTGAAACTTAAAGGTAGAAAGTGTCATTTAACCAAAGTTCAGGGGTAAAAATTGTATATTTCTAAAAGTCCAAGGGTAAAAATTGTCATTTCCTAATAGTTCGAGGGTAAAAGTTGCCAAACTAGAAACTAAAAGGTTTAAAGTGAAAATAAACCTATAAACCCTAATTCATAATTTAATATAAATTATTATTATTATTATTATTATTATTATTATTATTATTATTATTATTATTATTATTATTATTAGGAATTTTAAACCTAATATACGTTTTGTACAGTAACTAACAAACGGCATGTCTAAATAATGAACAGACAGAACCAGAACTTACAGATAAGATATAAGATAAAATCTTATAACTTTTGGAAAAACTTCATGTTATTTTAAATTTAACATTTACCGAAAACGTTACGAAAGGAATAAAAAAAACTGATATATTCGGAAACAATTACTGAAAACTTGACACACCAACCCAGGTAGCGTGCCGGAGACGTTTATCAACTTCACTTAACTTTGTGTTTCATTCAGACTACCCAGGTGAGTTCATAGTCCCACTTTTTACTACGTTTTTCCAAACTTGTGGGGAGATACATGCTACAAACCGAACACAAGTATTTTCTGTATGCTTTCCTGATTTGTATTGCATAAGTTTGCTATTGCCCAAAAGACCCCTAATCATGGACCTCTAATCACTTGCGGGTGAGCGCGAATATAATGGATAGATCTATTGGGTTTGACAGCCCCTTTGTGTTACCGTAACGTAACCAAATGCATTTTATTTGAGTTAAATAAAGAGACTGGCAATCTCCTACTTGGGGGCAAGGTTACCTACATTTAATTATGGGGTAATTTATATCTCATAGCTTATAACTATGAAGATAACCTGTTAACGTTTTGCGTGCCATGAGACTTAGTGTAATATATATATATACTTTACACTGCAGTACTACTGATTACTTTTTATCTAGCTTGTGTTCAAACCTATTACAACTGAAAACACTATGGATTCACTCAACCTTTGTGTTGACTTTTTAAGCATGTTTATCTCAGGTGACTAAAGGCATGATTTGGCACGGAGTGGCTGTGGACTTTCTTCTTATAACAAGAGTGTCCACTTTGTTATCATTCAAAGAATAATGTATTTTATTACGTGTTTTCAAAACTTCCTGTTGGGACCTATATGATGTACTCTGATATAAATAAATGAATGATAACAATTTTATTTAAAAACGTCTCTTTTTAAGTCATTTTCTATACTCACGACTGTGAACCATGAAGTAATACCCCAACTTATATTCCGCTGTGTATATCTAAAAACGGGGGTGTTACACATGATAAGTAGTGAATCTCCCTCATAAATTGAGGGGGAGCAGTTGCATGTTCCATTATCAGCACATATTAAAACTGACCACATTTTCTCCCATAATTTCTAACTTATTTAAATCAATTGGGATCGCAAATCTCAAATGGTTTGAAATTTTTGATCGGGGGAGAGAATGTGATTTAAATATGAAATCTGATAAAATGTGATCTTTTGGACTCATGTGTAGGCTCCCAAATATGTGCTAAACTCTTTTGTATATCGATGCACATATTGATGGGGAGCAAATGGTTTATGATGGCAATTGTGGAAGAATACCAAAGACTGACCAATCTTATTTTAATGCACTGGAGTTATAAGGATGGTGAGGTTAGGTATTAGTTCCTACGATCCCGCCAAAACCGGAGGGATCTTCCCATGGACAATCCTCTAGATAGAATGGAAGTCCTTAGGAATGATTAAAAAGGAGAAAAGTGAATAAGGGAAGAGTGCCGACTGAGATGGAGCTAGTACTGGAACAAACCCAACAAGGTACTGGTGGTGAAGTCTCGGTAAGCACTGAAGGGGTTGAAGAATGAAAAAGAAATGTAAAGATAAAGGGTGAAAAGAAAGAAGCCCTCCTTACACATTAGGCGGAAACCGGGTCAATACATATGCTGTCAGAATCACTTAGTTGATTGCTGACATTGAAGACAAGTATCATGGACCCAGTGATACGCTGCACAACCCTCCCTAGCCACTCAAGGTCCCTTAAAGGATTCTTGTTTCATTGTCACGGAGTTCAATATGTTTCTATCGTCTATCTCACTCCGAGTTAGTCGATATTGAAAAGGTGGCAATCTGCTCCAGCCTCCGATCACTAAATCAAAACGCACTTATCGAGTCTAGAGCCAAGAGATCATCCATAAATCTCATTAGGACACAATTCTAATACGCTTGCTGTTTCATACACCGTGAAAAGCAAGAAAATATATATGAAGAGTCCTACGCATTATCCTCGTGGTATTGCCAGAACATCCGAGTGATACGTAAGTATTCACAATGAAGATGGAAATCCTGCTAGAGCCAACATCAAACAAGCTCTTGGTAGGTGACATGTGAAATCCTTCATGGATCAAACTAGTGAAAACTGGAAAACAACGATGGGGCGATTCAACATTTGAATCAAACTTGTTCCAGGAAATGGATTGACGGATGCTTTTAGAAAAACCTTTCAATGTGCACACCAACTGAATTTCGAGCACATTGATTGTGTACATTTTCAAACAAAAGTGTTTATGACAGAAATGTGATTCAATTGATAAAACCCTCGTCGTGTTGCATAAAATGTTTATCCAGTGACACGAGAGTGATTTTTTTTTTCTAATCAATTTCTCATCAATCAGTGGGTATTTAATTCACTGATTCACTCTACCGTGTTGTCTGCTTTGAGATGTTCCGGTATGAGAACATGCTTGGTATGACGATTCCAATGTTAATTCGTTGGATGAGTCTATACAACAAGCTGGAAATTCCTGTCAAGGAGAATTCTCTTTAAAGGGAATTCTACCTGATCACAGGTCGGTCCTCACGGAACCGAAGGTTAATCCAACCACACCGAGCGAATGACAAAGCCATATTCGTTCTCCAACTTTATTGCTAACTGTTTTATTTCAGATTCATATAAAGATGGTGATGGTGGTTCCTGATTCCAGTAGAGACATGTCAATCCACACTCCATGCTCACACTTACAAATCATTATCAAAGACATCATGATAGTTAAAAGACCTACAACACAGCTTCCGCAACTCTGATGAAGTTATCATGATCCAGAAAAGTGTGAGCATGCAGTCCAACAGTCACAACAAATCACATGAAGGCAATATTACTACAACGGATGAGCTTTGAGATTTACGGTGGCTGATGATCTCAAAGAAGGCTCCAAGATCACAACTTCACATGGAGACGATGCTGCAAGATGACTTGAAGACATATGTTGGATGATAACCTCAAAGAATACTCAAAGATCATCCAAGACAAAAGATCAGTCATCAAAGATCCACTGCTGAACGTACAAAGTGTGCTGAACTTGAAGAATCAAAGGACTACGAGCCAGGAACTTACATGTAGAATCGTTGTAGCTCAAGGTTGTTGAGACCTCATATTATTTAGGACACATAATAATGAAAGCGGAATATTCAATAAAGAATTAACATTATTATGAACAAGGTTTTTCCACAATCACCTCAATTTTATTAAGAATAATAAAACATGTTATCTACCTATAACAAGGATCAAATCGATCTTGAAGTGAAACAAACTAAACCCTAGATGTTTTCTATAACCAAACGCCTAGACACACACGAACTCTTTTAGTCGACTACATTGTAATTGTGCACACCAAAACTAATGACCCATGTCCTCTTTATATACTAGAGGATTAGGGTTTACAATTAGGAAACATAATACATAAGGAAACTAAATAAATCTTCAATCTTTTTGTAGTTTTCTCTTGTCACTTTATGCCTTCATGTTTCATTTCTTGTTTTGTATCATCAAATCAATAAACCCAACAACTTACATCTATGTTATAGAATGCTAGAATTCAATATGTAATTTCCGGGGTGACTTCCCTTAGGGGGAGATTGTTAGGAATATAAATATTCATATGAAGACTCGGTTACCCTGAGTACTCATTGGCATTAAGTAGCTCGTAGGATTATTAGTATTAGTTTAGTTATATTAGTATTTGTGTAGTTGGGTCGGGTCTTTACCCACTGTCAGCTCACTCCACAGCCCACTAGGGGCACCTTAGCTAGTAAGTATAAATACCCCTTCCCAAGTGTGGGAAGGGTTGGAGCTTCTAATCTAATCTTCACATTTTTCCTTCACTTTCTCTCTCTAAATAAGTTCCCACTTTCTTTCTCTCTCTCTAGAATTCACCTAACATCAAATCCAAGTGTGTGTTATGATAATTAATATGTTACAGTTTGAGTAGAGAGATTCAGGAATCACGCCTACGGCGAAGACATATTTTTTAAGATCATTGAAGATCCCCCATAGTTCTCATATATGATTCATCTCAAGTGGGTGGATGATATTGTTATGTATAGTTATGAATCAAAAAAAAAATGTGTTTTTGTATGTATATAGTAGTTATTAGTGCTAGTGCATCATTATAAGCACTATGAGCTTACCAGATTTAATATCGAAGAGGCCACTTCGATCACATTTGAAGATTTGAGTTGGTGACATGTTTACACCAAGATATTGATGAAGACCAAGTAGTGTGCCCATCATGACGTCCGCTAATGACACACTTACTTGTTGCATTATGATCCGGTTTTTGCATCTTGAAGCTTTGATCTTGGATAAACGGCGAACGGTGACGACTTGATTGTAGGCTAAGACTATTTGCTTCTTATTTTTATTTTTCACCATTTATGTGTATCCCATGTCTTATCCTACCCTTTATTCGTGAATCATGCTTAGATGAGGGATTTGAGCAGTCATTAGAGTCTTGGCCAGCGTTCTGGTCATGTATCGATGGTCTTTGTCGCATTCGTCGTAGTATGTTAGTAACGATACTACACCCTAGCCTTATAATTTATTCACCCAATATTGCCTTCAAAGATTGTTTTGACCTTAGCTCTAGTGTTGGAGATATGTGTAACTGCCAAGCCTATGATAGAATACATGCTATAACTGTGCATTGAGTGATCACCCCGAAATTGACACTTAGATTAGAGAGAGTATGAGTGTTTGTTTCCCATTTCGTGAGGTGTTCGGCTTTGAATATTCTAGCATAGGAAATTTTTAATCTCATATTTCCCAAGTAAAATTGGGGGATATCTTTTTAGAAATGATTCTAATAAGGTCTACTTGAGGGCAAGTAGAGTTCAAGTGGGGGGATATTTGATGACATCAAATAATCCTGATAATTAAGTGTCAATTTCCCCCTAATATGCTTATTATTTATATCATTTTATGTGGATATATGCTTTTATTCTTTATATTTCGTTTCAAGGTTGTAAATGAGCATTGGAGCTAAAGAGACGCGGAATTGGAAAAGTACTTCAAAGATACACACTTTAGTATGCTAACTATGAAGAAGTTATGGCGTAGTTACACTCTCCGCTTACGCCGTAGCTAGGAATTCAAACACGAAGACCAAGTCAACGCTAATCAAGGATTACGGCGTAACTATCACAAGAGGTTACGCCGTAATATTCTAAAGACTTTGAAGATTTCGTGATTATGAAGGTTACGCCGTAACCAATGCATAAGGTTACGGCGTAAAAGGCAACAGAATGGGGTGCATGTTATTGACGAGATTACGACGTAGCCACGCCTGAAGATTACGACGTAAATGAAACCCTAATAAGGTTACGGCGTAACTATCCACCTTAGTTACGTCGTAAATATTACTAATGGATAAGATCGCTTGAAGATTACACTAGCTATGGTGTAACCATTTCTATAGGTTACGCCGTAGCTTGTGTCGGGCCTATAAATAGCAGCCCTAATTTCTGCATTTGACACATCTTTCACACCACCAAAAGTCAGAGAACGAAGTAGGGTTCCACAAGGACGATTCACAACAGCATACGGAGCATTTTCCAAGGGAGAAATAATGCCACAACATCAATAAGTTTTAGCATATCATATTTATTTTATATTTACGATTCCATGTCTTCATTTACCATGCAAATAGTTATAGTCTAGGTTTTAAAAAAATACTCAGTTCTCTATAACCTAGGCTCTAATACCAATCTGTAACACCCTCAAATCAGGTCCAGCGGAAGCTTACATGTCACTGGGGTGCTACTCAATTGGTATCTCAACACAAGTACAAAGAACGGTTTTCACCTCTTTCATTTAAAATAAAATTTATTATTAAAAAGCATTAAATTTACATTATTCAAAAATAGTGCGGAAATAGGCCCATAAAATAAATAAAGCGGTCCCAATTGCTTATTAGAGTTGCCTATGACCATGCCCCTTGCCAAGGGCCTCCAGAAGTAAGCTATCGCCTTAAACCTGAGAATACATGCTAAAAGGTCAGCTAACGCTGGTGAGTTCATAGGTTTTAGTTTAAAAACAATATGGTAGAACCATAAGGTTTTTGCATTTAATTAGTCATTCCCAAATTTAATTTAGACACACACTGCCCAAATACACAGTTCCAACATACCAATCCGCAAATAAAAATCAAAATCAAACAGCTAGAACCATAATCAATCATACAGGTACTACACTCATATAGTGTCACACAAGTTTATCCTGTTACGCTGGCTAAGTCACAAAAGTCAAACCACAACAATAATTCCCTATAGGTGCACACTATAGTCCTACACGTACAGGTGCGGCACATGTAATACTAATCCCGCACAGATGTAGCTCATAATAATAATCCCGCACCGATACAGCACATATATTAATAATCCCGCACAGATGCGGCCCGCATAACAATTAACCTTAGCCAGCTCACGCAACAGTATCATAATCACAAACATAGTTACAGGCCAAATCAATAAACACATGTAAAATAAGTAAACATACAACGCATTCCAAATAACCAACTCAAATATTCCAACCAAACAGTAAAATCTTAATCAAACAATTCACGTATCCAAAATAAAATGCAGTTAAGTTTAGTTAAAACGAGCATGTATCCTCCCCCAAAATAGTTATAAAACCAGTAAAAGTAGGGGTCATGAACTCACCTTATCCACAACAATGCAACTATTCACGACTGACACAAATGGAATCTAACTAATCACAACAGTATCCAAAAGACGGGTACAACGGTACGGAAATGGCGCAACCTAATACGCATATAACTATCTCAAAATACGGCTCACACAATAGTAAGGTCTATAAAAGACAATGTGTCATAGTTTTCGTGGATTACACTTATTATTACTTATAAAAAAAGGTAAGTATCAATGTTTCGTGTGGTGGTAAGAAAACATAGACTCTAAATACAACTCATGCCAAAATGGAAAGACATCGACATAGTCGAGAAATATTGACAAGACACAAGCAAATCAAAGAAAAACTAGGAGTTGACGACAACTAACTATGTACATAACATAAGTCGATTGGTAGTTTCGGTATTTTCTCCATATCCCCAAATAGCTTAGAAAGGTCATTTAGATTTCATAATAAAAGTTATTTGAAATAAAGACATTAGGTTGGAATGCTTTCTAAATTTCGGCCTTACGCGTCCATTTATACAACGTACCCAAATTATTGTGACTTCTAAATTTTCTCAAAACAATTTAATAGCAAGTTAATAATAATATTCATTGATTATTAGACACTATTTTCTTATTATATATTTGTTACGAATCAAATATATTAAATTCGTCTTAAGTCTAATATATTGTATTCGTTTCAAGTCCAATAAGTCTATATTGTCCAACACCCAATGTCCAATAAATATTAATAGATGTCAAAATAGTTCAAGTCCGATATATGTCAAATATCCCAAGTATAATATTATTAGCTTTTATCCAGTGTCCAACAAATCTGAAACTTACCAAGGATCGCCAAGACAAAATAACCTTTATCAAACACGTTAACTCAATATTCCTATAACCTTAACTATTTACAAAATTAACTCTTTTAAACTTTTGAGCTTATGAGTCAAGTTACAAACGAACAACACTTCTTAGTTTTGTGGGTTTATCCAAAACACACCTTTTAGTTTTCTGATGAAGCGAAAAGTGTACTGCTTTTAGGGGGTCATTTAAGCCCTAAATCGTATTTATTTGATCAAATATTGCCCTAAATCGTTCCTTTTGTCATTTTAGGTACTTTGGAGAAGAAATCTTGAAAAGGAAGCATTTTGGACGTTTTTGGAGCATAAAAGTGAAGAAAATGACAAAGTCTCCAAAGCTGCTGGAAAAGTACACTTGACGGCGTCAAGAATTGTTCTAGACGGCGTCACGGCTTGGCAAAAGAGGTGGATATGACAAAATACACGTGACGCGCCAGAGAGTTTTGCAATGGAAATCTGACGGCGTCACCCTTTAAGGTGATCAAGGCCATCACGGTTTAAGTTAAAGAGAGACGGCGTCAAGCACATTTCTGACGGCGTCAACCCTTGATAGGCCAGAGCGGATTTTGGAGGATTAAAAAGGGACGGCGTCAGGAAGACCATCCGGGAACCCTAGCCACGGCGAGGTGACGGCGTCACCTCCTACAACGTGACGCCGTCAGCCACTAAACTCTATATATAGTTTTGCAATTTTTATTCATTGTGTGCAACTTTGTGAGGAGAAACTCTAAGACGAATTTTCTGCCATTTTTAAGGGTTTTATACCCTTGGATCTCCCATGTTTAATTGAAGATAAGTAATCATTTAATCATTCAATATGTCTATGTGTTGTTTGATTATATCTTGTTCTTGTCTTTTAATTAACATGCTAGGCTAGATTTATCTTGTGTTTGCTTAGATCTAATGAAACCTAACTATTGATTATTGGTTGTTGGTGTGTTATTAATTGTATTGGATGATTGTTTATCGATGTTAGGCTTAAGAAAACTGGCTAACCTCCTATACGGTAACTTGCTTGAACGTCTTAATAAACATGAACCAATGCGTACTAAGGTTTTTATGGTTGTATTTAATGCATGAGCGAATTCTAGTGATCCCATGTTAGGAGCTTCTTAGCCGGCTCGACATAGGAGTGAAGTAGGAGCTTGTAGAGTTGGGGAAGTACGTACGCCACCCCACGATTGGTATTAAGGAATACACCCGTCATCCACGCAGTTAATACACACTAATCAACCGGTAAAAGATAGTTAGGGAGTAAGGAAATCTAAGTAAACACATTTCTCTCCATATAAGTTCCACGACCTTTCATTTTCAGTTATTTTATTTTATTTGCATTTGTAGTTATTTGGGTTAGTTGACTAGCAACTAATTCCGCCCACTCCTTCAAACCCGAGATTTTACTTGCTTTCATAAAAATATAAAAAATACAAAAAGAATCTTCCCTCACCCTTAGACCTATTAGAGTAGTTTTTCAATCCTAACGACACTATTCCCCTAGAGAATGATCAATCCCCCGGTACTTGCCACTTCACTATACTACATCGGTCAGGTACACTGCCCGGTGGGGATTGCAAGCCTCTTGAGATCCCTCGAGAGGTAAAACCTGTTGTAAGGTTGCAAAACCACGCATCAAGTTTTTTGGCGCCTCTGCCGGGGAATAGTTATTGTTTAGGTTGAATTTTTATTTTATTAGGTCTACTCACTAGATTCCTTTCTAGTGAGATTTTTATTTTATTTTTCTAGATTTTCTTTAGTCTATCTTTTTTCTTCGTTTCTTTGTTCGTAACCATTACCATTCGACATCATGAAAGGTGGTAATATCCTTGATCCCAACAACCCACCACCACAAAAACACCCACCTCCTAGAGCCCGTACCTTAGGAGACTACTCCCGTCCTAGCCACCATGGCTATCGAAACACCATTGAGCTCACTCAAGGAGCCAATGTCACTCCCTTGCGATCCGACACCATCCGATTGGTGCAAAGCGGATCCGCATTCCATGGACTTCGTTCCGAAGATCCTAATCAACATCTCAAGGACTTTCTCAAAATCGTTGATTCCATAGACCTTGATGTTGCCACTCGAGAGACGACCCGACTGCGTCTCTTTCAATTCTCTCTGCGGGACCAAGCTAGTTAATGGCTAGAACGTCTACCTGCAGGATCCATCACCTCTTGGGATGATCTCACCACTCGTTTCCTCGCTCAGTTTTTCCCACCAGGAAGAACTACCAAGCTAAGGAATGATATCTTGATGTTCCAACAACGTCAAGG
Organism: Artemisia tridentata subsp. tridentata; assembly: GCA_021014915.2. Lineage (NCBI taxonomy): Eukaryota > Viridiplantae > Streptophyta > Magnoliopsida > Asterales > Asteraceae > Artemisia > Artemisia tridentata. Next base: position 169,636,295 of record CP139507.1, on the reverse strand, counting down.
CGAAACCCTCTACGAGGCATGGACTCGATTCAAGGACTTACTCCAAAAAGTCCCTCACCATGGCATAGAACTTTGGCTCCAAGTCCAAATCTTCTATCACCATATCAATCTCTCCACGAGGCAAACCATTGACCAATCGGCTGGTGGTAAGCTACGTGATCTAAGTGCGGAACAATCATGGGCTCTCCTAGAGATCTTGCTCTTTATGACAACGAAAGTTGGAGTGATCCCCGTGATTTGAATAAAACGGTCAAGGCAATATCTTTGCCTTCGAACAATTCAAGCACTTCCGACCGTAGGATCATAGAACTTGAAGACCAAGTCAAGTTTCTTATGAAATCCTACGAGGCTCCTAAACCTTCAAGCCAAGTGAACAAAATCACTTCTTCGTGTAAATTATGTAGTGGTCCCCACGACACTCATGATTGCATGGAACTCCCCAAACAGGCTTTCAAAGAATTCGCATCCTCGCGAATCGATAAGGCGGGAGATAAGTGGCTCACCACTAATTATGGACCCAAGAATTCCGAAGATAGGTACGAGGCATGGAAGAGTAAGCCAAATTTTAGTTGGAACCCAAACTCGAAGCGTATCATTCAATGACTCTCCCCCACTCACCTGGTCTGAACATTATCCTCATCAGCATATGCATAAACAACAAAATCACGAGGAATCACTGCAAAAATTCATTCTCTCTCAAGAAACACAGCTCTCCAAACTTGAGAATCAATTCAGACAACAGCAAGTTGATATGAACAACAAGGTTGATAACCTGTTAAAGGTTATCAATGATCGCATTGTTGGCAGGTCAACTTGTGAGTTGGCACGGGTTAATGAGATCAAAGATGTCACGGTGACTCACCAAACACCCCCTCCTGTAAAAATCAAGCACCCTAGTAAACTCTTCAAACACATATCACAAAACGGAAAAGAAACTAGAGATACTCATACCCCTTCAAAACCACTCCACTTCGTGAACACCATTACAACAATACTTATTCCTAAACCCAATCTGGACCAACAATCAACCGAGAATGTGGACAATGAAATGAAGGGTGAAGTTCCTGAAAAGAACACCGAGGCGCCCGGCGACTATCTAGACTCACCAAAGAACTCTAGTACAAGAGAGTTGAATGATGAGGAGGGCTCGGAAGAGAAATCCAAAATGCCTCATGGGCTCCCAGGACTGCTAGACCGCCCCCTGGTGGAGGAACTTGAGAGGGGCATAGCAAAGTTGCCTATGGGATTTGGAGAGAGTATAGAGGATGGCGCTCCCAGGGTCTTTAAGATATCTTGCACCACTAGGAAAAAGTTTATAAAAGATGCCTACATAAACCCCAACTCTTCTATGAATGCAATATCCCTTTCTCTATATAACGAAGCCTTCGCCAAACAGGTCAAATATGAAGGGTTTAATATCATTGGGGTAATAAGGAGGGTACCAATTGTGATAGAAAAGTTCCTCTTTCATATCGAGCTGACTGTATTTAATAACATGAACTCGATCATCAGCCCATCCTTAACTAGCCTTGTTCTAGGCAAACCATTCATAAAAGCAACGGGAGTGATACTCGATGAGGATAATAGTAGTGCATTATTTACCGATGGTGTCAGGAAAGTGATTTTTCAGGATGGCAGTGAAGAAGTGTATGAGTATCAACCATCAGCAATTTGCAACACATGGGGGCTACACAGTAGAAGGCCTGGCCGAATTAAGCGACGTGATCCGAATAATCTCAAAATACCTTGCATGATTGGTCACAAGCATTTTTATAATGTTTACATTGACACATGTTTACCCAAAAATGTGATGTCCTTGTTTCATTATAACAACATTTGTAGATGGGGGATGATTCATAAAGGGAAGGATGACATTGGCATAGATGATGATGTACAGGTGTTTGTAGGAAATATGACATTCACTATGAGCTTCGCAATCATCGATAATATCGAAAAGTACATCGATCCCAGGTTATCACAAGTTGTTTTTGGGGCACCTTTTTGCAAGGCCACAAGCTTGGTTGTGGACAAGCTCAATGGGATCATGACTTTCACCGATGGGATTAGGGAAATCTCATACCAAACGCCTTACAAGATGAGAAAATTCAAGGAGATTGATTATGGAGGGCTCGATGGGTTAAGTTCCCAACTCGTGTTATGTGATGATGATGTGAGAAGAGGATGTAAGGACACTTTTGACCTGTCGAGTGGATTCTTTAAGCATGTTAAGGAGCTTAGTTCTAAATACCAAAACAATCCGTTTGATCTCGAGGACCCGAAATACCTTTACTATGAAAGTGATTCTGATAGAGAATCAAAGGGGAACCTCGAAACCGTGACCAATGATGGAATCACGTAATGTACGTGACTTTGAGTCTAGCTACAAGACTCGTTAATAAAGAAAAGCGCTTCTTGGGAGGCAACCCAAGCTTTATTTGCTTTGTGTGTTTATTTATTTGTTTGTTTGATTTTATTTGTTTCCGTATGTATGTTTAATTTTTATTATTATTGATTCATGTTCAAAAGTAAATTGTGAAAATGCTTTATCTTGTTTTTAACTTCGTCTTAACTACATATAAAGGTATTTTGCAAAAGTTAAGTGTAAGGGAAATCCAAATCGGTTCATTAGAACAAATGAACATGAATCATAACAATAATAAATTAACATACATATTAGTATTTGTTTGAGTCAAATGCTTGTATCGAGTCATAATGATATTTTGCAGGAATTCCAGGAAGTAAGGTATAGGTTTTTCCAGAAATTTTCCAGAAACTTAACATGAGAATTCTGTCAGATCATTTCTGACGGCGTCAGGCATTACAACCTGACGGCGTCAGGTTTTTAATTTTCTGAAATTGTTGAAAGTTTTGTTTTCATAAAAAGTTTTTATTAAATCTCTAACTTATAAACTCCAGGAATCTGCAAAATAATCATTCCACAAGCATTATATCCTTATATAGATTTATCCCGCCGTTGTTATGCAGGTTTTCGTGTTTGTTTTCTCAGGTTTAACAGGTTATTTTGGACAAGGAAATGTATGTGGAATCAAGCTTTTGGCGATGCTTTAGTCTTGGAGCTTCTACGTTCTCTTGGAAGAAGATCTAACCATGTTACCTCTTTATCCACCGAACGAATCAGGGGAGTATTTGATTTCATTCTTTTACCTTATTTACTTTTACATCTTGTTATTTGAACATTGGGGACAATGTTCATCTTAAGTGTAAGGGGGGTGGGGGTAAAGTACGATACTTTAGAGAATACAAGTGCACTTGATTTTTGTTTGTTTAATGGTAGATGTGTAATAAAACTGAGAGAAATACCTGTTAGGGCAATTTTAGTGCCAAATTTAAAATTTTTTACAACATATAGGAGTGAAACTTTGATCTTAATGAGCGTCTCACGGATAGGAGTTATATGACTAGCACAAAACCGTACCACTAAAAAAATTTTCCACCCCCAAATATGTGAGGTTCTCCCTAGAATTGGTAGGAAAAGCAATTATGCTATGATGTGTGTACCGGTAGCACTTAGATTCTAGAACTTGCGTTAGGATCATTCCGAGGCCACAAGTGAGACTACATTCGTGTAGTTAGATTTACTACATGATAAGAGGCATTAGGATTAACCCATTGTTTTTACACCTGTGTTTTTGTTATAATTACATTGGCTACATTGGTCAAGTAATTCTCCCACACCCTTTGCATTGTACTCATTTTTAGTACACGATACCCCTAGTACACCCCTCAGAGCCTATCTTTTCGTTTCTAACTTTAAGCATTTTACTTAAAGGAAGAATTTGTTATACCCCACTTAAATGTACACCCAAATCGCCTTAGCCTACCTTGTATGCACTCATCTTGAGTGCATTATTGTGACAACATTTGTTTAAACCCCAAGTTAACTATCTAATTGATTACATGGTTGCTAAGTCGAGTCATATCCTTGTACATATTGTTTTGGGACGATTGGGACTCATGGGTAAAGTACTAGTGTAATGGAGTAATGGGGAAGAACAACATTATTACCCCCATATGTGCTAATATTTTAAAAGTACTCCAAGTGTTTCGATTATCTTAATTCGAGTCATTAGAATAGTTATTTGTAAAGTTATGTAAAAATTCAAGTGTAAGGGGAATGCAACGCCCCTATGATGTATTATTTTGGATGGTAGGGCAAGAGTGTATGAAAAAAAAATAGAAAAAAATTAAGAAAAATACAAAAAAATGAGAAAAAGAAGAGTAGAAAAAAACATACGGACTACCATCCCGTTTCATTTTATGTTTTTTTTAGTTTGTTTTAAGCTTAAGTCGAGTCTAGTCTTGGCTTAGCAACGCCATAGTGTACATGTAATTAATCAAGATCTTTAACTCGCCACTAGTAAAATATCCCTTATCCAACAAATCCGTGTTTATCATATCCCTACACCTAACGTTATAACCCGTTTAAAAGCCCTCTTTGATAGTTTATCTTAGATGCTTACGCCTAGTGGAGAAGGTTTTTGATCCTTTCCCAAGCCTATGGTAATCTATTTGCTATGACAGGTAGTGAGAGATATTATCCGTTTTCATTTATGAGATATACTTTTATGACACTTGAGAGATGTGAGTATCTAAACACTACTTGTGAGGTGCTAGTTTGTAATCTTTGTGCTTATTATGATTAAAGTGGAACGACTATTTGTTGTAATTACTTTTATATTAGCGTTAAATGACCCCTAACTTGTATTTTGATTAGAATAAAAGCGCATTTGCTTGAGGACAAGCAAATCTCAAGTGTAAGGGTATTTGATGAAGCGAAAAGTGTACCGCTTTTAGGGGGTCATTTAAGCCCTAAATCGTATTTATTTGATCAAATATTGCCCTAAATCGTTCCTTTTGTCATTTTAGGTACTTTGGAGAAGAAATCTTGAAAAGGAAGCATTTTGGACGTTTTTGGAGCATAAAAGTGAAGAAAATGACAAAGTCTCCAAAGCTGCTGGAAAAGTACACTTGACGGCGTCAAGAATTGTTCTAGACGGCGTCACGGCTTGGCAAAAGAGGTGGATATGACAAAATACACGTGACGCGCCAGAGAGTTTTGCAATGGAAATCTGACGGCGTCACCCTTTAAGGTGATCAAGGCCATCACGGTTTAAGTTAAAGAGAGACGGCGTCAAGCACATTTCTGACGGCGTCAACCCTTGATAGGCCAGAGCGGATTTTGGAGGATTAAAAAGGGACGGCGTCAGGAAGACCATCCGGGAACCCTAGCCACGGCGAGGTGACGGCGTCACCTCCTACAACGTGACGCCGTCAGCCACTAAACTCTATATATAGTTTTGCAATTTTTATTCATTGTGTGCAACTTTGTGAGGAGAAACTCTAAGACGAATTTTCTGCCATTTTTAAGGGTTTTATACCCTTGGATCTCCCATGTTTAATTGAAGATAAGTAATCATTTAATCATTCAATATGTCTATGTGTTGTTTGATTATATCTTGTTCTTGTCTTTTAATTAACATGCTAGGCTAGATTTATCTTGTGTTTGCTTAGATCTAATGAAACCTAACTATTGATTATTGGTTGTTGGTGTGTTATTAATTGTATTGGATGATTGTTTATCGATGTTAGGCTTAAGAAAACTGGCTAACCTCCTATACGGTAACTTGCTTGAACGTCTTAATAAACATGAACCAATGCGTACTAAGGTTTTTATGGTTGTATTTAATGCATGAGCGAATTCTAGTGATCCCATGTTAGGAGCTTCTTAGCCGGCTCGACATAGGAGTGAAGTAGGAGCTTGTAGAGTTGGGGAAGTACGTACGCCACCCCACGATTGGTATTAAGGAATACACCCGTCATCCACGCAGTTAATACACACTAATCAACCGGTAAAAGATAGTTAGGGAGTAAGGAAATCTAAGTAAACACATTTCTCTCCATATAAGTTCCACGACCTTTCATTTTCAGTTATTTTATTTTATTTGCATTTGTAGTTATTTGGGTTAGTTGACTAGCAACTAATTCCGCCCACTCCTTCAAACCCGAGATTTTACTTGCTTTCATAAAAATAATAAAAAATACAAAAAGAATCTTCCCTCACCCTTAGACCTATTAGAGTAGTTTTTCAATCCTAACGACACTATTCCCCTAGAGAATGATCAATCCCCCGGTACTTGCCACTTCACTATACTACATCGGTCAGGTACACTGCCCGGTGGGGATTGCAAGCCTCTTGAGATCCCTCGAGAGGTAAAACCTGTTGTAAGGTTGCAAAACCACGCATCAAGTTTTTTGGCGCCTCTGCCGGGGAATAGTTATTGTTTAGGTTGAATTTTTATTTTATTAGGTCTACTCACTAGATTCCTTTCTAGTGAGATTTTTATTTTATTTTTCTAGATTTTCTTTAGTCTATCTTTTTTCTTCGTTTCTTTGTTCGTAACCATTACCATTCGACATCATGAAAGGTGGTAATATCCTTGATCCCAACAACCCACCACCACAAAAACACCCACCTCCTAGAGCCCGTACCTTAGGAGACTACTCCCGTCCTAGCCACCATGGCTATCGAAACACCATTGAGCTCACTCAAGGAGCCAATGTCACTCCCTTGCGATCCGACACCATCCGATTGGTGCAAAGCGGATCCGCATTCCATGGACTTCGTTCCGAAGATCCTAATCAACATCTCAAGGACTTTCTCAAAATCGTTGATTCCATAGACCTTGATGTTGCCACTCGAGAGACGACCCGACTGCGTCTCTTTCATTTCTCTCTGCGGGACCAAGCTAGTTAATGGCTAGAACGTCTACCTGCAGGATCCATCACCTCTTGGGATGATCTCACCACTCGTTTCCTCGCTCAGTTTTTCCCACCAGGAAGAACTACCAAGCTAAGGAATGATATCTTGATGTTCCAACAACGTCAAGGCGAAACCCTCTACGAGGCATGGACTCGATTCAAGGACTTACTCCAAAAAGTCCCTCACCATGGCATAGAACTTTGGCTCCAAGTCCAAATCTTCTATCACCATATCAATCTCTCCACGAGGCAAACCATTGACCAATCGGCTGGTGGTAAGCTACGTGATCTAAGTGCGGAACAATCATGGGCTCTCCTAGAGATCTTGCTCTTTATGACAACGAAAGTTGGAGTGATCCCCGTGATTTGAATAAAACGGTCAAGGCAATATCTTTGCCTTCGAACAATTCAAGCACTTCCGACCGTAGGATCATAGAACTTGAAGACCAAGTCAAGTTTCTTATGAAATCCTACGAGGCTCCTAAACCTTCAAGCCAAGTGAACAAAATCACTTCTTCGTGTAAATTATGTAGTGGTCCCCACGACACTCATGATTGCATGGAACTCCCCAAACAGGCTTTCAAAGAATTCGCATCCTCGCGAATCGATAAGGCGGGAGATAAGTGGCTCACCACTAATTATGGACCCAAGAATTCCGAAGATAGGTACGAGGCATGGAAGAGTAAGCCAAATTTTAGTTGGAACCAAACTCGAAGCGTATCATTCAATGACTCTCCCCCACTCACCTGGTCTGAACATTATCCTCATCAGCATATGCATAAACAACAAAATCACGAGGAATCACTGCAAAAATTCATTCTCTCTCAAGAAACACAGCTCTCCAAACTTGAGAATCAATTCAGACAACAGCAAGTTGATATGAACAACAAGGTTGATAACCTGTTAAAGGTTATCAATGATCGCATTGTTGGCAGGTCAACTTGTGAGTTGGCACGGGTTAATGAGATCAAAGATGTCACGGTGACTCACCAAACACCCCCTCCTGTAAAAATCAAGCACCCTAGTAAACTCTTCAAACACATATCACAAAACGGAAAAGAAACTAGAGATACTCATACCCCTTCAAAACCACTCCACTTCGTGAACACCATTACAACAATACTTATTCCTAAACCCAATCTGGACCAACAATCAACCGAGAATGTGGACAATGAAATGAAGGGTGAAGTTCCTGAAAAGAACACCGAGGCGCCCGGCGACTATCTAGACTCACCAAAGAACTCTAGTACAAGAGAGTTGAATGATGAGGAGGGCTCGGAAGAGAAATCCAAAATGCCTCATGGGCTCCCAGGACTGCTAGACCGCCCCCTGGTGGAGGAACTTGAGAGGGGCATAGCAAAGTTGCCTATGGGATTTGGAGAGAGTATAGAGGATGGCGCTCCCAGGGTCTTTAAGATATCTTGCACCACTAGGAAAAAGTTTATAAAAGATGCCTACATAAACCCCAACTCTTCTATGAATGCAATATCCCTTTCTCTATATAACGAAGCCTTCGCCAAACAGGTCAAATATGAAGGGTTTAATATCATTGGGGTAATAAGGAGGGTACCAATTGTGATAGAAAAGTTCCTCTTTCATATCGAGCTGACTGTATTTAATAACATGAACTCGATCATCAGCCCATCCTTAACTAGCCTTGTTCTAGGCAAACCATTCATAAAAGCAACGGGAGTGATACTCGATGAGGATAATAGTAGTGCATTATTTACCGATGGTGTCAGGAAAGTGATTTTTCAGGATGGCAGTGAAGAAGTGTATGAGTATCAACCATCAGCAATTTGCAACACATGGGGGCTACACAGTAGAAGGCCTGGCCGAATTAAGCGACGTGATCCGAATAATCTCAAAATACCTTGCATGATTGGTCACAAGCATTTTTATAATGTTTACATTGACACATGTTTACCCAAAAATGTGATGTCCTTGTTTCATTATAACAACATTTGTAGATGGGGGATGATTCATAAAGGGAAGGATGACATTGGCATAGATGATGATGTACAGGTGTTTGTAGGAAATATGACATTCACTATGAGCTTCGCAATCATCGATAATATCGAAAAGTACATCGATCCCAGGTGATCACAAGTTGTTTTTGGGGCACCTTTTTGCAAGGCCACAAGCTTGGTTGTGGACAAGCTCAATGGGATCATGACTTTCACCGATGGGATTAGGGAAATCTCATACCAAACGCCTTACAAGATGAGAAAATTCAAGGAGATTGATTATGGAGGGCTCGATGGGTTAAGTTCCCAACTCGTGTTATGTGATGATGATGTGAGAAGAGGATGTAAGGACACTTTTGACCTGTCGAGTGGATTCTTTAAGCATGTTAAGGAGCTTAGTTCTAAATACCAAAACAATCCGTTTGATCTCGAGGACCCGAAATACCTTTACTATGAAAGTGATTCTGATAGAGAATCAAAGGGGAACCTCGAAGCCGCGACCAATGATGGAATCACGTAATGTACGTGACTTTGAGTCTAGCTACAAGACTCGTTAATAAAGAAAGCGCTTCTTGGAGGCAACCCAAGCTTTATTTGCTTTGTGTGTTTATTTATTTGTTTGTTTGATTTTTATTTGTTTCCGTATGTATGTTTAATTTTTATTATTATTGATTCATGTTCAAAAGTAAATTGTGAAAATGCTTTATCTTGTTTTTAACTTCGTCTTAACTACATATAAAGGTATTTTGCAAAAGTTAAGTGTAAGGGAAATCCAAATCGGTTCATTAGAACAAATGAACATGAATCATAACAATAATAAATTAACATACATATTAGTATTTGTTTGAGTCAAATGCTTGTATCGAGTCATAATGATATTTTGCAGGAATTCCAGGAAGTAAGGTATAGGTTTTTCCAGAAATTTTCCAGAAACTTAACATGAGAATTCTGTCAGATCATTTCTGACGGCGTCAGGCATTACAACCTGACGGCGTCAGGTTTTAATTTTCTGAAATTGTTGAAAGTTTTGTTTTCATAAAAAGTTTTTATTAAATCTCTAACTTATAAACTCCAGGAATCTGCAAAATAATCATTCCACAAGCATTATATCCTTATATAGATTTATCCCGCCGTTGTTATGCAGGTTTTCGTGTTTGTTTTCTCAGGTTTAACAGGTTATTTTGGACAAGGAAATGTATGTGGAATCAAGCTTTTGGCGATGCTTTAGTCTTGGAGCTTCTACGTTCTCTTGGAAGAAGATCTAACCATGTTACCTCTTTATCCACCGAACGAATCAGGGGAGTATTTGATTTCATTCTTTTACCTTATTTACTTTTACATCTTGTTATTTGAACATTGGGGACAATGTTCATCTTAAGTGTAAGGGGGGTGGGGGTAAAGTACGATACTTTAGAGAATACAAGTGCACTTGATTTTTGTTTGTTTAATGGTAGATGTGTAATAAAACTGAGAGAAATACCTGTTAGGGCAATTTTAGTGCCAAATTTAAAATTTTTTACAACATATAGGAGTGAAACTTTGATCTTAATGAGCGTCTCACGGATAGGAGTTATATGACTAGCACAAAACCGTACCACTAAAAAAATTTTCCACCCCCAAATATGTGAGGTTCTCCCTAGAATTGGTAGGAAAAGCAATTATGCTATGATGTGTGTACCGGTAGCACTTAGATTCTAGAACTTGCGTTAGGATCATTCCGAGGCCACAAGTGAGACTACATTCGTGTAGTTAGATTTACTACATGATAAGAGGCATTAGGATTAACCCATTGTTTTTACACCTGTGTTTTTGTTATAATTACATTGGCTACATTGGTCAAGTAATTCTCCCACACCCTTTGCATTGTACTCATTTTTAGTACACGATACCCCTAGTACACCCCTCAGAGCCTATCTTTTCGTTTCTAACTTTAAGCATTTTACTTAAAGGAAGAATTTGTTATACCCCACTTAAATGTACACCCAAATCGCCTTAGCCTACCTTGTATGCACTCATCTTGAGTGCATTATTGTGACAACATTTGTTTAAACCCCAAGTTAACTATCTAATTGATTACATGGTTGCTAAGTCGAGTCATATCCTTGTACATATTGTTTTGGGATGATTGGGACTCATGGGTAAAGTACTAGTGTAATGGAGTAATGGGGAAGAACAACATTATTACCCCCATATGTGCTAAATATTTTAAAAGTACTCCAAGTGTTTCGATTATCTTAATTCGAGTCATTAGAATAGTTATTTGTAAAGTTATGTAAAAATTCAAGTGTAAGGGGAATGCAACGCCCCTATGATGTATTATTTTGGATGGTAGGGCAAGAGTGTATGAAAAAAAAATAGAAAAAAATTAAGAAAGATACAAAAAAATGAGAAAAAGAAGAGTAGAAAAAAACATACGGACTACCATCCCGTTTCATTTTATGTTTTTTTTAGTTTGTTTTAAGCTTAAGTCGAGTCTAGTCTTGGCTTAGCAACGCCATAGTGTACATGTAATTAATCAAGATCTTTAACTCGCCACTAGTAAAATATCCCTTATCCAACAAATCCGTGTTTATCATATCCCTACACCTAACGTTATAACCCGTTTAAAAGCCCTCTTTGATAGTTTATCTTAGATGCTTACGCCTAGTGGAGAAGGTTTTTGATCCTTTCCCAAGCCTATGGTAATCTATTTGCTATGACAGGTAGTGAGAGATATTATCCGTTTTCATTTATGAGATATACTTTTATGACACTTGAGAGATGTGAGTATCTAAACACTACTTGTGAGGTGCTAGTTTGTAATCTTTGTGCTTATTATGATTAAAGTGGAACGACTATTTGTTGTAATTACTTTTATATTAGCGTTTAAATGACCCCTAACTTGTATTTTGATTAGAATAAAAGCGCATTTGCTTGAGGACAAGCAAATCTCAAGTGTAAGGGTATTTGATGAAGCGAAAAGTGTACCGCTTTTAGGGGGTCATTTAAGCCCTAAATCATATTTATTTGATCAAATATTGCCCTAAATTGTTCCTTTTGTCATTTTAGGTACTTTGGAGAAGAAATCTGGAAAAGGAAGCATTTTGGACGTTTTTGGAGCATAAAAGTGAAGAAAACGACAAAGTCTCCAAAGCTGCTGGAAAAGTACACTTGAAGGCGTCAAGAATTGTTCTAGACGGCGTCACGGCTTGGCAAAAGAGGTGGATATGAAAAAATACACGTGACGCGCCAGAGAGTTTTGCAATGGAAATCTGACGGCGTCACCCTTTAAGGTGATCAAGGCCATCACGGTTTAAGTTAAAGAGAGACGGCGTCAAGCACATTTCTGACGGCGTCAACCCTTGATAGGCCAGAGCGGATTTTGGAGGATTAAAAAGGGACGGCGTCAGGAAGACCATCCGGGAACCCTAGCCACGGCGAGGTGACGGTGTCACCTCCTACAACGTGACGCCGTCAGCCACTAAACTCTATATATAGTTTTGCAATTTTTATTCATTGTGTGCAACTTTGTGAGGAGAAACCCTAAGACGAATTTTCTGCCATTTTTAAGGGTTTTATACCCTTGGATCTCCCATGTTTAATTGAAGATAAGTAATCATTTAATCATTCACTATGTCTATGTGTTGTTTGATTATATCTTGTTCTTGTCTTTTAATTAACATGCTAGGCTAGATTTATCTTGTGTTTGCTTAGATCTAATGAAACCTAACTATTGATTATTGGTTGTTGGTGTGTTATTAATTGTATTGGATGATTGTTTATCGATGTTAGGCTTAAGAAAACTGGCTAACCTCCTATACGGTAACTTGCTTGAACGTCTTAAGAAACATGAACCAATGAGTACTAAGGTTTTTATGGTTGTATTTAATGCATGAGCGAATTCTAGTGATCCTATGTTAGGAGCTTCTTAGCCGGCTCGACATAGGAGTGAAGTAGGAGCTTGTAGAGTTGGGGAAGTACGTACGCCACCCCACGATTGGTATTAAGGAATACACCCGTCATCCACGTAATTAATACACACTAATCAACCGGTAAAAGATAGTTAGGGAGTAAGGAAATCTAAGTAAACACATTTCTCTCCATATAAGTTCCACGACCTTTCATTTTCAGTTATTTTATTTTATTTGCATTTGTAGTTATTTGGGTTAGTTGACTAGCAACTAATTCCGCCTACTCCTTCATACCCGAGATTTTACTTGCTTTCATAAAAATATAAAAAATACAAAAAGAATCTTCCCTCACCCTTAGACCTATTAGAGTAGTTTTTCAATCCTAACAACACTATTCCCCTAGAGAACGATCAATCCCCCGGTACTTGCCACTTCACTATACTACATCGGTCAGGTACACTGCCTGGTGGGGATTGCAAGCCTCTTGAGATCCCTCGAGAGGTAAAACCTGTTGTAAGGTCGCAAAACCGCGCATCTTAGTTTTGTGGGTTTATCCAAAACACACCTTTTAGTTTTCTGGGGCTTACTAGCCCATTCACCACAATTTAATAACACGACTTAACCTATGGGGCTTTAGCTTGTGACCTAATCAAACGCACCCTTAATGGACTACTGGTCCAAACCAAATTCAACACAAAACAAATCCAACTACAAGCATAACCCTGTACACAAACAAATCGCTAGAACAAACACCTCTATGGTGTTTTTGTTTGTCGACTGTGACCAGGACTCACAAGCAGATTATTAGCCTCATTTGTGGTTTTCTCATCAAATCTAAACACAACCAACTAAAACACTTATATATTTTGAAACAAGATCAAACAACCCTTTTTGTTAATTTGTTTTATCGAAGGCTAAAGTAGCACCCTACGTGGGTGTTAGTGAGCCGTATACAAAAACGAGCACACACATCCCTTGTGGTGTCTTGTTAACCAAACCAAAGCAACCATCACACATGAAGTTTTCTCTTAACAAATCGAGCACACAAACAACCCATTATCAGTTGAAACCACAAACAAATTAACTTATTTAATGAATACATGAGCCAAAACAAAATAAAACCTCATCCAATACCGAGACCATGACAAGACGAAAAGCAAGGACCAAGCTAACTCGTAACCCATACGGGTCACGACCCGTATCACGGATGGGTTTTGACCTGACCCGCCAACCAAGACATATCAAACGAACACCCCTTTCTAGTCAATTTTTCACAACACGAGACAAATCAAAATATTTTTAATCCGGTTAATATCCACGAAAATCTATAACACGAATTCATATTCGGTTTTAATCAAACAACAATAATAAATTAGTTTTAACCTTCGACATACCCGAGAGTAGATGAGAGGGAAGAAAGAAGGAGAAAAGAGATGATGGTGACGACGGCGGTGGTGGGGGCTATGGTGGCGGCTACTCACGGTCATGAGCCAAAAACAATCAAAACCCCAAAATGACCCACGACTTCCTCTTGTCTTCTACGTTGGTGGTGACGGCAAGACATGGTTGTGATGGCAGGGTGGTGGTGGCCGGATGGCCGGAAGGTGGTGGCCGGATTAGGTGGCGGCTGGAAACCCTAGGAGGGGAGGGAGGGAGGAATTGGTGAAATGAGTTACTAACCCTAACATCCCCTTTTATTCTAAAACAAGGGACTAGATGTGTAAACCTAGAAAGATAAGGGATGACGGGGTAATTATCTCTAGGGACCATGACTGTTATTTAGAAAATCTTTCATAAAATGAGGTTCGGGACTCATTTTGACTAGTAAACAGCGGATTCAAAAAACGAGAATAATGCCATCGCGCTCGGGATAATATTTCCGATAAAAACGACTATATATACGCCTAATTTCTCATAAATAATACCAAACTCAAAATAAATCATCGGTTCTCCGAATATAACATGTCAAGAAAATTACGGGGTATTACACATTGAGTATCTTCTCTCTCAACCCAATGTGCAACCAATTACTCTTGCCACCATGCCACCTTCTGCTCCACCATCTTCTCCGCCACCTTGTTCTCCACCTTCTAACTAAACATCTCTATATGTTTAGTTAAAAATAATCAATGATTATCTTTTGGGCCAAGCATGTTCTAGGAACTTAGATCTTGCTAGGAATAGCTTGTAGTTTCTCTTAACTTGAGTGTATTGTATCATGTATGCCGTTATCTATCTATCTTGTATGGCTCTCTTATGTATGATCTCATGCTTTGGTTAATGAAATTTAGCTCTTATGTGGTGTGATACTTGTGCTAATTCATAATATTAACTTAGGTTAACATGAAATCTAGGCTTTTATGTTGTAATGCTTGCTCTTATAATATGTGAAATCAACTATCTTTAAAATGGGTAATGCGTGAATCACAATATTTTGCTTAAAACACGCCCACTGGCGGCTATCCCTTATATAGGGACGGTCCCCCTTATTTAAGGGACCGTCGGCGTATATTAATGACCATCCCCAGTCAATATTAAATATCTGATCTCTCTTCTCTGCTTAATTTAAATTATCTGGTTCATGCTTAATCTATCTGAATCCACCTTCCTCTCATCATTTCTTCTTATCTAATCTCCTTCTATATATCTTAATTCTCTTCTCATCCCTTCTAATTCTCATATAAATATGTGTATGTGCATTGTATTCTAACTTGTTTTTGTAGCACAACACCATAGCTCGATTCCCCGGTGCCCTCATCTAGGGGGAGCACTGAACAAGGGGGAGTATTAGTACCATCGATTTCTTTCCTCTCTACACATCAGCAAAGCCTTTTTGATTCTTGATCGAGGTCGTTGACTCTACCAAAAATAACCTTAATTAACCTACTTTTAGAATAGGGTAAGTAAAGGATCGTGTCCATGAGGAGCTTATGGTTAACACTATAATTCCTATTTGATTAGACGAAAGCAGTAAATTCTTTTGATTAAAAGAGATTGATTTTAACTACTAATTCAAACTAACAAAAAATGAAATAATTAAAACTACAAAAATGGAATTAAAACGAACAATTAAATTAAGAGTGTAAAACTTATGAATTAAAGACACGATCACTTCCGGTTTCAGGTTTGATCACAATATATCTTAAGTATTTGTTTTACTAGAGATTGCGGTTGCTCGATTTTAGTACTAATTTAATAATTAATTCTGGGCACGGAATATGTGTATCCGCACCATGTTGATCCCAGTTGAGAACTTGATCAAATTCCTTAGCTTGTAAGGGTTAGTTATCTTAGATAAATCTAAAACAACTAGATATAGAAACTGCCTTGAAGTTTATCAAGTCCAATGCGTAATCTTGTATTTGATCTTAATAAAAAATTTGTATGGCATAAAACAGTAAACAAAAAACAAGTATATTAAACTAAACACTTCAATATTATTGATATAATACGAATACTTAAAAGTATTAGGGTTTACAACCTTGAAGTTCTATAAAAAAATCGTGTTAAGATATATCTATCATTATGCCCTAGGACCTCCTTTTATAGACTAAGGAGTCCTAGTCGGCTTACAATAACTTTCTATACAAGATAAATATCTTTTCTATATTTATCTATTACTAAACTTTCGTTACAAGATATTCTATAAACATAAACCGTCTATAATACTCCAGCAACACTAATAATGAATCAGCAGCACTAACTCTTTGTTCTGGTAGCATTAAATCTCTAGCAGCATTAACTTTGTACTACCAATACTAAGTTTCCTTCTAGAAGCATTAACTACTTAGAGTATTTTTCCTTAAAGTCTGTCAGGAGTCTTAATGTACTCTAGCAGTCTTAACTTCCATAAGCAGCATTAACCTTTATAACTAGTAGTAGTAATGACTTGCATTATTTTTCTTGTAATACCTGAGCAGTTGTAATTACATGTGCAGCAGTATCTCTAAAACCCAACAATCCTCCCCTAAACTTGATATTTTCTCCTAAAATCATCAAGTTTCAATCATAGCTTGAACAAACACTAGGAGGATGCTTCCAAACACTTAATTCTGTTTCTTTTCTTTGGGTGTGAGAATGCTTCCCATCTTTTAAGTAGCTGATATGTTGTTTCATTATAAGGATACTAAAGTTGGAGTCTTCTATTTTCATGTAGCATTTGATGAACAATGTCCTTCTGATATTGTAGAGGATAACCCTTCCCTACAAGCATGTAAATTGACATACCATGTACATCCAAAACATGAACTCCATAAGACTGATAAAGCTTCCAAGACAAAACTGAGTTGTGTTTTAGTCTTCTCCAATCTTCATCTTCATGATGTGGTTCAAACATCACCTTCAAATATCCCTATATGACTCTATCATATATTTGTTCTAGCATGTTAGGATCAAATTTATCTTTATACAGCTTCCATAGAGTTTCCATATCCTCTCTATCAAAATGTTGTACCATCTGTAGAAAACTGATAAATCTCACAGAGCTTCCACCAACTCTTTTAATATCCCAATATGCTGTCTTACCATGTAGTCCTGAAGTAAAATCAATAATTGGAAGTTTGATCTTGAGAGGAACAACATCCATGACTTCATCTTCATTGACTAATGCAAGTTCTGTAAGTGCTTGCATCTTTGACACATCATCTTCAATTTCAGCTTGCTCTGGCTCATGCTCTTCTTGATCATAAACTTGCTCTTGTTCTGTTTCTGCCTACTTTTTAATTTGTTCAGATTTCTGCTTCTTACTACTCCGCTTAACCAACTTTTCTCCTGCTCTTTTAGAACTAGAGCTTCCTTGCACCTCTTTCACCATTATCTCTTTTTCCATAGGCTCAAATGCACTAATTTCCCTTTTTGCATTTTCATACATCTCTTGAATCTTGCCATCATCAAAGTGAGTTAGAACATTTAGTTTCCAGCCCTTCATGTTCTTGAGATAATTGCTCATAAACTTTCTTCTTTGAGCTTTGGTGGGTGGTTTCAGCATCTTAGCCTTTAATCTTTCGGTAGCATAAATTTTTCTCTTTTGTTTAAGGAACTCTTTTAGCAACCTAGCCCTTTCATCAATTGTATACTGTTCTTGCTCTTCATGTTGAAGTTTTTGAGCAAGTTCCCAATCAGTATCACATTGGGCTCTTTCATCATCCCATTCATTGATCAATGCTAGTTTTTGAGCTTCTTTGTCAGCTATAATTCTTCTCTGTTCTATAATAATTTTATTTTCTTCAGCAAATTCAGCAGCTAAAGCTTCTGCAACCTTTGCATCATGCTTTAATTGTGCTGCTCTAGACATTCTCTTAATAGGTGGTTCTTCAATCAGCACACTCTTCCCTTTTCCAGTGTACTATGCAGGTTGTGGTTGTTTGGTTGTTGTTGGTATGGGTTCTTGAATGGCAATTCCTTTTACTGGTGGTTTTGATGTCTGCAACTCCATCATGGCTTGTGCTAAAATAGTTTCCTCATTCATCAAATCAACACTAGCAGCAGAAACTATTTTAGTTCCAGCAGCATTAAAATTTTTATTAGCAGCACTAACTGGTACTTCTTCAACATTAGCAACACTAACTTTTTCTGCATTAGCAGTAGAAACTACTTCAGCAACATTAACTTTTTCTGCATTAGCAGCAGAAACTACTTCAGCAACATTAACATCACTATCACCCATAGCAGCATCAAATTCAGTATCCTCCCCTGCAACCATGCTCTCATTCCCCCCCCCCCTCCTGTTTGGGAGCATCCTCTTTTAGCACCTTGAGATCATCTGCAGAACTAGAGGATTTCACCCTTTGAAGTGCACCCACCTTGTGTGTTCTTTTAAGCTTGTGGGTTCTTGACCTCTGTATCCTTTCTAGAAACCTAACTCTTCTCTTCAACATTTTAATTTCATCACCTTGAGAAGCAGCTGTTTGTTGAAGGTCAAGAACCTGTTGTGACAAGTTGGTACAAGTAACCAACAATTCATTAATCAGTTCAAGACTACCCTCAGCACTTTGGAGTGTGTTACCTCTCCTGATTGGTGCATCATTGGGTGAGTTAGGCGTAGCCTCAGACCTAGCCTGAGCATCTACACCCCCATGTTTTCCATTTGGCTGGGACCTTCACCTGAATCAGTTCCATGGGAACTTGATTCATTAGAAGTTGCCTTAGATTGAGTCTTACTTATGTTAACACTGTCCTGATCTGCATCTAAGCTAGCCGCAGTAGTGGCAACCCTTTCTAAACTGTGACCCCTCTCCTTATGTACAACCTCATCTGCATCCATACTAGCACAAGCCTAAGGTAGCTGAGTGCCCTTTTTGGTGAACCTACAGGTATAGATCTTTTGAGGTTGAGATGTAGATGGTAAAATTGTGGGTGTGTGATGGGTATCAGCTGGGATTGCTGAACCTTCACCCTGAATTTGACATGGTACCAACATTGTTTGAAACAATGGTGTAACTATGCCTGAAAAGTCCTTTCCCTCTCTCTTCATGTTATCAAAAATCTTTTTAGTATGAGAGAGAGCAGGATAAACCTTGTTATGAACTTTTTATTTGTAAATTGTTTGTCCATGAGAAGTTGCAAAAACCTTGGATATAAGTAATATTTTTTTGAAGAACTATCCAAGCCCTTAACCACACTATCAAAAATTAATTTTGAAAAATTGAATCTTTTATTTGTAGCTAAGCAGATAATGACAGAAGCTATATTACTACTGAACTCATTCCAACTAGTAGTCTTTGGACTAAGACACTGTAAGATAGTGTGTATTAAGAATTTCCACTGTGGAGAGAAGGCACCTTTTGAAAATTTTAAAAAATTACTTTGCCTTTCATACCCCATTGGTGTAAGGTTTTCAAAAATTGTAGAGTTTGGAAGATTCTCAATTCCATTAACATCTGCTAGATAGAAGAACTTCTCTAACAAATGACTTAGTAATAAGAATCCTCTGCCCATCCACAAGGGCATGTATTTGTGTTTCCCCATCAATATTTTTGACCTTACCAGTAGCCCAAAACTGTTTGATGTTGGAAATATATATGGTAGGCTTTACTATTAATGCATACTTAATATGAGTAGCATTAAGAAAATCAATGATTTCAAAAAAGCCTTCACTTTCTTTTGGTTTTTGCAAAAATGCAATCATGTTATGTTGATCTGTAAAAGACAGAGTCGACATTGTGCATTATGAAAAATTTTGTAGGGTTTTGCTGATATTTGCAACTAATGGATTGATGAAGCGAAAAGTGTACCGCTTTTAGGGGGTCATTTAAGCCCTAAATCGTATTTATTTGATCAAATATTGCCCTAAATCGTTCCTTTTGTCATTTTAGGTACTTTGGAGAAGAAATCTGGAAAAGGAAGCATTTTGGACGTTTTTGGAGCATAAAAGTGAAGAAAACGACAAAGTCTCAAAATCGGCTAGAAAAGTACCTTTGACGGCCTCAGGGATTGCCCTTGACGGCGTCATGGCTTGGCAAAAAAGGTGGATATGAAAATTACTCATGATAAGCCAGAGAATTTTACAATGGAAAGTCTGACGGCGTCACCCTTTGAAGTGATCAAGGCCATCACGGTTTAACTTAAAGAGGGACGGCGTCAAGCTCATTTCTGACGGCGTCAAGCTTTGATAAGCCAGAGCGGATTTTGGAGGTCTAAAGAGGGACGGCGTCAAGAAGGCCATCCGGGAACCCTAGACACGGCGAGGTGACGGCGTCAAGTCCTATAACGTGACGCCGTCAGCCCTTAAACTCTATATATAGTTTTGCAATTTTTTGTCATTAGTGTGCAACTTTGTGAGGAGAAACCCTAAAGACGAATTTCTGCCATTTTTAAGGGTTTTCATACCCTTGGATCTCCCATGTTTAATTGAAGATAAGTTATCATTTAATCAATCAATATGTCTATGTGTTGTTTGATTATGTCTTGTTCTTGTCTTTTGATTAACATGCTAGGCTAGATTTATCTTGTGTTTGCTTAGATCTAATGAAACCTAGCTATTGATTATTGGTTATTAGTGTGTTATTAGTTGTATTGGATGATTGTTCATCTATGTTAGGCTTAAGAAAACTGGCTAACTTCCTATTCGGTAACTTGCTTGAACGTCTTAAGAAACATGAACCAATGCGTACTAAGGTTTTTATGGTTGTATTTAATGCATGAGCGAATTCTAGTGATCCCATGTTAGGAGCTTCCTAGCCGGCTCGACATAGGAGTGAAGTAGGAGCTTGTAGAGTTGGGGAAGTACGTACGCCACCCCACGATTGGTATTAAGGAATACACCCGTCATCCACGCAATTAATACACACTAATCAACCGGTCAAAGATAGTTAGGGAGTAAGGAAATCTAAGTAAACACATTTCTCTCCACATAAGTTTCACAACTCTTTTCATTTTCAGTTATTTTATTTTATTTGCATTCGTAGTAATTTGGGTTAGTTGACTAGCAACTAATTCCGCCCACTCCTTCAAACCCGAGATTTTACTTGCTTTCATAAAAAAAAATATAAAAATACAAAAAGAATCTTCCCTCACCCTTAGACCTACTAAAGTAGTTTTTCATACCTAACGAACACTATTCCCTGTGGAGAACGATCAATCCCCCGTACTTACCACTACACTATACTACATCGGTCAGGTACACTGCCTGGTGGGGTTGTAAGCCTCTTGAGATCCCTCGAGAGGTAAAACCTGTTGTAAGGTTGCAAAACCACGCATCATGGATAAAAAGGAGTTAGGGTTTATGTTTGAGAGAGTTTTGATCGGATAAAAACACTTGTGTGAATGATTAAAGTATATAAACCCTAATCGTTCATATTTCTAAAACAGTACCCTGTACTCTCAAACATAGCAGCAGAAACCTAGCAGCACTAAGTTAGGCTTAGCAATACTAACTTATGCCTAGCAGCATGAACTCAATATCCACTCCTAACAGCTTATTAATCAGCACTCCAGCACTTTTCTCAGTTTATCCTGCAAAAGATTAGTCCCAAAAACACAAAACCACCAAAATAGCAGAATTTACAATAATAACATTATCAATTATACTTAGCAGTACTAAGTATAACTGGCAGCATTAACGCTGCAGTTTTAAGTAAACTAGCAACACTAAGTATACTTAGCAGTAGAAACAATTTATTGACCTAATAACAGTACTAATCCTATCAACTTTTTGGCGCCACTGCCGGGGAATAGTTATTGTTTAGGTTGAATTTTTATTTTATTAGGTCTACTCACTAGATTCCTTTCTAGTGAGATTTTTATTTTATTTTTCTAGGTTTTCAATTGTCTATCTTTTTCTTTGTGTGTTTGTTCGTAATTTCCATTGACTCTTCCGTTCACCATTATGGAGAACGCGAATCCACCATACTACCAACCATGTAATTCACCCACTCCATATGACATCTTGATGTTTAAACAACATAAAGATGAACCTCTCTATGATGCATGGACTCGTTTTAAATATTTATTCCAAAAAGTCCTTCACCATAACTTCGATTCATGGTCCCTAACTCAAATCTTTTACGATCGTGTCGACCGACATGCCCAAAGGGACATTTACTATTTTGCCGGCAGGTATCTTAGGGAATTAAGTGCTGAAGAAGCATGGGAAGCTATTGAGAATTGTGCCCAATATTATTATATAGTGGACAACCCAACAAACATTAATACAAGTCAATTGACCACAAATTTCAAGGATCATGAAACAAGTTTGTTTGGGGATGAAGGTAGAGTTGAGCCACCTAGCTGCATGTCATGGTTAGGCACTACCATAATACAGGGTGAACACTTAGGTGATCTTGATGTGATGGAGGATCTAGTCGAGCATGATCACATTGATCAAAAAGACCTAGGTTTTATGATCGATGACGATGAATCTCAAGAAACACATGATGAATCTTTTGGGCAATTTGAATATAGCAGTCGGAATATTGAGGATGATCCTTATGATTCGGATATAGAAGTTGAGATGCCTAGAGAAGCACTTGAGATACTTGGGAAAATGTTAGGGTTAGATTGTACTAAAACACATGATGAGGATATAGGTGATCTTGACACAAGGAATGATGAGGTAAGTAACATAAGCCCACCAAGTACCCCACAAGTCCTACCATCATTTGAGGCACACACACCACCCGTGACTTACCCAGAAGAAGTAGAAGAGACTATAGGAACCCCAATAGAGGTAGAACCCTTGGACCAAACACAACTAGAGGATATAGGTTTGAATACTTGTAGTCATAACCTTTCTTTTAGTTATATGGAAGTTCCTAGTTTTGATGAACCGGAGCCTCAGCCAAAACCGTTACCTAATCTTCCATCCTTAGATGTGAATTTAGGAATTGAAAAAGGTCCCGATCCACCCATCAAACCATGTAGTCCGGGTAATGTTAAGATTAAGGTAGTAGACTCTAAGCCTTGTAGTGAGGAAGACAATATAGGAGTGAAAAATGACCTTACATGTCTACATCACCCATTCATGATTGATCACAAGAAACATTATGGGTTTAAACCGGGTTTATTAGGTCAAGATGGATTCCCAACTAGGAATCTCTCGAAGTTGATAGAAGATGATCCCTTTTTAGGAGAAAACTTTAATTCACCCATTGACCAAAGTGAACTAGGTAAGGTTATGATGAAAGGAGCACACCCCTTTGAGTATATAATTCATCCACCACTCTTTCCTCACGCGGCATACTTCCACCAAGATGGTGTGTATCGCTACTATCACCCGCACTTAATCCTAAGTGTAGGAAAAACCTCTCCTTTATCCGTTAAATAAGGGTAGAGTCAGGCTCGTGACTCGAACAAAAACAAGCGCTTCTTGGGAGGCAACCCAAGCTTTATTTGCTTTGTGTGTTTATTTATTTGTTTGTTTGATTTTATTTGCTTCCGTATGTATGTTTAATTTTTATTATTATTGATTCATGTTCGAAACTAAATTGTGAAAATGCTTTATCTTGTTTTTAACTTCGTCTTAACTACATATAAAGGTATTTTGCAAAAGATAAGTGTAAGGGAAATCCAAATCGGTTTATTAGAACACAAATGAACATGAATCATAATAATAATAAATTAACATACATATTAGTATTTGTTTGAGTCAAATGCTTGTATCGAGTCATAATGATGTTTTGCAGGATTTCCAGGAAGTAAGGTATAGGTTTTTTCCAGAAATTTTCCGGAAACTTAACATGAGAATTCTGTCAGATCATTTCTGACGGCGTCAGGCGTTACAACCTGACGGCGTCAGGTTTTAATTTTCAGAAATTTTTGAAAGTTTTGTTTTCATAAAAAGTTTTTATTAAATCTCTAACTTATAATCTCCAGGAATCTGCAAAATTATCATTCCACAAGCATTATATCCTTATATATAGAATTTATCCCGCCGATGTTATGCAGGTTTTCGTGTTTGTTTTCTCAGGTTTAACATGTTATTTTGGATAAGAAAATGTATGTGGAATCAAGCTTTTGGCGATGCATTAGTCTTGGAGCTTCTACATTTTCTTGGAAGAAGATCTAACCATGTTACCTCATTATCCACTGAGCGAATCAGGGGAGTATTTGATTTCATTCTTTTACCTTTTCACTTTTACATCTTGTTATTTGAACATTGGGGACAATGTTCATCTTAAGTGTAAGGGGGGGTAAAATACGATACTTTAGAGAATACAATTGCACTTGATTTTTGTTTGTTTAATAGTAAATGTGTAATAAAACTGAGAGAAATACCTGTTAGGGCAATTTTAGTGCCAAATTTAAATTTTTTTACAACATATAGGAGTGAAACTTTGATCTTAATGAGCGTCTCATGGATAGGAGTTATACGACTAGCACAAAAAACCGTACCACTAAAAAATTTTCCACCCCCAAATATGTGAGGTTCGCCCCTAGAATTGGTAGGAAAAGCATTTATGCTATGATGTGTGTACCGGTAGCACTTAGATTCTAGAACTTGCGTTAGGACCATTCCGAGGCCACAAGTGAGACTACATTCGTGTAGTTAGATTTACTACATGATAAGAGGCATTAGGATTAACCCATTGTTTTACACCTGTGTTTTTTGTTATAATTACTTTGGCTACATTGGTCAAGTAATTCTCCCACACCCTTTGCGTTGTACTCATTTTTAGTACACGATACCCCTAGTACACCCCTCAGAGCCTATCTTTTCGTTTCGACCTTTAAGCATTTTACTTAAAGGAAGAATTTGTTACACCCCACTAAAATGTACACCCAAATCACCTTAGCCCACCTTGTATGCACTCATTTTTAGTGCATTATTGTGACAACATTTGTTTAAACCCAAGTTAATTATCTAATTGATTACATGGTTGCTAAGTTGAGTCATATCCTTGTACATATTGTTTTGGGACGATTGGGACTCATGGGTAAAGTACTAGTGTAATGGAGTAATGGGGAAGAACATCATTTATTACCCCCATATGTGCTAAATATTTTAAAAGTACTCCAAGTTTTTCAATTATCTTAATTCGAGTCATTAGAATAGTTATTTGTAAAGTTATGTAAAAGTTCAAGTGTAAGGGGAATGCAACGCCCCTATGATGTATTATTTTGGATGGTAGGGCAAGAGTGTATGAAAAAAAAAAAAAAAAAAAAAAAATCAAGAAAAATACAAAAAAAATGAGAAAAAGAAAAATAGAAAAAACATACGGACTACCATCCCGTTTCATTTTATGTTTGTCTTATGTTTTTGTTATTTTGTTTTTAGCTTAAGTCGAGTCTAGTCTTGGCTTAGCAACGTCATATTGTACATGTAATTAATCAAGATCTTTAACTCGCCACCAGTAAAATATCCCTTATCCAACAAAACCGTGTTTATCATATCCCTACACCTCCCGTTATAACCCATTTAAAAGCCCTCTTTGATAGTTTATCTTAGGTGCTTACGCCTAGTGGAGGAGGTTTTCGATCCTTTCCCAAGCCTATGGTAATCTATTTGCTATGACAGGTAGTGAGAGATATTATCCGTTTTCATTTATGAGATTTATTTTGATGACACCTGAGAGATGTGAGTATCTAAACACTACTTGTGAGGTGCTAGTTTGTAATCTCCGTGCTTATTATGATTAAAGTGGAACGATTGTTTGTTGTAATTACTTTTATATTAGCATTAAATGACCCCTAACTTGTATTTTGATTAGAATAAAAGCGCATTTGCTTGAGGACAAGCAAATCTCAAGTGTAAGGGTATTTGATGAAGCGAAAAGTGTACCGCTTTTAGGGGGTCATTTAAGCCCTAAATCGTATTTATTTGATCAAATATTGCCCTAAATCGTTCCTTTTGTCATTTTAGGTACTTTGGGGAAGAAATCTGGAAAAGGAAGCATTTTGGACGTTTTTGGAGCATAAAAGTGAAGAAAACGACAAAGTCTCAAAATCGGTTGGAAAAGGACCTTTGACGGCGTCAGGGATTGCCCTTGACGGCGTCATGGCTTGGCAAAAAAGGTGGATATGAAAATTACTCATGATAAGCCAGAGAATTTTACAATGGAAAGTCTGACGGCGTCACCCTTTGAAGTGATCAAGGCCATCACGGTTTAACTTAAAGAGGGACGGCGTCAAGCTCATTTCTGACGGCGTCAAGCTTTGATAAGCCAGAGCGGATTTTGGAGGTCTAAAGAGGGACGGCGTCAAGAAGGCCATCCGGGAACCCTAGACACGGCGAGGTGACGGCGTCAAGTCCTATAACGTGACGCCGTCAGCCCTTAAACTCTATATATAGTTTTGCAATTTTTTGTCATTAGTGTGCAACTTTGTGAGGAGAAACCCTAAAGACGAATTTCTGCCATTTTTAAGGGTTTTCATACCCTTGGATCTCCCATGTTTAATTGAAGATAAGTTATCATTTAATCAATCAATATGTCTATGTGTTGTTTGATTATATCTTGTTCTTGTCTTTTGATTAACATGCTAGGCTAGATTTATCTTGTGTTTGCTTAGATCTAATGAAACCTAACTATTGATTATTGGTTATTAGTGTGTTATTAATTGTATTGGATGATTGTTTATCGATGTTAGGCTTAAGAAAACTGGCTAACTTCCTATTCGGTAACTTGCTTGAACGTCTTAAGAAACATGAACCAATGCGTACTAAGGTTTTTATGGTTGTATTTAATGCATGAGCGAATTCTAGTGATCCCATGTTAGGAGCTTCCTAGCCGGCTCGACATAGGAGTGAAGTAGGAGCTTGCCCACGATTAGAGTTAAGGAAGTACGTACACCCGTCATCCACGCAATTAATACACACTAATCAACCGGTAAAAGATAGTTAGGGAGTAAGGAAATCTAAGTAAACACATTTCTCTCCACATAAGTTTCACAACTCTTTTCATTTTCAGTTATTTTATTTTATTTGCATTCGTAGTAATTTGGGTTAGTTGACTAGCAACTAATTCCGCCCACTCTTTCAAACCCGAGATTTTACTTGCTTTCATAAAAAAAAATATAAAAATACAAAAAGAATCTTCCCTCACCCTTAGACCTATTAGAGTAGTTTTTCATACCTAACGAACACTATTCCCTGTGGAGAACGATCAATCCCCCGTACTTACCACTACACTATACTACATCGGTCAGGTACACTGCCTGGTGGGGTTGTAAGCCTCTTGAGATCCCTCGAGAGGTAAAACCTGTTGTAAGGTTGCAAAACCACGCATCATGGATAAAAAAGAGTTAGGGTTTATGTTTGAGAGAGTTTTGATCGGATAAAAACACTTGTGTGAATGATTAAAGGATATAAACCCTAATCGTTCATATTTCTAAAACAGTACCCTGTACTCTCAAACATAGCAGCAGAAACCTAGCAGCACTAAGTTAGGCTTAGCAATACTAACTTATGCCTAGCAGCATGAACTCAATAGCCACTCCTAACAGCTTATTAATCAGCACTCCAGCACTTTTCTCAGCTTATCCTGCAAAAGATTAGTCCCAAAAACACAAAACCACCAAAATAACACAATTTACAATAATAACATTATCAATTATACTTAGCAGTACTAAGTATAACTGGTAGCATTAACACAGCAGTTTTAAGTAAACTAGCAACACTAAGTATACTTTGTAGTAGAAACAATTTATTGACCTAATAACAGTACTAATCCTATCAAAACGTTACAAAACACAAAGAGATGAGAATTTTCAAAGATTTATCATTCCAATACTGACAACCAAAAATTGAAATCTACCCACATCAAAAGCTTTTGTGAGCAAATCTGCAACATTATTATCAATATGAATTTTAACAACTTGAATTAACTTCTTTTCATATCAATCTCTTATAAAATGATGTCTTATCTCAATATATTTTGTTTTTGAGTGATAAACATGATTTATTATAATGCACATAGTACTGCTATTATCAATATATATTTTTGTATGCATAAAATTGTACCCATAATCCAACAATTGATTCTGAATCCAAAGCACTTGTCCACAGCACCTTGAAGCAGCCACATACTCGGCTTCTGTTGTGGAATTTGCAACCACAATTTGTTTCTTGCACTGCCATGAAATCAACCTGCATCCTAGAAATTGACAACCTCCTGTTGTTGATTTTCTATCCAATCTAGCTCCAGTATAATCACTATCAGTGTATGCAACTAGATCAAAAGGGGAATCTTTTACCAAAGGCCCAATTTAGGTTGACCTTTCAAGTATCTAAAAATTCTCTTTACAGCATTAAGATGTGAAACTTTTGGTGTAACTTGATATCTGGTATAGGCACACACTGCAAACATAATGTCAGGTCTTGAAGCTGTAAGATACATCAATGATCCAATCATTGATCTGTATAAATGGACATCAACTTCTTCACCATCTTCATCTTTGAGCAGGGGCTTGGAAGCTTCCATTGTTGGCTTTGCAGGCTTGACATCAGCAAACCCATACTTCTTCAAAATTTCAGCTACATACTTATCTTAACTGATAAATATGCCATTCTCCTTTTTCTTGACTTGTAACCCTAAGAAGAATGTGAGTTCACCCATAGAACTCATCTGAAATCTTTCATGCATAAGCTTCTCAAATTCAACACATAACACCTTGTTTGTTGATCCAAAGATAATATCATCAACATAAACTTGAACTAACAAGATATCATCTTTGTGTCTTTTGATAAACAAAGTTTTGTCAATCTTCCCTCTACTAAAACCATTGTTCAACAGATATTTTGACAATGTGTCATACCAAGCTCTAGGAGCTTGATGTAAACCATAAACTGCTTTTTCCACCTTTTAAACCTTGTCAGAAAAATTAGGATCTTCAAAACCAGGTGGTTGAGAAACATAAAGCTCTTCATCAATTGTCCCATATAGAAAAGCACTCTTCACATCCATTTAATACACTACAAAAGTCTTTGTAAGAAGCATAAGCCAAGAATAACCTTATAGCTTCAATTCTTTCAACTGGAGCAAATACTTCATCATAATCAATGCCTTCTTCTTGAGTTTATCCCTGAGCTACCAATCTTGCCTTGTTTCTAATCACAATGCCTCTTTCATCCTTTTTTCATATGAAAACCCACGTAGTACCAATTACCCTGTTCCTATTAGGCAAATCTACCAGAGTCCAAACTTTTTGAAGCTTGAATTGTAGAAGCTCTTCTTGCATAGCATCCACCCAGCTTGGATCTTGTAATACTTTATGTGTATTCTTGGGTTCTATTTGTGATAGAAAACAAGCAAACAAACAGTTTTGAAGGTCTTTGTGACTGTTTCTTTGAAGAAGGGATCTAGTAAAGAAACCGTGTTCCTTCAAACCTTTTATCATGTTTCTTGTTTGAACAGCAGATTATGGCTCTCCAATGATTTGTTCCTTAGGATGATTCTTGTGAATTCTGGTAGTTAGAATAGGACTGACAGGAATTTCCTTTTCCATGTTGGTTATGTTAGCCTTTGCACCAAGTACATCATCATCAATATCAGGATATATTTCTTCCAATGGAGGCATGTTTGGATCATGTAGATATTCATCCTCATCAAAAGCACAACCTTCCTTATCAGCAACATTATCTGATACATCACCCTTTACTTGTTCATCAGTCTGCTTTTCTTCATTAATCACTTTATCATCATCAGAAGATTTTACACCATCTTCTTTATCATCTTTTGGATCTTCATCAAGATCATCTTCTTGTGAACTCTTTGACTCTTGAGTTGAGAAAGGTGGATCTGCAGTCCATATGGGTAGCAAAATGTACTTCTTTGCAGGTTTAGTCTCCTTCCAAGCTTGTGTACCTGCATCAACATTAACTTTTGTACCTGCATACTCATTAGATTGTGTACCTACAACAACTGGCTTATAATTCATTTTCTTGGTTAGTGAATCAATATCAAACAACCAGTTTGGTCCACTCCCTGCAACATTAGGTGTACTCTCACTAAACCTAACATGCAAGTTCTCTTCCACTTTCCTGGTCCTACTATTGAACACTCTAAAAGCTTTTCTATTGATTGAGTATCCAACAAAGAAACCTTCATCAGCCTTGCCATCAAACTTGCCTAAGTGATCTATGGTATTGAAGATAGTAACAGGACACCCAAATGGTCTTAAGAAATCTAACATTGGTTTTATACCATGTAAAAGTTCATAAGGGGTCTTGTTGTGAGGCTTAACTACTTTACTTCTATTCTGTACATAACAAGCAGTATTGACTGCTTCAGCCCAAAAAGTAGTAGGTAATTTAGAATCAGCTAACATTGTTCTAGTAGCCTCAATTAATATCTTATTCCTCCTCTCAGCAATACCATTTTGTTAAGGAGTTCTAGCTACATTATACTGTCTCTCAATACCTTTCAACTCACAAAACTAGTTCATATCCCTGTTCTTGAACTTAGTTCCATTGTCACATCTTATCACTTTAACCTTATGATTAACTAGGTTTTCTATCCTGGTTATGAAAGCCTTAAGAATGCCACTTGTTTCATCCTTAGATGCTAAAAAAAAAACCCAAGTAAGCCTACTATAATTATCTGTGACAACTAGGCAATACATCCTTTTCATCAAACTTTTCACAAATGTTGGTCCAAATAAATCCATGTACAACAAATGTAAAGGCTGACTTATAGAGTTCACTGCTTTGCTCTTACAAGAAGCTCTGTGTTATTTTCCCTTCTGACAAGCAACACAGATTTCAGTATTTTCAAAAACTTTTGAAGGTAACCCTCTTACAAGGTTTCCCTTAACCAATTTATTCATAGTTTTAAAATTTAAATGTCCAAGCCTTCTATGCCAAAGCTTAGATTCATCAGATGTGGCCTTTGCAAAGAGACAAGTCAAACCTCCTTTGGGAACCATATTCTTTAAATCAACACTGTATATGTTGTCTGTTCTAGGAACTTTAAGCAAAACATGACTTTCATTAGTCAACTTAAAGTTAGGAGGCAAGACAAAACATTCAGTGTCAGTAAAAAGAACACTGTTCTTTTTGTCACACATTTGTGAGACACTAAAGAGATTAAACTTAAGCTCTTTTACAAAGTACACATTATCAAAATCTAATTTACCAGTTTTTATTGTACCTTTGCCTGTGATTTTCCCTCCTTTGGGATTACTCCCAAAAGCAACATATCCTCCATCAATTGCTTCAAAATCAGTGAGATAGGACATGTTTCTAGTCATGTACCTTGAGCATCCACTGTCAAATACTCCTTTATCCTCTTATTTCACCTGTGGATTGCCCTGCACATAAAGTAAGAAATATGATTATGTTGATACACAAGGCCTGATCCAAGTCAAGTAATAGTGTCTGGAGACATGATCTAAAACTTTAACTTTTGGTTTCCAGACCAACAAGCTGAGGCCTTTACAACATAAAAATGATTTCCCAAAACAGTATCAGTTATTGCTTTTGGCTTAGCAGTAGTAACTACGGCTTTTGCCTTAGCAGTACTAACTGCTGTATTCTTTTGAAAAGGCCTTTTTACAGTTGAATGTGCTCCTTTTGAAAAATTTGATAATTTTTTAGCACCATTCACTGTCCCTTTTGTGTAAGCAATACTAACTGATCTAGCAGTATTATTTAATATTGCTGGTAACATTTTGCTTGTCAGTTTTAACTTATACTAAACCAGATCTCATTTGAACTGCTTTTGGAACTATATTTCTTTTAGTATGTAGGTGAGTTTTTTTAGAAAAACTTTGATGATTTACCCTCCTAGCATAGTTCCAAACAGGCTTTTGAGAGTAAAAACAATTTTCCTGTAAATGCTCAAAACTACCACAGTGATAACAAGCCTTGTTAAACATCTCAAAGTCACTCCCTAACCTTTGTGACATCATGTTATTCCAATTTCTCTGGTTACCTCTAGGCCTGTTAGTATACATCCTAGGTTGCTCAAAGAAATCAACAGTTTTCCTAGACAACTTTTTACCAAAACTAGGTTTGACAAATTCAACTTGTTCAACACTAGGTTTAACTGTTTTACCTTCTAACTTAGGTGTAGACTCCACCTGTTCCACATCATCATCAGACACCCAATCTTCAATGATAGGTGCATCAGTATATGTCTTTTCAACTTTAGGTTTCTCCTTACTATTCTCACCTAAAGGCTTAGCATCAGACTCAACTAAACAAGACAATTCAAGTATAGGAGGCACATTAACTTTCTCTACATACTCTGACTCATTCTGTTTAAAGAATTCAAGTCTTTGCTCAACATATTTTAAGCCTACTTTATAGCCTAAATTATCTAACTCTAACTTCCTTACATCTTCTATTAGTTTTTCATTCCTAGCCTTAAGTTCCTCAATAGTATCTAAACAAGATTTATAAGAACAACCAGAATCATTAGATATCTCAGAATCATAACTTGATGAAGAAGAGTAAGCCATAAGTGCAAAGTTTGGTCCTTTAGCTGCTTGGTCACTCCAATCATATCCACCTAAACCATCACAAGACACCAAAGCTGTAGAATTCTTAGGTTCCTAAGACACAGCTTTCCTTGAGCTCTCTCCATTCTTGTAGTCTTGGTTCCTTGGTGCCCTGCATTCTCTTGCAAAGTTTCCCTTCCTGTAACAGTTATAGCATTCAACCTTGGACTTATCAAAACCCATATTAACCTGACCATTGACTTTGAGTTGCCTTCTAGTATTCTTCAAGAATCTTCTTGCCCTCATTGTCAACATTGCCATCTGCCACTTCAAGTCCATCTCTTCAAGATCATCTGGATGAATCTGTTCCAATTCTTCATGCATAATCTGAGAACTATTAGATTGACCAGCCAAGAAAGCATAGATAACAGCATCACTTAAGTTATCAAAGTTTGTAGACCCAGCAGTATTCACTTGTATGCCAGCAATACTAACTCTATGAGCAGGATTAACTGCTTCATTAGTACTGCCAGAACTGTTATTGGAGGAGGACACAAAAGCTAAGTTCTGTGAGCTTGAGGATGAGCTAGATGACCCTTTGACTTCAGGTTTATACACTTTAAGATTATTATACACTTCATATAAACTCATTGTATCAAGATCAGCATTGTTTCTCCACACCACAGTATGTGTATTCCACTCTGGTGATAAGCTTCTCAGAAACTTTTGATTTATATCTTCTTGAGGAATTGTTACTTCCACAAGTGCTAGTTGACTAATAAGTTTTTGAAGTCTGTCAAAGATCTGATCAAGATTCTCAAAACTTGGAGCAGCAAAATTCTCATATTCTAGCTTCAAAAGGTTCTTCCTGGTCTTCTTTGTAGTAGCATTCCCTCCAAACCTTTTCTCAATTGCTTCTAACAACAATTTAGCATCCTTGATGTGATTGAAAGTCAACTGATGGTCATTAGGAATGCCCATCATGAGAGTGCTTCTTCCCTTAACTTCCAGTCTTCTTTGTGCCTTGTCTTCAGCAGTTTTAATAGGCAAGATAGTGACAACACCAGCATCAAAAGTTTCTGTTTTAGGTAAAGTATTGCCAGTCTCTATTACCTCCCACATAGAATAATCAACCATCTGAATATACTGCTCTATTCTCATTCTTCATAGCTCATACTCTCCAGACTTGAGCATTGGCACCTTTGATGCAGTAATCATATGTGTAGATTCTGACTCCATGTCTTCAGTAAGATTAGAATAGCCTTGAGTCTTAATAGGTTCTTCTTGATCACAACTTCTAGATCACAAGCTCTGATACCACTTGTTGATCCCAGTTGAGAACTTGATCGAATTCCTTAGCTTGTAAGGGTTAGTTATCTTAGATAAATCTAAAACAACTAGGTATAGAAACTGCCTTGAAGTTTATCAAGTACAATGCGGAATCTTGTATTTGATCTTAAGAAGAACTTTGTATTGCATAAAACCGTAAACAAGAACACAAGTATATTAAACTAAACACTTCAATATTATTGATATAATACAAATACTCAAAAGTATTAGGGTTTACAACCTTGAAGTTCTATAAAAAATCGTGTTAAGATATTTTTATCTCTATGCCCTAGGACTTCCTTTTATAGACTAAGGAGTCCTAATCGGCTTACAATAAATTTCTAAACAAGATAAATATCTTTTCTATATTTATCTATTACTAAACTTTCGTTACAAGATATTCTATAAACATAAACCGACTCTAATACTCCAGCAACACTAATAATGAATCAGCAGCACTAACTCTTTGTTCTGGCAGCATTAAATCTCTAGCAGCATTAACTTAGTACTAGGAATACTAAGTTTTCTTCTAGCAGCATTAACTACTTAGAGTATTTTTCCTTGAAGTCTGTCAGCAGTCTTAATGTACTCTAGCAGTCTTAACTTCCATAAGCAGCATTAACCTTTATAAGTAGCAGCAGTAATGACTTGCATTATTTTTCTTGTAATACCTATGCAGTTGTAATTACATGAGCAACAGTATCTCTAAAACCCAACACACCATCCGTCCAAGATCCACACTCGTAGTTGAATTCGGCACGGCTGGTCGGACCACAATATTATATCGTCTTACAAGTAACTATCAAATTAATTTAACAACACAATGATGGAAGACATGACATATTCATTAAGAACAAAATCAACATCAAAGTGTTCACAACTCTAATGTCTTTCAAAAAAATAAATAATTAAAAGTACAAAAGATCAAACCCTAATCCCGGTTGTGATTGCAGGATGTTTAGCTGGACATGGTGATAAGAAGTGCAACAAAGGTCGTGTATGAAGTCATCTTCTTGTATCCGGATCTAACACAATCAATAGTGATGAATAAGGGTTTTAGGGATTGATGATGGAAGAGTTTTATGGTGGCTAGGGTTTTTTTGTAGAAGATAGATCGTTCATTAATTGGTGAATGTGGGATCTATTTATATGGAGAGGAGTAGGGTTGCAAAAGTGAATTTCCTGGGAATAAAGTGTGGGTCGTGACTTTTCTTTGGTGGGAAGAAAATATTGGCATCTATGTACAACATAGATGTTAATAATTTCCTGGATAGATGTTGTGGTGTTGATAAGCATCTAGGTAGAACCTAGATGCCAAAACCCTTTAGTGTCGTGACTTTTGTAGAGGGAAGGAAGGAGCATTGGCATCTATGTGAAACATAGATGTTGATGAATCCCTGGATAGATGCTTTTCCTTCTCTTAAATAATATAGTAGCTATACTAAATAATTTAGTACCACTACTATTATTAGTTTTAGTCTTCAATTGCTTCCCTGGAAAGATATAGCACCTCTACTAAATAACTTAGTATCAGTACTATCTTTATGCATCTTCTAAGCTTCTAATCTTCATAGGCTAAAACCATGTGTCCTTCATTCTTCAATCTTCACTAGTAAAATAACCATCTTAGGTCCTTTTTACGCATAATCTGCATAATCACAAAATGCCTCAAAGTAACTTATATAAAGGATAATAACAATGTAATATCAAGTAATTAACGTGTCATGAGGTTTATGTAAAATGCACCGATCAAACCTCCCCAACTTGACTCTTACTCGTCCTGAGGAAGATATCTACTATATCTTAGCATGTTAATTACATAGTTTTTAAGCATACCATTGAAATTCCATCAACAAGATCAAATTCAACCTATTATACTAATAACCATCCTACATGACCAATAATCCAAAATGATTACCAATATTTTTGTCCTTCTTAAACACTTAACATAACTGCTCCCATTGGTTCCATTTACTTTATGTTTCATATAATTAACCATGTGCCCAACATACTTAGTACACCCCTATAATCAATCTAAACATAGATCCAAAACAAGATGTTGGGAATTAAACTTAAGCAGTTAGTACGGTTGAAGAATACAAGAACAGTTAGGACTGCTGATGGAAGAACAGTTAGGACTGCTGATGAAGAACAGTTAGGACTGCTTAAGAGATCAAGGTGAAATCGTGCGAAGATAAATATAGAAAAGATATGGTATATATCTTATTTGTATAGAGTGATATGGTTAGATGTTTTACTTGTATAGGACTTTTTGCATTATAAAAAGAGATCCTTAGATTAGGGTTTTGATATAGATATCCCTTCATACGAATTATCAAGAGCTTCACGTTCATATTGTAATCGTTTGATATATATTGAAGTGATTGTTTGGTTGATATCGTTTGTGTTCTTATATGTTCTTATTGTCTTATTCAATCAATCAACAAACACAAAACATCTTCTAAGTACTTGGTAGTAAATTCCGCGTGCTATCAAGTATATACTCAAAGTATCCCCAACACAACGTGTGTGTTTAGATCCGGTCAAGTGGTATCAGAGCCAGGTTTCTGATACTTTGAGTTTAGAAGAACCAAAAGTATTTACTCACTAGCAACCAAGAAGATGGACATGGAGACACCTCAAACCTCAATCCTTGCTAAACTCCCCATGCTGAAACAGAATGAATACGATTTATGGCGGCTCAGAATAGAGCAATATTTCATGGTGCAAGACTATGCATTATGGGATATTATTATCAATGGTGATTCCTTCAAACCAATTGCTGTTGAAGAAACACGTGCTGATGGTTCCAAGATCACAAAGCTTAACACTGAGCCAGTTACAAACGAGGAGAGAATCAAAAAGAAGAATGATCAGAAGGCTAGGAATTTGTTACTAATGGCAATTCCTAATGATCAAGTGCTGAATTTTAGCCATTACGAGTCGGCTAAAACTCTTTTTGAAGCAGTGGTGGAAAGATTTGGTGGCAATGAAGCTACCAAGAAGGCACAGAAAACCCTACTCAAGCAAAGTTATGAGAACTTCACTGCATCAAGCAATGAAACTTTGGACCATATCTTTAATAGGCTTCAAAAGATCATCAGTCAACTTACTGTGTTGAAGATTGTGATACCTCAGGAAGACCTCAACATGAAGTTTCTAAATAGTTTACTTGCTGAATGGAACACTTATGTTGTGGTTTGGAGCAATAAACCAGAGCTGGAGAAAATGACAATGAATGAGCTTTACAACAATCTTAAGATTGTTGAGCAGAAGGTCAAGAAGAGTGGTAGCACCAGTTCCAGTTCAGGGAATATGGCTTTTGTATCTTCTTCAAACAGTTCGAATCATGAAGATGAAGAAGCAGTTGGTACTGCTATACCAACAGTTAGCACTGCTAGTGTAAAAACTAGTACTGCTGGCTTGACTGAAGAGACCATATATGCATTTGTGTCAGAACAGTCTGGTGGGTCAAAGATCTTTAATGAAGATCTTCTTCAAATTGCTGAAGATGATTTGGAAGCTATGGATTTAAAGTGGCAGTTGGCTTTGATAAGCATCAGGACTGGGAATAAGATTACCTTCAATGGAAGAGATGTTGCTGGGTATGATAAGTCTAAGGTGGAATGCTTTAATTGTCACAAGATGGGCACTTTCCAGGGAATGTAGAGGTCCAAGACAACAAAGCAACCAGGGTCAAGGGTTTAAGAATCAGCAAGGAACAAGGAGAACAGTTAATGTTGAAGAGCCTTCTTCCAAGGCTATGGTAGCTGTAGATGGAGCTGGATTTGATTGGAGCTTCATGGAGGAAGAAGAGGAACCAGCTAACTTGGGTTTGATGGCTTTCTCAGACTCTGAGGTACATATACTTGAAAAATGTTCAAACTCTTGTCGTGCTTTAAAAGATTATGAAAATGTTAAGAAACAGTATGATGATCTTAGAGTTGAATTTAATCAAGTAAGTTTTAGTCTGTCAAATCATAAAAGAGGATTAGCTGTTTTGGAAGAACAAATTGTGTTTTATAAACAGAATAAGTCAAACTTTTCTGATGAGATAGGAGTTTTAAAGAGGGATTTGCAAATAAAAGATAATAAAATGAGTGGACTTGTATATGAACTAGAGAAGCTTAAAAAGGAAAAAGAAAACATCCAGTTAAGTGTAGATACTCTTGAATATACTTCAAACGGAGTTAAGAAGATTGTAGAGAGTCAAATACTTAACAAAGCTAAATCTGGTTTAGGTTATAAGTCAGTTGCACCCCCTTTTAGAGGAATGTTTGCTCCACCAGGAATTAATTTAGCTCATACAGGTTTAGAAGAGTTTAAGGATATGGATTTTCCTGGATATGGTGTTAAGGTTAGTGAGAATCCTGTCAAATTTGTTAAGGCAAAAGATTCTTTTGTGAGTGCTAGTGATAAATCTCTTTCTGAGGAAAAGATGTCCTCTGATAGGAACTCAGATGCACCAACTATTGAGGAGTGACATCTGATGATGAGAATGTAGAGGTTAAGGACAAATCTAATGTTGTTAAGGTAGAAGTTAAACATGCTCCTAAAGTGGTTAAGACTGAAAACATAAAACCAGTTAGGAAAAGTGTTCGATATGCTGAGATGTATAGGACTAAGAACAGATCATCAAGTTCTGAGAGTAGTCAAAGGAACTGGAATCACTCAAAATCTAAGAAATTGGATGATAAGTTTGCTATGATTAGAAGAGTATGTTTTGTTTGTGGAAGTTTTGATCATATGGTTGCTTATTGTGATTCTAACCCATGGAAAAAGAGGGTTTCTGGGAATGCAAGGGTGAACAGGAATAACAATGCTAGGGTAACTCAAAATAGTCCAACTAGATTGACAAACCCTAATGCAAATCATAATATGTCACCTAAAGCTGTTATGTTAAAGACTGGCATCAAAAGAGTTTCAACTGCTAGTAAAATTTAAGTGGTTTAATAACAAGCAAACTGTTTCTAGTGCAAAACAATTTTCAAATCATGCACAAACAGTTAAAAGGCATTTTTATCAGAAAACAGCAATGACTAATCAGAAGTGGGTGCCTAAGATTAAACAAGCAGTTCCAACTGCTAGGTCAGCAGTTCCAACTGCTAGACCAGCAAATACTACTGCTAGGCACTTAAATGTTAAGGAAAAAGGGGCAATGCTATCAAGGCCTCAGCACATTGGGTTAAACATTCTACCAAACCCAATGGTGCATCAAAGACCTCAAACAAGTTTTCTCATCTTGATGCACAAGGCAGATCCAAACCAGTGATGGTTTGGATCCCCAAAAGAAACTAACACCTTTATTTTGTGTGCAGGAACATCCCTCAAATGGCAAAGAAGATAGAGGATATTCAGACAGTGGATGTTCAAGGCACATGACAGGTAACATGTCATATCTTTCAGACTTTATTGCTCTGGATGGAGGACCAGTTGTCTTTGGTGGTGGTGTTGGAGGAAGGATTACTGGTAAAGGGGTAATTAAAACTGGTAATCTTGATTTTGAAAATGTGTATTATGTACCAGAACTTAAGTACAATCTTTTCAGTGTATCACAAATTTGTGATAAACAGAACAAAGTTTTATTTACTGATACTGATTGTCTTATACTTTCTCCTGATTTCAAGCTACCTGATGAAAGTCAAGTATTGCTTAAAATCCCTAGAAAGGATAATACATACAGTGTTGAGATGAATAAACTAGTTCCTAAGGTTGGACTTACTTGTCTTGTTGCAAAAGCCACATTGGAAGAATCAATGTTATGGCACAGGAGGCTTGGTCATGTTAATTTTAAAACCATTAACAATATTGCTAAAAATGGGTTGGTAAGAGGTTTACCAAACAAAACTTTTCTCAATGACCAAACCTGTGTTTCTTGCCTTAAAGGTAAGCAACACAGAGCCTCATGTAAGCCTAAGACCCAGAACTCTATTTCTCAAGCTTTATATATGTTGCATATGGACTTGTTTGGTCCTACCTCTGTGAATAGCTTGAATTTTAAGAGATACTGCCTTGTTGTCACTGATGATTATAGTAGGTTTTCTTGGGTATTCTTTATGAAAACTAAGGATGAGACAAGTGACATCCTTAAGACCTTTATTGTTGAAGTAGAAAACCTAGTTGATAAGAAAGTTAAAATAATCAGATGTGACAATGGACTGAATTTAAGAATAGGGTGATGGATGATTTTTGCAGAGAAAAAGGTATTAAGAGGGAGTTTAGTGTAGCTAGAACCCCACAGCAAAATGGTGTAGCTGAGAGAAAGAATAGGACTCTTATAGAGGCTGCTAGGACAATGTTAGCTGACTCTAAGCTACCAGTTTCATTTTGGGCTGAAGCAGTTAGCACTGCTTGTTATGTGTTGAATAGGGTTTTAGTTGTGCAACCTCACAATAAGACTGCTTATGAGCTTCTTAGAGGTAGAACCCCTGCTTTAAGCTTCATGAGACCTTTTGGTTGTCATGTTACTATCCTTAATACCAAAGACCAACTTGGAAAGTTTGATGGGAAATCTGAGGAAGGTTTCTTTGTTGGTTATTCTCTGCACAGTAAGGCTTTTAGGGTGTACAATACAAGCACCAAGCATGTAGAAGAAAATCTGCACATAGAATTTTTGGAGAATAAACCAAATGTTGCAGGTGTAGTCCAGATTGGATCTTTGATATTGACAGTCTTTCAGATTCCATGAATTATGTGCCTGTTACAGGTACAAATACTAACCATGATGCAGGTTCAGAGGAGGAAGATGATGATTGCATTTTCATACCAGTCATGGAAGAAAGTCCTGTGAATGAGTCTTCTACAAAGAAAGATGATATTCCTTCATCAAGTGGTGTAGACAAAGAGAAAGATGCTGCTGAAACAAGTGGTCAGAATGGTAAAGAAGCTGAAAATCCAACGAGCAGTACCAATGGAGTTAGTACTGCTCAGCCACATGTTCCAACTGCTGAGCAAAATAATGATGCTGCTGGACCAAGTCAACCTCATCTTGATTCACCAGTTGATACTGCTTCTCAAGTTGATGAGTTTGATTTCCTTGGAGATGGTCTGCAAAACATGCCTACCAGCTATGCAGCTCCTTCTACTCCCCATACTATTGTACATAGGAATCATCCACTTACCAATATCATAGGAGATGGACAATCTGGAGTTAAGACCAGAAGGCAAATACAAGACCCAGATCATCATGGATTTCTCAGTGTGGTATATGAGGAGAAACATCATGAAGATGAGAATGAGTGTATGTTTGTCTGTTTTCTATCTCAGATTGAACCCAAGAATGTGTTAAAGGCTTTAGAATCACCAAGTTGGGTTGAAGATATGCAAGAAGAGCTACTTCAATTCAAAATTCAGAATGTTTGGGTTCTGGTTGATCTACCAAAGGGAATGAGAGTGATTGGTACAAAGTGGGTATTCAGGAATAAGAATGATGAGAGGGGCATTGTGATAAAGAACAAAGCAAGATTGGTTGCTCAAGGCTATACTCAGGAAGAGGGTATAGATTATGAGGAAGTTTTTTCTCCAGTTGCCAGGATTGAAGCAATAAGATTATTTCTTGCTTATGCTTCATTTATGGAATTTCTGGTCTATCAAATGGATGTGAAAAGTGCCTTTCTGTATGGTACTATTGATGAAGAGGTTTATGTTTCACAACCTCCAGGTTTTATAGACCAAGAGCATCCTGACAAGGTTTATAAGGTGGTGAAAGCTCTATATGGATTGCATCAGGCTCCAAGAGCTTGGTATGAAACTCTTGCTAAATATCTTCTGAAGAATGGGTTTCATAGAGGGAAAATTGATCAAACTCTCTTTATTAAAAAGGACAAGGGTGATATTCTACTGGTACAAGTCTATGTAGATGACATCATTTTTGGTTCTACAAAGAAACAGATGTGTAAGGAGTTTGAAAAGATAATGAAAGACCAATTTTAGATGAGTTCTATGGGAGAGCCTACCTTCTTTCTAGGTCTTCAAGTAAAGCAAAATTCAGATGGTATATTTATCTCTCAGGATAAATATGTTGGTGAAATATTAAGGAAATTTCAATTCACAGATGCCAAGGTTGCTAGTACACCAATTGACAAGGAGACACATTTGTTATTAAAGGATCACAGTGGTGAAGATTTGGATGTGCACATGTATAGATCTATGATTGGGTCTCTGATGTACCTTACATCATCTAGGCCTGACATTATGTTTGCTGTTTGTGCCTGTGCAAGATTCCAAGTAAATCCTAAGGTGTCTCATCTCACAGTAGTAAAAAGAATCTTCAGATACCTTAAAGGTCAGCCTAACTTAGGGCTATGGTATCCTAAAGAGTCTGCATTTGATCTTGTTGCATTCTTTGATTCTGATTATGCTGGTGCTAGCATGGATAGAAAGTCTACAACAGGTGGTTGTCAGTTCTTAGGTCGAAGATTAATCTCTTGGCAGTGTAAGAAGCAGACTATGGTGGCCACATCTACTACTGAAGCAGAATATGTGGCAGCTGCAAGTTGTTGTGCTCAAGTCCTATGGATTCAAAACCAGATGCTTGATTATGCGTACAATTTCTTAAACACAATTATACATATAGACAATAACAGTACAATGTGTATCATTAAGAATCCAGTTGAACATTCAAAAACTAAACATATTGAAATTAGACATCATTTTATAAGAGACTGTGCTGAAAAGAAGTTAATACAAGTTGTTAAAATACACACTGATGACAACTTTGCTGATCTCTTAACAAAAGGTTTTGATGTAAGCAGATTTCAGTACTTGGTAATAGGTATTGGAATGCTTAATCCTTCAAAAGATTAATGTCTAAATGTTTTTGGTTTTTGTACTGCTAGTTGTGCTATTTGTATAGTTGAGACTGCTTGATAATCTTTAGTACTGCTTGTGAATTTGTTAGTCAATTGTGAAAACTGTTAAAAGAGAATATTGTGTATTGTGTTTTCTTTGGTTTTGGACTAACATTTCAGGTTAAGAAAAGCTTTTTGCTTTGGATTGTGATTTGAAAAGTATGATGGTTTGGATTGTCAAGTGTGAATGCTTGTCACACAACAAATGGTAATTGATTCACCATGTCTAATCAACATAAGAATCAACTAGTCCAGATCAAACGGTTTCTGGTAAAGACTACTCAAATCCGTTTATGGTTGACAGTTTACCAAAAACTGGTTGGTTATCAACTCACCAAATCTAAGTGTGAAGGGTTGGCTAGTCCATAGCAAACGGCTATTGGTAAAGACATGTCAAATCCGTTCATAGCTGATAGTTTGTTAAAAACTATAAGTGAACAAAACTATTTTCAAATCCACATTAAACTTACAATTTGGTTTTATCTCTGAAAACTTTTTGCTAACAGTTAGTACTGCTGGGGTTAACAGTTTGAACTACTGGCTTCACCAGTTTGTACTTATTGTTCAAAACTTAGTTCCTACTGAGTTTATGCTCTGTGATACACCTCTCTCAGAAGGTCATACATCTGGAAGTGTTGAGAGCAGTTTGACACTAAACAACTGAATTGATGGTAACTTGTACAAATGGTCATATTGGATGCTGAGCTTGGATAACATATATTCTCATTCATCTGATGGTGAAGATTCTTCCAAATAGGGGAGGATTAAAGTTTGTTCTAGTTGCTGTTAAAGATGCTTATGAAATTCAGGGGAGGAATTAAAGAGTCAGAGATGAATTACAAAGAAGTGCATAAAGAAGTTTATTCATTAAAAAGGATTCATTACATAAGAGCTTCACATACGAAAAACCAACAAAACCTACACAACACAACACAACTCAACTACTTCAGTTTCCCTTTTCCTTGGATATCCGGCATGGTTTTGCTGCGGGCTCCTCTGCTACCCATGACGTCAGACACTTTCTTGCAAAGGAGTGCCAGCACTACTGTTCTTGGTTTTGGATCTTGCTTCTTCTCAGGAACAGGCATCCTCTTCATTGATGATGCGGCTTTTTCAAATTCTTTTGTTAATAAGACTGATAGTTTTTGAAGATCATCATTATCAGACGAGTCAGAAGAGGAGAAT
The DNA here is from genome assembly GCA_021014915.2 of Artemisia tridentata subsp. tridentata. Classification (NCBI taxonomy): domain Eukaryota; kingdom Viridiplantae; phylum Streptophyta; class Magnoliopsida; order Asterales; family Asteraceae; genus Artemisia; species Artemisia tridentata. Next base: position 169,592,483 of record CP139507.1, on the reverse strand, counting down.
GAATCATCCACATAAGGTGGAAGTTCATCTGTTGAAGGTTCTTCAGACGAGGTTATTTAAGCCTTTTTCTTTGAAAGATTGTTTCTTGAAGTTGAAGAATAAGTTGGTGGAAAATAGTTTTTCCAACCTGAACTTCCAGAATCTGAAGAAGAGTCGGATGAGATTTCTATAATGTTTGATGGAGAAGAATTCATTGTGATTGTAATGTTACAGATTTTTGTTGAAGATTTTGTGTGCATATGTGAGTTTTTATAGAGTTAATGAAGGTTTAATGACATTAAATGCGGGGTTGATATGAGGAATTAACTCTTGGGTTGGTATAAGGAATTAATTCCTTGATGGAATTAAATTAATTTTGGTAATTTTTGAGGAGTTGACCAAAAGAGTATGATATGTGAAGAAAATTCCCAAGTGTTTCGAGTTTAAAGATAAGTGTTTGAAAGAATCCACCCCATCAACATAATCAAAAGTTTAATTCAAGAAACTTATTGATTTGCATCGAAATCATAAGTTTAGGGGAGGATTGTTGGGAATTAAAATTAAGCAGTTAGTACGGTTAAAGAATACAAGAACAGTTAGGACTGCTGATGGAAGAACATTTAGGACTGCTGATGAAGAACAGTTAGGACTGCTTAAGAGATCAAGGTGAAATCGTGTGAAGATAAATATAGAAAAGATATGGTATATATCTTATTTGTATAGAGTGATATGGTTAGATGTTTTACTTGTATAGGACTCTTTGCATTATAAAAGGAGATCCTTAGATTAGGGTTTTTATATAGATATCCCTTCATACGAATTATCAAGAGCTTCACGTTCATATTGTAATCGTTTGATATATATTGAAGTGATTGTTTGGTTGATATCGTTTGTGTTCTTATTTGTTCTTATTGTCTTATTCAATCAATCATCAAACACAAAACATCTTCTAAGTACTTGGTAGTAAATTCCGCGTGCTATCAAGTATATACTCAAAGTATCCCCAACACAACGTGTGTGTTTAGATCCGGTCACAAGAGGTGAGAATACCTTACACCTTTTATAATACTAGAGTTTTTATACCATAGGAGCAAACTTTTTGAGAGCACATAAGCCATCATACATTAGATTACATATTTTCACTTTTTGCTCAGTTTTTGCACATGAATTTTACTTCATATTTCAAGCATTTTTTCTCATAACATACATAAGCTCCTTTTTTAGCCATCCGGAACCGTTTCTTATACAAGTCATCCCGAATGCTTTATACACTCCTTTTAAGGTTGATATAAATACCAATCATTCGGTCGTATGAATATCTATCCTATAGGTGCGTACTAAGACACATTAGCACATGGGAACCGGTTAATTTAGTTCATTTTAATTAAATGGGAATAGCTATGCTTCGTGCCTACTGGTATATCATATAATGGAGTTATCTACCACATAGTCTAATTAATCAATGCACTAAATTAAACCAACCTTCGTAATTTCATTAACAACAATACAAGGATTAAGTTATTTTACATAAAATTGTCTCAGCTAAGTGCAGTGCTATCCATCATAAGAATTGGTGTCTGACCCATGCTAACAACTAAAATATCACCTTGCGTTGGTGACGAATCAGATAGGCAAGCCCAACATATGACTACCACCAATAGTTATGACAGTTCTCCAACTTTTTTCTATGGCTACCGTGCGCGGGTGACAAGCCGGATAAGATCAATTTAAGTGTCCTAACCCAACTATTACATTATTATATTTCATATTATATTATTTTACTTTCTTCCCGTTCTAAGCAAAAGTAAGTTAGGGAAACTTGATCTAAGTGTTTGATCTTTTAAACTTAAAATATGCAAAACATAAGTTTACACATGAACTAACTAAATGCACACACTATGAAAATCAAATCAACTAATTTAACCTAAATAACAAAAAGGAAGCGGGTTCACCTGACTAAGAAATTGTGGTTGGATCCTTAACTCGCAACATACTATAATCCAAAAGTCCATCTTCAAAATCTGCAAAACTTAACAAATACGTGTAGAAGAGACTTCTCACGTTCAAATTAGCACAAGACTTTTTTAAAAAATGCGAACAAAAATTTTAAAATTTTTAAAATTTCACATTTTTAACCACATTTCTAATTAAAATATTATAGTACCCCCTCCCCAACTTAAAGCATTGCATTGTCCCTAATGCAAACTGTTAGGAACACGTTTTGTATTAATTCAAGTATTGATCATATTGTAATAGGTTGCTTTGGCCTTTAGGTTTGTCATTAGGCCCAGCCTGTGTAGAAGGCCCATGGGCTGTGTCATTTATTTATTTATTTATGTTTAAGTATGTTAATTAGGGCTTTAAGCCCAAGTCCATGTAAAAACTATAAATGCCCCCTCCCATCTAAGGGAGAGGGTTGGTTGATTGTATGCTAAACATTTCCATATTATTGTGTTAATCAATCTTCCACTCTCATTCTCTCTCTAACTTTCTCTCTCTAAATCTAGGGTTAATTAGTGTAGCTTGTGTGATAATTAATAGTAACATCAAGTGGTATCAGAGCCAGGTTTTTGTTGAAGAAGTAAGCCTTAGGAATTTTAAGGTTGAAGGGTGGACCGGTGAGTGGTAACGGTTGTGAGAAATCACGCAGTTGGAAGTTGTCTTTTGGATTTGAGGTTTGAGCATGTTCCCAATCAATGTTCTCCGATAATGCTCGTGCCACCTGTTCAATGTTATATTCGAACTCGAGTTCAGAAGTTGTGACTGTTTTGTATTCTGAGAACCTCTTTGTTCGGATTCTTATGATGTCGGATAAGCCCAATTTCTGCACCTTCATGACTTTCTTCAGTCTTTTGGTGAAGTCAATGGTGGAACCTTCGACAGGTGTATCGTTTGTATTTTCAAGAAAAGCATCGACCATTGATTCAAACCAATCATATCTTGGTGCTGATGGATTTACCCACTCTGGTAATGGTGTATCTTTTGCATTAGAAGGTGGTGCAGAGGCATTGTGAATCTTTGGTGGAGCTATGGGAAACTCGTAGTCAAAGCCCTCAGCTTCAAGTGGCTCATTTTCTTCAAATGCTCCACCTTCTTGTGGAGTGAACATCTGTTGGCCTGACTGTTTGGTTGTGCCAGTCGAGTATGTTGTAGTTGCACGATTGGTTGAGGAAGAAGGTTTTCTCTTTTTCTTTCCTTGGTCATCTTGTTCATCTCGATGGCCTTTAGTAGGTTTGACAGTCTTGCACCCCTCATCTTCCTTTTCATCCTCTTTAATTGACTTGAGTAATATGTTTTGTAGTTCTGCTTCCTTGGGGTCATCCATGATTTCTGCCAACAGTTGTCCTTTAAGATCTGATCGTGAAGGTTTTGGTGGCATGGTTCGGATGGTGAGTGGTGTAGTTTGCATTATGCTAGCCACAATCTTCTACAGTTTCTTTTCCACAAAGATGTTTAGAATTCCTTGAAGATTAGCTTGTAGAAACTGAGTGACCTCTTGAGGTACTTGAGCACTGACCTCCTGGGGGATTTGAGTTGCAAGAATCTCTTTCACATTCTTTTCCAGATCAACATTATCACGCTTGAATATGTGTACATCAAACTTCTTTTCAACCTCCGTGATCTTATCATGTATTTTTTTGTTCTCATTTTCAGCTTTTTCATGTTTTCTTAAAACAAGATTCTGCAATTTAGTAAACTTCTCCTTTAACTCACTCAGCTCGTTGGTAGACTGTCCCACAGATGATGGATGTGAAGATTGTGGTACATTGTTGTCACCTTGGTCATCTTGGGATTCCTCTTCATTATCACTTTCTACTTCTTCATCACTTTGTTCACTACCTTCTTCATCTCCTTCTTCTTCATCATTATCATTTTCTCCTTCATCACTTTTGCTTTCTCCTTCTCCTTCTTCATCATCTTCTTCATCTTTCTTGCTTCTAGGTGTCTCAGACCCAGATCTAGATATTGATTCATCTTCAGAATTTCCAGATTCACTTTCAGTTTCACCCAGTGTTGCAGACCTTGTAGATTCAGATTCCTCCTATTCTTCCTCATGATGTGAATTAGATCCTTCACCCTTTCTCATTTTCTCACGTCTTTCTTCATCTTCTCTATGTTTTATTAAACTTTCTTTTGATGCTTGTTTCACCTGTTCTTGTTCTTCTTTGTCAGTCAAAGGTGGTTCGATCGGGGAAAATTGAGTGTCAGTTAACTTGAGTTGCTTTCCTTTGCCCGGTTTCAATCCCTTGTCTGATTCAGATAACACAGATTTCATCTTCTCAATATCTTTCTTTTTTCTGCCTTTTCTGAGGTCCACTTCTTCTTCCTCCTCATCACTTGGTTCATCATGAAGTTCCATTGCTGATGAGGGTTTAGAAACCACTTTTCTTTTCTCAGCTTTAGTGGATTTCTTTGATCTAGAGATAGTGGCTCGAACTGGGATTGATTTACTCTTTCCTTTCGGTGATTTTTCCCCTTTAGGTATGAATCCCACCTTGTTGGCTTTCACTGCTTCATCATACTTTCGATATGCCTTGGTATTCATTAGTTCTTCATTTAACATGTTTGGTGGAATTCTGGCCCCTTGTTTATCTGTGTATGTACTTTGTGTCTTTATACTGGTGAGAACATGGTCATCTAGTTCAGTATGCATCTTTTCGGGGTCAGGTCGTACAAGCTCAGGATGAATTTTCATGAAATGAGCAATGAGGAGTTTGGTGAATCGTGGAAAAGGAACTTTGTAGTCCTTGTTCTGATGAAATTTCTGACTTAGGAAGACCATATCATTTCATATGTACTGAGCAAAATTCAAGTGTTTCATGTTGATCACTCCACAGAAAAATTGTAGGTGTTCTTTTCTAGGGCGTTCAAATCCCGAGGTTTCCCAGTGATACAGTGAATGATGATGGAGTACATGGTTAACCAGGGTTGAGGGAAGAATCTTCTTTCTACTTTGTAAAGAGAGGTGAGTGGTTTTTCCTTTTCATCATACCCTAGAATCTGAAGTGTTCTGGCCATATCATCAAAGGTAGGTTTGTTCTGAAATTTCTTCAAAGTGTCAGCTTCTTCTTTTTGGAGTTCAAGAACATTCCTTAGAGTCTCAACTTTGAAGGTGATCTCTAAGGTGTCCAGGGTGATAGAGATGCTTTCTTCATCTTTGCTGATAACCATTGATTCCCAGAACTGGTTGAGGTAGATTAGAGGAACACTTTCAGTGTTTGTCAGTGTGGGTCGGATGAAGTGTCTGTCAAGAATTTCTGCTATAATCTGACAAGATTCATGACATTTGAGCTTCTTGAAATCAACTCGTGAATTGGAGTGACTGATCTTTTTGTTCATCCTTTGTTGGTGTGTTTTTCTTTTTGATAATTGATGCTTGTGACATAGTTCGAGACATGATTCACCTGATCAACATAAACACCAGCAACAATACGCAAAGGTATATAGTATTTGTGTTAGTGAATGTGATTAGTTATATTACTCATACACATCAATCAAGCAGACCATATGTCAACCAAGTACAACATAGCAATATGATTAGAATAAACCTAAGATCAGCACATGAACTCAATCATCTTAATACAGAAACTTGATAGTTTGAATCTTGATTATAGATACTTGATCAACTTTAGAAATCAATCAACCTTATTAGAGAATCTCGACTAAATCGTGAAGCTCGACTAAATCTGAGTAACTAGACTAGATCAGTTCCTCAACTATGCCAAGTTACTCGACTAACCAAGTTACTCGACTAATCAAGTTACTCGACTAATCAAGTTACTCGACTAATCAAGTTACTCAACAGTAATCAAGTTACTCGACTAATCAAGTTACTCGACTAAGTCTGAGTTACTCGACTAGTCAAAGTTACTCGACTAAGTAAGAGTTACTCGACTAAGTCTGAGTTACTCGACTAGTCAGAGTTACTTGACTAGTCAGAGTTACTCGACTAAGTCAGAGTTACTCGACTAGTCAAAGTTACTCGACTAAGTCAAGTTACTCGACTAGTCAGAGTTACTCGACTAGTCGGAGTTACCTGACTAGGATTAATCTTGACTAGGAGTATCTCGACTAGGTTGACTTGTTATCTCCTAACTCGGAGACAAAGTCGATCAAATACAATAATCTCGATCACAAACTTTATCATAGAAGCTCGATTATCAAATTTTCAGCACAATAATGAACATTCAAAGGCACATAGAAACTGATAACCATATAAACATCATGATCTTATGGTTAAACAAACACTCTTTTCAGCACAAACATATTATCAACACTTTAATCAATCACAAGCATATTATTAACACTCTTTTCAGCACAAACAATGTTCCTTTGTACTATCGCAACACATGAACCCTAGGTTAAACAAATTTAGCCTTATTGATGATAAGAAGCAAATTAACCAATGGTAACATACTCAGAAACATGAAGTGAAGCAATCCCACAAACACAATTATCTCAACATACATCAAACAAGAAATCCCCAAATCTAATGATAAACCCTAATTCGAAAAAATCTTAAACTTCAAACAATAAGGCAACGCTCTCAAGTATGAGTACCAAATTAATTGAAATAAAAGACTTACAAATAAGAATTTAACAAGCAGATTAAGAACTTTTGATTGATATGATGAAACCGAGAAAATTCGTGCGTTCTTAGTGAACTTGAGAGAGAGGGAATACTGTATATGTTAGAGAATTTTGACTTTGGTCAGCCCTAATGGTTTTATTAAATATAGTTTGCTCACTTGACAATATTGGTCCTCTAACTTGAGTCTTAAATGAGATTTTGGTCCAAACTTAACATCTATCACATATTGACATGTTCAGCCCTTTTCATAGAGACTTAGAATCTTTTTGGATCCTAAAGGCAACTTTTCCTAACGTGACAGATATAGCCCTTGATGAAAAATCAGAAGAAGATATGAGAAGGTAGATGTGCAAAAAATTTCTCCCCCTCAAAATATGACCGATATTTGAAATTATTGAAAATTTGAAAGATCGAGATCATATTTTGATTCAGATCTACTTTTGCACACCCAAAGAAATAAGCATCATTTCATTTTATTTTTTATTTTTATTTTTTTTATTTACATATTTACATGATAGTGTAGATGTTTGACTTGGTCAATTGTTGGTGAGAAACTTTGCCAAATCATCAGGAGTCAAACATCTCATCCCAATCTGGTGAACTAGTTCGATGAATCTTGCATGGGGCAAAGCTTTGGTGAACAAGTCCGCCAATTGGTGTTCTGTACCCACGAAGTACAATTCAACCGTACCCATCTCCATATGTTCCTTGATAAAATGATATCGTAGAGCAATATGTTTTGACTTGGAATGTTGGACCGTGTTGCAGGAAATAGCGATGGCACTCTTGGAATCACAGTACATAGGAATCTTGTTGAAGACGTATCCATAGTCCATCAGCTGAGATCGCATCCAAATGATTTGAGCGCAGCATGCTGACATGGCGACGTATTCCGATTTTGTAGATGACAGTGAAGTGCAGTCTTGCTTCTTTGATTGCCAAGAGACGAGCTTGTCACCCAAAAACTGTACTCCTCCTGATGTACTTTTGCGTGTGTCTAATCACCCTGCATGGTCAACGTCTGAAAATGCAACAAGTTCAAATCCATAATCCTTTGGATACCAGATCCCCAAATTAATGGTTCCCTTTATGTATCTAAGGATTCTTTTAACGGCTGACAAATGCCGCTCAGTTGGTCTTGACTGATATCGGGAGCAAAGGTACGTGGCAAATACAACATCCGGTCTGCTAGCTGTGAGATACATAATCGACCCAATCATACTACGATATTTTGTAGGATCAATGGGTGTCCCATGTATGTCAGCATCTAGCTTCGGGATGAGGAGGACATAGGGGTGTTATAGGTGTCACAACTGGTCATACCATGCTTTTTCAGGATTTCCTGAGCATACTTGGACTGACTAAGGAATATACCACGGGGTGATTGATGAACTTGCAGTCCTAAGAAGAACTTCAGTTCACCCATCATGGACATCTCAAAGTTATTTTTCATTAGTTTTGCGAAAGCATTTGAGTATTTTTTATGTGTTGATCCAAAAATGATATCGTCGACATAAATTTGTACGATGAGAATGTCCTCCCCGTGTTTTTGTATAAACAAAGTCGGGTCCACAGTTCCTTTAGTAAAATGGTTTACAAGTAAGAAAGCAGATAACTTGTCGTACCAGGCCCTTGGGGCTTGTTTAAGGCCGTAAAGGGCTTTCTTTAGCCGATATACATGATTCGGATGTTCTTGGTCCACGAAGCCTTCTGGTTGAGAAACGTACACCTCTTCCCGGAGTTGGCCGTTGAGAAATGCAGTCTTCACATCCATTTGGTAGACAGTAATGTTCTTGTGAGCCGCGTAAGCCAGGAACATGCGAACAGCCTCAAGCCTTGCGACTGGAGCAAACGATTCTTCGAAGTCGATTCCCTCTTCTTGACTGAATCCTTTTGCGACTAGCCGGGACTTGTTACGAATGACAGTACCATCTACATCTAACTTGTTTTTCCAGATCCATTTCAATCCAACGACATAAACCCCATCTGGTCTCTCTACCAGTTCCCAAACTTCTAACCGCTTGAATTGTTCCAATTCCTCTTGCATGGATTCAATCCAGTTGTCATAGGTAAGGGCTTCCTTAATGTTTTTGGGTTCGGCTTGACAAACGGTGAGTGCATAAATGCAGGTTTCACCGTCTGTGTGGAGTCTTTGTCTTGTCATGACTGGGTTTTCTGGATTACCAATGATGTTTACTAAGGGATGGTCCTTGGTCCATTTATGAGTGGATGGATAGTGTTGATAGTTATGGTGCAGGTTTGACGGTTCCAGATTGCGTGTAGAAGATTCTGCAATATCAGGAAAGGTTGGTGCAGGAGCAAATGGATTAAAGAATGCATCTTCGTCATAACCTGATGGTGTGGGTACTTCAGCAGAGTGGTGGGGGGAATCTTCAGCTGTGGGTGTAGAAGTGGAAGGTGTTTGATCTACTGACGATGATGGTTCTGGTTGAGGTGCGTCGTCAGCAACCACTGTGGAAATGGTTGCAGGTGTATCAGGTGCTTGATTGTTTACGGTTTGAGCAGCGGAATTGGTGGATACAGCAGAGGCACGATTAACTAGAGAGTCATCGAACAGAGGAGCAAACAAGTCTTCTATATCCTTTCTGTTGAACGGTAATGGTTCAGCTGAAGATTCAGGAAAATTTAGACGGTTGTGTGCGGGTTCTAAGCTGTTTTGCTCAGAAGCCATTTCTGTGAGCTCATCAAAATTAGCATGGATTGTCTCCTGAATTTCCCGAGTACGACGATTCCAAATTCTGAATCCTTTCGAATTCTCACAATAGCCAACAAATACTCCTATGTCTGCTTTGGCTTTCAGTTTCCCCAAATCATCACGATCATTCTTTGGATAGCAGAGAGCTCCAAAGACATGAAAGTAATTGATATTAGGTTTTCGACCATGAATAAGCTCATATGGTGTTTTGTCATGGCGTTTGGTGATCATGCATCGGTTTTGGGTGTAACAAGCAGTTGAGACAAGCTTCAGCCCAAAGGTAGTCTGGTAATTGGGCATTAATCAACATGGTTCTTGCTGCCTCCACTAACGTACGGTTGCGTCTTTCGACTACTACATTTTGTTCAGGGGTGCGAGCAATTGACGTTTGATGAACAATACCATTTTTCTCAGTGAACTCCCGAAGAGTTTGATTCTTGAATTCAGTACCATTGTCTATTCTGATGATTCTGACGGTGTTACGAACCTGAACTTGAATCTTCGTGAGAAAAGTAATGATCATCGAAGGTGCTTGGTCTTTGGTACGAAGAAAGTAGACCCAAGTCCACCTCGAGAAATCATCTACTATTACCAAGATGTACCATTTCCCATTGATGGTTTGAACACGCATAGGACCACACAAATCCATATGAAGCAGTTATAGGACATGATCTGCGTTGTGATCTGCTTTTGGAGGAAAGTGGGCACGATGACTCTTTCCTTGTTCGCAGGCAGGACACAAGTGATCTTTGGCATACCTAGAATTTGGAGACACTGATCCAGAAAGGAGATACGCTACCTCACTCACCAAATTCCAAGCTGCATCATATACTCTAGAGGGATTTGAGGAACAAATCGGAGATCTATTTGTCCACAAGGTTAGGGAATACAAAGAAGACGCTGCACTCGGGGTTTCTCACTGGCCACATATGAGAAGACTGTTATACAAGTACATGTTTTCCAGAAAAACAAAAACACCAGTTTTCAACACGAACAGGATCTTATCAATCACCAGTGCAGAGACCGAGTCAATGTTTGGATACAATTTCTTGACAAAGGTTACAGTGAGGAGGTTAGACGACAAGGAATACAGTTTTAGTGAAGCTGCCTACCCCCATCTACACATCCATGACATCGAATACATGTATCTGCTGAAGGTCCAGGGAAAACTTGAACATCTTATTGGACGCCTTTAGTATGATATCATCAACTCTGTTCTCATATTCATTCGCAGTGTTGTTATAAGAGCACGAGTAGAAGATGTTCATCTCGGGGTAGAAAGCTACCAAACAAGATTGAACCTCATCAAACCTGACATCAGACGACAAGGAATCCAAGAAAAGCAGCTATATACCTTCCTTGACCGACCATTTGGATTAGTATATGAGCAGAATAAAGGTGGTCAAAAGTTTATGGGGTATGAAGATATTGCTAAATTTAGTGATGCAACATTAATTCGGGTTAAGGATAAGCTGGAGAAGATATTGATCAATAGACGCAAGGGGTTGAAAACTAGTTGGAGTAGAAACGATGCGAAACAGGCAGTGAAGTTTGTTGCGAGGATTGATTAGAAGATAAAGTTCAGGCAGACGATGAGAAGAATGGAAAGCTACGTTGGAGGACGTCCAAGAGTCTCCAACATCCTCACATTCCGTCGGCCTGAGTAATGAGTATTGGTACACATTGTTTAACATCATTTTTCATCATTTCATCATTTCTCATCACTAACTATGGTTTGTGTACACATAACAGTGCACAACCCGTACCTGTAAAGAAAGGACCCTGAGGTACGTTTCAGTGCCTCAATCCTGATCAAAGGAGCGAAAGCTTCTTTCTTATGAGTAGAATGAAACCTGAATGTTTTCTAAGTTTTTCAAAACATTCTGCTCATAAGACAAGTATTCCCTCGTCAAGGGGGAGTATTTGAAAAATAATCTTTTTCTTAAAAACAAAAGTTCTTGAAATTCTTCCCTAAAACTCAAAAACAGCATATTTTAATCATAAAGTTTTTTCAAAAACATCATGAGTATGCTATTTTTGAGGGGGAGAATAACTGATGATTAAAATATGGTAAAGGAAATATGGAATCTCATAAGTGCTCGACTCAGAATTGACCCTCGAATTGACGATAGGAAAAGTCAGTAGTCGAAAAGTCATGTCTCGGACGGGTAATAATTTCAAGCCAGTTCATCTGGTGATGTAAACGTGTCTCGCAAAGGACGTGTCTGAGTAGAATGTACCAATTTCGAGCGATTTTCCTTGAATGTGATCTGGACGGGTAATAATTTCAAGCCAGTTCGTCTGGTGATGTAAGCGTGTCTCGCAACGATCATGTTCATTGAAAATCAATCAATTCAAAAGTGCCAACTCTTCCCGGCATGTGCAAATTTACTTTAACGATATATGAGCACATGTTAAGGGGGAGTCTTTCAGAAAAACGTAAAACTCTCATGGTGTCAATAAAATGTTTTTACAATCATCGACACTTTGAGAGATTTTCAATGGTTTGGTTTATGGCATCATTAGGATAGTCATGGAGTTATAAGGTGACTAAGGTTTAGGAAAAAACGTCCTTTGATCCGCCAGAGCCGGAGGGATCTACCCAAGGACAATTCCCATAGTTTAGAACTAGAAAGTCCTAGGTATGATACAAAAAAAAAAAGGAGAAATGAAATGAAAGGAGAAAGAAGGGGTTGAAGAATTAAAAAGAAAAGCAAAGAAAAGGGTGAAAAGAAATAGCCCTCCATTTGTTCAACCTTAGGGCAGACACCGGGCTCAATTCATAATCTACTGGTTGACTGAGCATCACCGGTATTGAAGATAAAAGACGTCATGGACCCAGTGACGCACTGCACTAAACCTTCTAAGCCACTCAGGTGTCTCTCAAAAGACACTTGTTTCATTTCACACGAAGAACCCTTCATCATCTATCGACCTCTCACTACGAGATGTGTTGATATTGAAAAGAGGCACTCTACTCCACGCCTCCGACGACCAAGCAAATGTGCACTAATCGAGTCTAGAGCCATGAGATTCATCAAAGATCTCTTAGGAACACTTAGTATTACACTGTTGTTCTACTTCATGGGCATCAGTTGTAAATTAGGAAGTGTCCTACGCAGATCTTAGCAATCTGCCGAGAACATTCTTGAGAGAACTCGCAATTGTGATTCTCAGTGATAGAATGGAAATCCTGCCAGGATAACATCAAACAACCCTGACAGCAGGTCACTTCGGTAACTCCTTGTGGGTTACGCTTAGTGTTTGTTCCAAAATGGTCTACAGTCGTGGGGTGATCTCCAGCGGCTCACTGAATCGTGGGTGCACTTCGGTGTGTCCGTGTTAGCCCTTTCGGGGGTATCCGGTTCAGAACGGCCTGGGCAAGGATTAGAGAAAGTCTTCACACTATGCTGTTGACGATCTCAAGTCTGAGCCTTAAGTGCCGGTTGGTTCGTGTTGCTGTGTTGCTGCTGCGGAGGAGCTTGAAGACCTGGAGTTCAACCACCATCAAGACTCCATCATGCTCATATCCTGAAGATAAGTTCTCATAAAGACTCAGAAATATCAAAAGTTCAGATTATGTTAAAGAAAAGTCAAAGTTCAAGCACTACAACCTTTCACAAGTTAAGATTGAAGAAGTGAGAACAAGTTGAAGAACCAAAGTCAAAAGACATATGAGCATGGTGGAGAAGGCGTGAAGACACCAGAAGCAGAGACCATTGGAGAACGGCAGATCCGTACCATATCATATCACATCTCAATCAAGAACAAAGAACAAAGATTCAGAAGACGTCAAAGCCACAAGAAGCAAAGACGACGTCAAGCAACCTTGATGACCAATACTTAGGGGGAGATTGTTGGGAACACGTTTTGTATTAATTCAAGTATTGATCATATTGTAATAGGTTGCTTTGGTCTTTAGGTTTGTCATTAGGCCCAGCCTGTGTAGAAGGCCCATGGGCTGTGTCGTTTATTTATTTATTTATGTTTAAGTATGTTAATTAGGGCTTTAAGCCCAAGTCCATGTAAAAACTATAAATACCCCCTCCCATCTAAGGGAGAGGGTTGGTTGGTTGTATGCTAAACTTTCCTTATTATTGTGTGATCAATCTTCCACTCTCTTTCTCTCTCTAACTTTCTCTCTCTAGATCTACGGTTAATTAGTGGTTAATTAGTGTAGCTTGTGTGATAATTAATAGTAACAACACAAACTCTAAGTTGAAATTTGGTTAAAAATAATGACTTGAAAAAGAAACAGACAATAAAAATAAATTTCTTAAAACTCACTTTCGTAGGAATCACAGTTGCATTTAGCACATGCAACAAGCCTTTAAACCCCTCGGTAGCCCGAGTGGATGAGTTGTAGTTTCGTGAGGGTTTATAGTGAACACACCCACAACGTTCGACAAAATAGAAAAAAAAGATAAAAATAAAGAAAACAAACACGGGTTGCCTCCTGAGTTTCGCTAAGTTTAATGTCTTCAGCCAGAAAAACTTACTTGAGAGACTTTTAATGGTCATTTGGTGGTTCAGAATGTTTTCCATGCACATTACCCGAATAAGTATTTAAGAATGATGCCACCATTCGAGTAATTGTACCAAGTGTGAACAATTGATCAACTTTATTCTTTTTAATGTAGAGACAATTTCTTCTTTTAATCTTTACGCGTATTCTCCGATGCTTCCTTCTTAGCCTAATACGCACCATTTTCTTCCTGGACCTTTTTCTAGTACACCTATTACCTTCTTTTAAACCACACACCTTTAGTAGTACGTCTTGATGAACCAACAAACAATCCAAAAATTCTTGGACTTCATTCAAAGTTGGTTGTTGAATTTGTTTTGACTCCAAAGGTGTTTCTTCCAAAGATGATAAAAATTCTTCCTCAATCCTTTGAAACTCCTTTTCCCTCTCTTGGAATGTCATCCCATAAAAAAGCTCCTTTTCACTGTCAAGACAAAGCAAATTCTCCAAAGGGTGATACGAATTCATACTTGGGGTATGTGTTTGGATACCCTCGTCAATAGCGTTTATCATGAAACATTCACTATCCACGGGAGTGTTAGACATTGTATTTAAAACATTTAACCTCATTTTTCTATTACCAAATGTGATATCAATAGTATTACCCCAACAACCAATTTGTGCATCTACAGTCGCCAAAAATGGATGCCCTAAGATGACGTTTGGTTGAATATTTATGCAATGATATTATGTGTCTAATACTAGGAAATCAACCGGATAATAAAAATTTTCAACTTTGACAATTATATCCGTTAATACCCCCCGTGGAATTTTAACCGAAAGATCGGCCAAAGTGACCGTTGTGTTTGTTTTTTGAAAAGGACCAAAATCATGTTGGTCATATAAGCTTCCGGGTAAAATATTAACACTAGCCCCAAGATCCAAAAGTGCCCTTTTTATTTTAAAATTGCCGATTTCAAATGAGATTAAGGGTGCCCCCGGATCTTTGTACTTAAGTGGAAGAGGATTTGTAAGAGCAACGCTCACATGTTCGGTTAAATCTACTTTCTTAGGTAACTTGTGACGGCTCTTTAACGTGCAAAAATCCTTTAGATACTTGGCATAATCCGGTATTTGCTTTATAGCATCGATGAGTGGGATATTTATTTTAACTTGTTTAAATGTTTCCCAAATATCATCGTGTTATGGACCTCGTTTTCTAAAGGGAAAAGAAGTTGGATTTTCTAAAGCTGAGGGATAAGGTATTGTAGCATTCTTCAAAACCTCCTCCCCAACTTTAGAATTTTCCATGTCAAGAAGAGGTTCTTTAAAGGTTTTATCTTTCTCTTTGAAAACACTTTTTTCATTATTTTTATTTTGTTCAAGTGTTTCTTCTTGATCACTAAATACATAATCTTCCACCATTTCCTTACCGGGAGTGGGTGTAGGCATTTATATGTCATTATCATAAAACTTGCCACTACGTAAAGTTCGTACCTCATTAACATGTGCATTGTTTGAACCAAACTTACTTGAACTTGCTTGATGTTGAGAATTAAATTGTGTTGTGCTCGGAAGTGTGCCTGGTAATCTTGTGCTCATTTGACATGCCAATTTGACCAACTTGCTTTTCAAACTCCGAGATGGATTTGTTAGTTGTCTCGAATATTTGATTGACCTTTTGATTGGAAGTAACCACTGCGAAAATCTCACTATTATAATAAATCATCTTACAAAATACTTATCATTTTTCCACGTAGAATTTTTTTTTCCTAATTATAACTATTATCTTATGTGACGAAGATCACATCCCTGACAACCCTGCTTGCAACCCAACCTTAACTGATTTAGTATTTACCTATGTAAACATCTTTGACCTAAAACGTCATGAGGTCCCACTTACCACTTTACGTTATTTCGCTAACGTACGTTTAAAACTGAATGTTTCTTAACTAATAAGAGTTTTATGAAACTCTAAACTACCATAACAATATGTGAAGATAACGAAACCCTAGGAATATTAAAATACAACTTACTTGAGTAATGTACAAGTCACTAAAGCATAGAAACCCTAATTCCACTACAACTTCCGATAAAACCCTAATTTCACAAAAACTATTATTTTATTTGCAAACCCTAGTTAATATTTTTACAAAAATATTATGTACAAGTATTTTAAGTCAAGGTACAAGTCCCTAAAGCATGAAATCTAAATAAACATAAAAATCTTATAAAAACTCTAAAAATAATTATTTGAAAGACATTTTATGTAATATTATTACATAATAAATTATAAAAATAATTTATTTATTTATTTTATATATGTACAACTCCATAAACTCGATGTACAACCCTTTAATGCACAAAAACATAAAAACTCATTTATATGTATTTAAAGCCTAATAAAAATTACATAAAAATTTTGTAAAATTAAGAAATAATTAAAATTATATTTTTCTTATTTTCTTAACCCTAGTACAAGTCTCTCAAGCCTAGAGTACAACCACCTAAAGCACAAAACTCATTTTTCCTCATATATATACAAAAAGATATACATAAAAATGTGACATATAATTTTAGAAACCTTTTCTATATAAACCCTAGACTTAGAGACCTTAGTTTTACCCTAAACCCTAGAGTACAAGTTAGTTAAGCCCTAGGTACAACCTCCCTATGCACCAAACGAACCTAACTAATCTAGTTCTCTACATCTAGTTCGACTAGAACAAGATTTACTAACCCTAATCCTTTTCCTTAATCTTTAAGAACCCACATGTATGAACCCTAAATGAAACACATCCCCCCTCCTTCTAGAAGAGGGACACTTGTGTGATATATGAAGCATACACATCCCTTAAACCCCCCTCCTCCTATGTGGTCCAATCCTGGCCATCCACATCATCTCACATCACTCTAAAACAACCCTAGAAAAATCAGGAAACCCTAGTTGTCTTCTATAAATAGCAACCACTAGAAAACCCTAAAACACCCATCACCCTAATCGAACCAATCCAAACAGCCTTCCACCACTTCACCACTGATCCCACTAGTCTAAAATAAGATCATATAACCTTAAGGAAGCAGTAGAAGTAAGCTAGAGCCAGTAGGAAGTTAATTCGAACCGTATCTCACTCAAAATTGCCCTATTCGACTTTTTAAAGAAGGTATGCTTCTGGCCTTTTTCATTTACTTTCATATATTTATTTTGTGTCTAAATACATCCTAGAACATGTCTTGATAAGTGTCATAGCCCAGAATTAGCAGAAACTAATTTTTGTTTCTTAAATTTAAAACCGAATGAATTTTAGAAAATATATACAAACATATATGAAACGAATTTCTGGAAACCCTAGGATATAAGATACATACATATAGTTAAAGAGAATAATTTTAGAAGAACGTGGCAATTGGAATCATCGAAAATGATTAAGCGAGTCAAAAGTTATGTCAATTTGAAGTTGTAATTAAACTTAATAAACTTTCTGTAACAACAGACGTACATCACGCGAAACGAGGCACTCCTGCTCCGTTTCGTCGAAAACTTAAAACATGAAAGTTGTCCGGAACGTCGTTTCCTTCAAAAAGTCTTTAGACCTCGAGTCATAAAAACGTATAACGAATGATTTTTTATTTAAATTCAGAACTGATTTTACAATAAGGACAGCAGCAGACATAGGATTTGTGTCGTTAATTTCGATTAGTAAATGGTCCTCTAAAATTCTAGTTTTCGACATGGTTGAAGATCTTTCAAAGGGAAACCTATAGGAAAAAGAATCATTAAATTTCGTTAAGAAACGAGGGAGAATGAGGCAAAAGAAGTCGGGTTAAATTCTGTGTCGAGTAAAACCTATACTACGACTTTCTGGATTCATTTCTGAGGTCGTGGGTTCGAAACAGCCTCCAATCTTTTACAAAAATACTTTTATAAGACTTATAGACATTTTAGAAAAAGAGTCGTAAAAGGTTTCGAGGTAAAACACGAGATATAAATTGTTTTTGGTATAAAGGATGTCGAGTGTTATCGGGTATTAAACACAAGGACCATTTCTGTCAAAACTCTTTAAATTTTCTGTTTTGGATATGTTTTGCGATCGGGGAATCCCTAAGGGGGTAAAACTGTCTATTTTGAAACTTGAGGGTACAAAGAGACAACTAACTAAAGTCCGAGGGTAAAAGTTGTCATATTCATAAAGTCTAAGGGTAAAAGTTGTCAACTATAGAAACATGAAGGTTTAAAATGAAAATATAACATAAACCCTAATTTTTATTTAATATTATTATAATTTTATTATTATAATAATAATTATTATTATTAGTATTATTATTATTATTATTAAGTTTTATTTAAACTTAATATATGTTTTGTACCGTAACTAACAAACGAAGAATCCTTTTAACGAACGGACAGAATCGAAACTTACAGATAAGAAGATAAGATAAAATCTTACTTTTGAAATTACATATTGGCTCAATTAATCATTTAATCACCAACTAAAGTATTACGAAACGATCAATAGAAACTTATATAATCAGAAACAAATACTGAAAACTTGACATAACCAACCCAGGTTGCAAGCCGGAGACGTTTATCAACTCTACGTTTATCAGCTCTATTTCATTTTGTTTTCCATCCAGATTGCTCAGGTGAGTTCATAGTCCCACTTTTTATTACGTTTTCTAAATATGTGGGGAGATACATGCTACAAACCGGACATAAGTATTTTATGTATGATTTCATGATTAATATTGCCTAAGATACCCTATTTGTGTTGCTGGTTAAGTAACCAAATGCACCCCATTTGTGTTGCTGGTTAAGTAACCAAATGCACCCCATTTGTGTTGCTGGTTAAGTAACCAAATGCACCCCGTTATCATTTGAGTTCATGAGGCTTAGGGCAATATGTTTATTTCCGAATTACTTTCTATTTAGCTTATGTTCAAACTGATTATAACTTTAAACACTATGGATTCACTCAACCTTTGTGTTGACTTTTTAAGCATGTTTATCTCAGGTAACTGGAAGTACGATTTGGCACGGAGTGGCGGTGGACTTTCTTTTAAAAGAGTGTCCGTTTTGTTATCATTCAATGAATAATGTAACTTTTATCATGTATTTCTGAACCTCCCTCTGGGACCTATCTTATGTACTCTGATATTTAATAAATGAATGATAACAATTTATTAAAAACGTCTCTTTTCGAGTCGTTTTCTATACTCATGACTGTGAACCATGAAGTAGCACCCCAAGGTTTATATTCCGCTGCGTATCTCGAAAATGGGGGTGTTACAGATTGGTATCAGAGCTTGTGGTTATAGAGAACCAAATGTTTTCAAACATTGGACTATAACCGATTTTCACAAACTTAACTAAAAAGTCATCCGTGCCACAACGCCACTGAAACGTTACTTATATATGTTTATTTCTAATTATTTAGCTACATAGTGAAATGTTTATCATTCCCGGGTGGTTACAGAATCCCAATTTCCCATACCCATTCTATTCCTCTTATGTCGGACTCGGATATTGGAAAAATATCACGACAGTACCGGACATCATGATAATACCTGCATCCTCATCACCACTACCACGTTCACTCTCCTACATATATACCACCAGTTCCTATATCTTTACCACCTCCACTATCAACTATAAATTTATATTCCTTCATCTGTCCCATTCGAACTTAGTGAAGAAACTAGGACCATTATCGCCTGATATCAAACTTTATCCCGATTACCTATTCCCGACTTCCCTACTCCACCACGAGTCTTTGAGGTGAGTGAAAGCTCGCAGACGGCACAGGAACGACAGCCGACTATTTCCACCCTGCTGACGCGATTAGAACGGCAAGAAGAACAGATCGAGACTGCTTAGGTCATCCCGACAAGCTACCTCTAGAATGCATCGGGGGTATAAAATATAGAGTTGAAGATTCAGAGACCATGAGGCAGAAGATGGACGAGAATTGTGAGAAGGCAGAAAAACGTCATGAGCAGCTGAGACGAGAAATACCTATGACGAATTGAAGATGCTAGAAAAGAAGAGAAGAAATGAAGAAGAAACATGAAGAACTGACGACAGCTCAGACGAAGATCACTATTTTGGAGAAAATAGTGGGAGATATGCAAGATAGATATCAAGAGTAAACATATATCCTCGTCAGCATGAAAAATACCAACGTTCCACTAATGACCCCGGAAGATATCCAGAAGTTAATAGTTAATTTCATCACGGCAGTACTCGAAGTAACCACAGTAGCCCACCTGAGTAGCAACAATATGGCCACAGGAGAAAAGGAGACGACTGAGTCTTGTAGGCATATCCCTGAAAGTTTCACGGGATACAAGACAGATTTTCATAAAGGTCCCGGAAAGTGACCAAACCTACCATTACTCGTGCCTTAGGAGTTAAGAAAACTGTTACCTTTCAACAAAATAACCAAAAGCGAAAACACAAAACCATTATCCCCACTTACTACACATACCCAAATAACCATTACCAACAGAATTGTGGAAATAGTTACCTCGGAAGAAAATCATTGTGCAAACACTGCTTGTTGCACCATTACGGTCCATGCAATGTTAAGTGCGCAAGGTGTCGGAAGGTAGGACATCAGATCAAAGACTGTAAGGCGACAGGAGCCAATCTACGGCCAGTAACGGTGATTTGCTATGGATGCGGTGGAAGTGGACATTACAAGAATCGGTGCCCGAACTTCAACCCGAATTGGAAAGATAAGACTGATGCTTAGGAAAGAGAACTAAAGAGAATCTCGGAAAAACCGTTTATAGTAGCCGAATAAATCTTAGCACGAAACCTTCTAGAATAGGTTTTCTCTCGTATTCTACCTTAGTTACAATGAACGTAACCTAAGCGTATTAACTATCCTTTCTGCCGTATGAAGACACTATCTTGTAATACAATCTACGTTTCTATTTCAATTACCCTGTTCGTAGTCACTACGTAACCATATATTGTCATTTCATTAGAAATTTGGGTAATATTAGTTGTGACCGTCTCGCAGGAATTCCACCCGAACACTAGGATTTATCTTGAGATTATCCCATTAGTACCTAAAATCCCTAACCTATCACTGGGCTGAACAAAACATTACATCATTTGGTCCTCAATTATACATAACCTGATCAACTATGTATAATTCCGGAAGAATCATGTAATGAATTGGACAGGCATTTTAAGCATATCAAGCTCCCATCTCAACCAAATCGTTGTACGATTTTCCTTTATCACGTTCTCTATCTGGATAAGATAGAAATCTGAACCTAACTATCCCTATACATAAATTTTCCCAACTTTTCAACCAACGTAGACTGAATCTCGGGACGAGATTCTCTTAACGGGGGGTGACTGTAACCACTGCGAAAATCTCACTATTATAATAAATCATCTTACAAAATACTTATCATTTTTCCACGTAGAATTTTTTTTTCCTAATTATAACTATTATCTTATGTGACGAAGATCACATCCCTGACAACCCTGCTTGCAACCCAACCTTAACTGATTTAGTATTTACCTATGTAAACATCTTTGACCTAAAACGTCATGAGGTCCCACTTACCACTTTACGTTATTTCGCTAACGTACGTTTAAAACTGAATGTTTCTTAACTAATAAGAGTTTTATGAAACTCTAAACTACCATAACAATATGTGAAGATAACGAAACCCTAGGAATATTAAAATACAACTTACTTGAGTAATGTACAAGTCACTAAAGCATAGAAACCCTAATTCCACTACAACTTCCGATAAAACCCTAATTTCACAAAAACTATTATTTTATTTGCAAACCCTAGTTAATATTTTTACAAAAATATTATGTACAAGTATTTTAAGTCAAGGTACAAGTCCCTAAAGCATGAAATCTAAATAAACATAAAAATCTTATAAAAACTCTAAAAATAATTATTTGAAAGACATTTTATGTAATATTATTACATAATAAATTATAAAAATAATTTATTTATTTATTTTATATATGTACAACTCCATAAACTCGATGTACAACCCTTTAATGCACAAAAACATAAAAACTCATTTATATGTATTTAAAGCCTAATAAAAATTACATAAAAATTTTGTAAAATTAAGAAATAATTAAAATTATATTTTTCTTATTTTCTTAACCCTAGTACAAGTCTCTCAAGCCTAGAGTACAACCACCTAAAGCAGAAAACTCATTTTTCCTCATATATATACAAAACGATATACATAAAAATGTGACATACAATTTTAGAAACCTTTTCTATATAAACCCTAGACTTAGAGACCTTAGTTTTACCCTAAACCCTAGAGTACAAGTTAGTTAAGCCCTAGGTACAACCTCCCTATGCACCAAACGAACCTAACTAATCTAGTTCTCTACATCTAGTTCGACTAGAACAAGATTTACTAACCCTAATCCTTTTCCTTAATCTTTAAGAACCCACATGTATGAACCCTAAATGAAACACATCCCCCCTCCTTCTAGAAGAGGGACACTTGTGTGATATATGAAGCATACACATCCCTTAAACCCCCCTCCTCCTATGTGGTCCAATCCTGGCCATCCACATCATCTCACATCACTCTAAAACAACCCTAGAAAAATCAGGAAACCCTAGTTGTCTTCTATAAATAGCAACCACTAGAAAACCCTAAAACACCCATCACCCTAATCGAACCAATCCAAACAGCCTTCCACCACTTCACCACTGATCCCACTAGTCTAAAATAAGATCATATAACCTTAAGGAAGCAGTAGAAGTAAGCTAGAGCCAGTAGGAAGTTAATTCGAACCGTATCTCACTCAAAATTGCCCTATTCGACTTTTTAAAGAAGGTATGCTTCTGGCCTTTTTCATTTACTTTCATATATTTATTTTGTGTCTAAATACATCCTAGAACATGTCTTGATAAGTGTCATAGCCCAGAATTAGCAGAAACTAATTTTTGTTTCTTAAATTTAAAACCGAATGAATTTTAGAAAATATATACAAACATATATGAAACGAATTTCTGGAAACCCTAGGATATAAGATACATACATATAGTTAAAGAGAATAATTTTAGAAGAACGTGGCAATTGGAATCATCGAAAATGATTAAGCGAGTCAAAAGTTATGTCAATTTGAAGTTGTAATTAAACTTAATAAACTTTCTGTAACAACAGACGTACATCACGCGAAACGAGGCACTTCTGGTCCGTTTCGTCGAAAACTTAAAACATGAAAGTTGTCCGGAACGTCGTTTCCTTCAAAAAGTCTTTAGACCTCGAGTCATAAAAACGTATAACGAATGATTTTTTATTTAAATTCAGAACTGATTTTACAATAAGGACAGCAGCAGACATAGGATTTGTGTCGTTAATTTCGATTAGTAAATGGTCCTCTAAAATTCTAGTTTTCGACATGGTTGAAGATCTTTCAAAGGAAAACCTATAGGAAAAAGAATAATTAAATTTCGTTAAGAAACGAGGGAGAATGAGGCAAAAGAAGTTGGGTTAAATTCTGTGTCGAGTAAAACCTATAATACGACTTTCTGGATTCATTTCTGAGGTCGTGGGTTCGAAACAGCCTCCAATCTTTTACAAAAATACTTTTATAAGACTTATAGACATTTTAGAAAAAGAGTCGTAAAAGGTTTCGAGGTAAAACACGAGATATAAATTGTTTTTGGTATAAAGGATGACGAGTGTTATCGGGTATTAAACACAAGGACCATTTCTGTCAAAACTCTTTAAATTTTCTGTTTTGGATATGTTTTGCGATCGGGGAATCCCTAAGGGGGTAAAACTGTCTATTTTGAAACTTGAGGGTACAAAGAGACAACTAACTAAAGTCCGAGGGTAAAAGTTGTCATATTCATAAAGTCTAAGGGTAAAAGTTGTCAACTATAGAAACATGAAGGTTTAAAATGAAAATATAACATAAACCCTAATTTTTATTTAATATTATTATAATTTTATTATTATAATAATAATTATTATTATTAGTATTATTATTATTATTATTAAGTTTTATTTAAACTTAATATATGTTTTGTACCGTAACTAACAAACGAAGAATCCTTTTAACGAACGGACAGAATCGAAACTTACAGATAAGAAGATAAGATAAAATCTTACTTTTGAAATTACATATTGGCTCAATTAATCATTTAATCACCAACTAAAGTATTACGAAACGATCAATAGAAACTTATATAATCAGAAACAAATACTGAAAACTTGACATAACCAACCCAGGTTGCAAGCCGGAGACGTTTATCAACTCTACGTTTATCAGCTCTATTTCATTTTGTTTTCCATCCAGATTGCTCAGGTGAGTTCATAGTCCCACTTTTTATTACGTTTTCTAAATATGTGGGGAGATACATGCTACAAACCGAACATAAGTATTTTCTGTATGATTTCATGATTAATATTGCCTAAGATACCCCATTTGTGTTGCTGGTTAAGTAACCAAATGCATCCCATTTGTGTTGCTGGTTAAGTAACCAAATGCACCCCATTTGTGTTGCTGGTTAAGTAACCAAATGCACCCCGTTATCATTTGAGTTCATGAGGCTTAGGGCAATATGTTTATTTCCGAATTACTTTCTATTTAGCTTATGTTCAAACTGATTATAACTTTAAACACTATGGATTCACTCAACCTTTGTGTTGACTTTTTAAGCATGTTTATCTCAGGTAACTAGAAGTACGATTTGGCACGGAGTGGCGGTGGACTTTCTTTTAAAAGAGTGTCCGTTTTGTTATCATTCAATGAATAATGTAACTTTTATCATGTATTTCTGAACCTCCCTCTGGGACCTATCTTATGTACTCTGATATTTAATAAATGAATGATAACAATTTATTAAAAACGTCTCTTTTCGAGTCGTTTTCTATACTCATGACTGTGAACCATGAAGTAGCACCCCAAGGTTTATATTCCGCTGCGTATCTCGAAAATGGGGGTGTTACATATTTGATTGACCTCTTGATTGGAAGTAAACATTGCATCCATAAGCTTATCAAATTTTTGGACAAGATTCGAGAGATGGTTATCGCCCTGTCCTAGGCTCTGACTTTGATATTGTTGTTGTGGCCTTTGTTGGTAAGAGTGTTGTTGTTGGTAGTTTGGTGACCTGCCACCCTCGTATCTTGGTTTGTACCCTGAGTTAGATTGTTGTGCATTATTTGGGCAAGTGTCATCTTCATTCCTCCACCTAAAATTGGGGTGATTTCTCCATCCTGGATGATATGTGTTCGAGTTCATATCATATTGTTGATGATTCCCATAAACTTCATTCACTTGCTCTTCCATATAACCTGCTATTGCTAGGCATGACTCACTCAAATGTCCCAATGCTCCACAAGTGACACAACTTTCAGATACCTGTGACACATTAGTACTACCTCTTCCGAACTTTTGAATTTTTCGATTCATGTTACTTATTTCACTTCTAACTTCTTTTTGAAAACTAGATGATTCAGATATGACATTGAGTGAAGATGATGGATTATTGTTTCGATCCACTGAAGCTTGGGTTTTAGAACATTTGCTTAGCGTACCAAAAAATTTCCATTCTTCATCATCTGAACGAGTTAAGAAAAGACCACCACTAGCAGCTAGTAAAAATTGCCTATTTGAAGCATCTAAACTATCATAAAATATGTTCACAAGTTCTCATTTAGGAATATCATGATGAGGACATGACTTTAATAAATCATTTAACCGCTCAAATGGCTCAAGAAAAAGTTCACCTGGGATTTGACGAAAAGGTTTAATCTTGTTTCTAGCATCACTTGTTTTTCTAATTGGATAAAATTCTTCCAAAAATAGTTTTTGCATCTCTGCCCAAGTGGTAACACTTTGGCATGAAAGAGAATTAAACCAATGTTTATCTCTATCTTTAAGTGTATATGAAAACAAACGTAACCTAATGTCATCTTTAGTCAAACTAGTTATCTCATGGGTGTCAGCAATTGAGAAAAATTCAGAAATAAAATCACATGGTTCTTCAATTATTGTCCCTCTAAATGTAGGTAAAATGTTTAATATTGAATGTTTCAATTGAAAAGTTGGAACATTATTACATGTACGATAAACAATTGGTGTTGGATCCTCAAATGCTCCTGGCCTATAGTAAGTATCAACTTCTCTTGCCATGATCCAAATCTGCAAAAAAGACACTAAAGAACGCGTAAAAAGGAACTAAACAATTAAAAAAAAAAGGAAAAGAAAATAATATATTTTTGGGTTTTTGAATAATTTAAAAGACAATAAAAACAACTAATCAAACAAAAACTAAGCGTTAAGCGCAATAACTCCCCGGCAGCGGTGCCAAAATTTGATTGATGTCGAAGTACCAATAAAAAATAAACCTAATTACCTTATACTAGATAGGGCAGACATGTATCGTATCCATGAGGAGTATGTGGTTATAGCTAAGTTTAATGAAATAAATGATTGGTTGATTGTTTGGTTTAATAACTTAATAACTACAATACTAATTAACTAGAAAATAAATAAGCAATAAAAAGTAAATAAGCAAATAAAAGTAGGATTTGTAAACAATTAGGTGAAAAGCAATCCCTCCCGGCTCCAGATATATTGATATGACTAAGTTACGGATTGTTACTAATGTTAGCCTTCAAACCACATAGACATAGTTTGTATTATTTGAAAGGGACAATTTTGGGCACAAGTTATGTTTACCACACGAATCGTCTTAATCCCTAAACTAGGTGGAATCGGCATGACTCGTTGACTAGCAATAACATGTCTTACAATAATCCAATCAAATAATTTTATAATTACCCAAATGAACAATTTTTGGTACAAATTATGTCTTACGATAATTGGGCTCGACATGAATCGTTGACTCGCAATAAATTGTCTTACGATAATTCAATCAACTAATTATACTAATACATTGAAATCAAATAAAAGATATGCACTAAAATCGTATGAATCAATGTTTAACAAACAAAGTAAAATCCATAAACATAATCAAACCAAATATCTTTTACCGGGAGAGATTACAAGAGGTTTAGCCTTCCATGGATGTTGTTGAAGTCATCTTTGTCATTGATGGTATCTTCAAGATCTTGGGAGGATTAATGGTTGGTGAAGAGATGATTGAAGAATTAATGGCGGCTAGGGTTTTGGTGAAGTGGGTGATTAATTAAGCATTTAGTCGTCCTTTGGCGACTGGTGGAAGAGGGATGATGGGATCCTTCTTGAATGAAAGGGGCAATCTATTTATAAGGATAGAACTAGGGTTACAAAATTAATTTTCTAGGAAACAATATGGGCCGTAGGTTTTTGGGGCATGTTTTTTTAGTTCTCCAGGTTTTCTTCCTTTGAAAAATATAGTAGCTCTACTAAATAATTTAGTACCACTACTATTGTTGGGTTTAGTCTTCAATCACTTCCCTCGAGAAATATAGTACTCCTATTAATTATTTAGTACCAGTACTATTTTTAATTCTTCTTCTACACGCTCCTTTAAGCAATCTTCTAGAAAAATATAGTACTGCTACTAAATGACTTAGTATCGGTACTATTCTTGGTTAGCTCTGGGTTGCGTTCCATGTAACTCCCTGGAGATATAGCACCTCTACTAAATAACTTAGTATCGATACTATTTTTGGGCATCTTCTAATCCTTCTAGTTTTCACAGCTATAAGCCATATATCCTTCGTTCTTCAATCTTCTCTTGTAAAATCACCGTGTTAACTCTTTTTACGCATAACATACATAATCACAAAACACCCTCAAAGTATATGTATAACAACGAATAACAATGCAACAATGCGTAATTAACATGCTATGAGGTGTATGTAAAATACACCGATCAATTCTACAAAAAGAGGGAGAAGTAAACGAAAACTCATTAAAAACTTATTAACCTATAGTTTTACCTAAAATGAGTTTATATTTTGTAATCATCAAAAAGGGGGAGATTGTTAATACAAATAATGTCAAAAACGTCATTTGCATTTTTCGGTCTCTTTACGTTTTGATAATCACAAAATATAAAAACACGTTACGTAAAACTACACCTGATAAGTTTTTAGTCGAGAAAAATCGTTTCAACAACGTACCGACTACAACATCACTTCAGGTATGAACAAACATAATACCGACATTAGTAAAGTGATCAAAGAATTTATTTTTCTCAAAACTTCACATTTTTATGTGACAAAAAATTTTTACAAAAGTATTTTTGTAATTAAAAAGTAATGTTTTATTAAAGAAAATAAATTTGAATTTCAAATCTCCCAATAGCTATATTTTCCGCCTAAACCAGATAATTTTTTCACCAGATAAACTTTCACCACATCAGGAAAAAATAGGAGCGTATGTCGGGACGATCCCGTAAACATGGCGACGGTCCCTTATATATACCGGACCGTCCAACTTTAAGGGACCGTCCCCCGCTCCTCCTAGTGCCTATAAATATTGCACTGTTTCACTCAGAAAAACAAGCTTCTTTGCACAAAAATATTCTGTTCTTTCTTCCTCCTTTCTTTGATCACTATAATGTGTCGATATGTGTTTATAAATGATCCCGTTACCCTCTATATCAAAGTGCAAGAGAAGAACACTCGTATTAGTCAACAAAGTGTTATAGTCATCACAAACACGTAACTTGTGTTACGATTCTCTTCTTCCCCCAAACTCTCTTCTTTGTGTGTATATTGTAAATTTGTATATCCGACTTGTGTGTGAGTCGTGATTAGGTGTGTTAGGATAAATACGGACAAAGTGTAAGTCCGTGAAGTGGTGTATCTAGATTAGGACTTTGTGTTAGTTCGTGTGTCGGTGTGTGAAGACTTGGACTTGGTGTAAGTCCGTGTGTGAAGACTTGGACTTGGTGTGAGTCCGTGAAGTGAAGACTTGGACCGGGTGAAGGTTCGTGAAGACTTAGATTGGGTGAGGACCCAAGTGGACTAGGTGTATGTCCGTGTAGCCACATGGGCTTTTGTGTAGATTGGTTGTAGCTAGGATTAGAACTCGACATTCCACTTAGTGTCGTTAAATTGGTGTAAGCTTTGGTGTATGGTTTGCTCCTCTTAAAGGGAGTGTGTTGACATAGTGATTGTGAACTCTCGAGTGTGGTACTCGGGGAGTAGAGTAGGGCGAAGAGTGAGTTTCGTGCCGAACCACTATAAATCTCCGCGTCTTGGTTTGGTTGAGTTCTTCTTTTATCTCTTGCCTTTACTTTATTTACTTTACGCATTATTATTGTGTTCATAGATATCACATAATTTTGAATCAAACGGTTTTTCGAAAAGAAACAAAAAGGAAGTAAAAGATTTTAAAACATAATTGTTAACGGTTAAACTATTTAACCCCCCCTTTCTAGTTTCTACATATTCCTTGAGATGGGATTTCTTGGACTTAGTCATGGATAAACTCGAGTTTGGTCTCTTATGGTGGTCTTTGATCAAAGGCTGCCTTATTAAGGCTCACACCTACATATTGATTAACTGGTCTCCAACGACTGAATTCGAGATTTCTAGGGGCTTAAGACAAGGTGATCCATTATCCCATTTTCTTTTTATATTGGCCATGGAAGGATTGCATGCTTTCACCTGTAAAGCTGTCGACATTGGCCTCTATTTAGGCGCTCACATTGGTGAAAATAATATGTGATTATCGCATCTTATTTGCGCCGACGATGTTATCTTCATTGGTGAATGGTCTTGCATTAATGCTCACAACCTACTTTGTATTCTTAGATGCTTCTATTTAGTCTCTGGGCTAAAAATAAATGTGAATAAAAGTAATATTTCAGGAGTTTGTGTCTCTGAAGAAAATATTTCGAACATAGCTAATATTCTTGGGAGTGGAGCTGCTAATTTTCCGTTAAATTACCTAGGTGTTCCTGTTGGTTTCAAGATGGCGAAATGTTCTAATTGGGACGCCATCATCCAAAAATTCTCATCCAAGCTTACTCAATGGAATGCTCGGCTTTTTTCTATTGGTGTTCGTCTCTCTTTGATCAAGTCGGTTCTTGGTAGTTTATCGACATATTATATGTCGTTATACAAGGTTCCTGTTTCCATTTGTAATAAGCTGGAATCTATGCGGAATTATTGCTATATGGGCGGTGACTTGGGTGAGAAGAAGATGATATGGGTGAGTTGGAAAAAATGCATGGCTAGCAAGAAGTTGGGCGGTCTTGGTATCGGTAGCATCCTTGCGTTCAATGCAGGTCTTTTGTTTAAATAGATTTGGCGTCTTCACAAGCAACCTTCTGATCATTGGGCTATCGTCATCAAGGAGATTCATGGGCGTAATGGAGGTATCTTTGATGTTCCCTCTTATAGATCTTGTTATAGTCTATGGAGTAGCATTATTTCCTCGGTCAAGTCCCTAAAGCAGAAAGGTATTGATCTCCTTTCCCTGTGTATTCAAAAGCTTGGGAATGGTACTTCAATAAGGTTTTGGGATGACATTTGGTATGGTCACCAGCCTTTAAAAGCTCAATTTCCGCGCGTCTTCATGCTTGACAATGAGAAAATCTGTTATTTCGCAAACCGGTTAACTCTTACTGATTGGTCTACCATTTTAAGAGGCAACCAAGTAGAGGCATTGAATCTCACCAGTTTTCTGAATTGTAGCAATTAATAGGGACTGTCGAGTTATTTGATCATAAAGATACATGGAAATGGTCGCTTGACGTTTCCAACGGATTCTATGTTGCGTCGGTGCGTTCTTGATAGATTCTCGCACCCTAGATGTGAGTTCTTCTGTTACTCGTTGGAACAATAATATTCTTATAAAAGTTAATGTTTTTTTTGTGGAGGTTATCGCTAAACAAGCTCCCTTCTAGGATGAATTTGGATAGAAAAGGTATTGAGGTTGATTCGCTTCTTTTTCTCCATTTTTCTCGAAGACGTTGAAACGGTTAATCACATCTTCTTTAACTGTGAGATGGCTAAAGACTTGTGGGCTTTATTGGCTAGATGGTGGGAGCTAGACATTCCTATTTGCGAGAATATTTCCGAGTGGTTCACATGGTTAGACTCTTCACCCCTTTCTAATAAAGCTCGGATGTTCCTTGATGGCGTGGGTGGGACTCTTTTATGATCCATTTGGAGCTTTCGCAGTCGATTGGTTTTTTTTAATCCCCCCCCCCCCAAAGAAAGTGGTGCTTTGGGATAGTATTGTTTCGCAATCGTTTTTATGGATTTCTTCTAGAGATACCAAGTTTAAGCTTAGTTGGGTAGGTTGGTTGAAAAACCCTTTAGCAACAATAACTATCTTGTAATTTGTTTCTAGCTTTTGCTAGTTTTATTCAAAGCCGCCGTTCAAAAAAAAAGTGTCAAAAAATCATCATAATATGTTCAATACAAGTGGGCTTTCCCGCGCGTTGCTGCGGGGCATTTTCCGTAATATTATTGTGCATTATGTATATAGGCTATGTGTGTTGAAGTATAGAACAATTGTGGTAATGTTTATTTAGATGAAATGATTAGCAGTACATAAGTGTAGTTGTAATATATATGGGTTGAAAAGATGCATAGGTAAAAAGGTTTGTATATCAAAAATGAAATTATATTGGTAAAGAGAGATAGAACAAAACTATATCTCTTCAGAAGTTTGTACATCTGATTTTAGTACCCGAAATACACACATCTTGCCCTCCATTTCACCCTTCAATCCCACCTCCATTTAAACCCCAAAAATGACCCATTTTAACCCCCATTTCAGCCCCCAATCCCGTATCCATTGCAGCCCCAAAACTGGCCTTTGGCCCCCATATCAGCACCCAAACGCACCCATCTCAACCCAGCCCCAGACTCATTTTAGCCCGCAAATGCAATCATGCCAGTCCCCATTTCATCACCTAAACCCGCAAGTAATCAATCGTCTCTGAGATCAGAATTATGGTGCACGTGGTTTCTTCAAGAATTTTTACTCCTTTGTTTGTCTAGTTCCGAATAAACCTACAACATGCAGTTACACTAATTAGAATGGTAAATATTTAGTACAAATAAGTATCATTATAAAAAAGAAAATCATATTAAAAACGGCCCATTTCAACCCAAATGTATATTAATCTGGTAACGGAGCTGTACACGCACATACAAATCAGACTTTCCTCACAGCAACTTGATCACTTTTTTTTCTTGGTTATGAGCAAGTGGTTTTCAGTAAGATTATATAAAATGACCGGGTGTTACTTAAGTAAATTGTGAAAAGACATGTCACCCAAAAAGAAAGCAGATGTAACCTTGTATGTATATAATGATGATTATCGTCGGATCCCATATTATTGGGTAAGCAGAGTAATGTGTAATGTTGCTGTCTAGGTCTAAATGTAAACCTATAATTATCATGCTGCAATTTTTTTTTGGCGTTTTTCTTTTGCAATGTGTCGCTCTATTATGTAATTGATTCTTAAAGTTGAAAATAACAGAAACACAGACGCAAAGTGTGTTAGTTTAACCCAAATTACAAGTAAAAGACAGCACATGACAGATGTTAGTATCTTAACCTGATGGCACAGGTTCTAGGACTTATAAAAAGCACCATTTGGCACAATAGGTTATCAACTATTTAGTCGGAGGTCATGAAGAAATAATGGGAATGTAATTTTCAGATAAGTGATTTTAGGAAATGAAACTCATCTTGGTCCTTTGAATTCATATAAATATCATACTTTTATATGTATTTTACTGCAGCAACAGCATGACATTTAATGTATGATTCTTAACTTTAGGAAACTTTAAGAAAAAACCAAAAATGAAAATCATTTCATAAAAATAAAAAAAATATAGTTTTTGGTGTGTTTCAATTACCTTACTTTTTCGGCTTAAGGTCGTATTCAAATTTGAAATAACTTATTAGCCTACTATTTTTTTTTTAAATGAGCTTAGCATCATATGGAATATGAATAAGTCATATGCGCAACTAAACAATCTCATAAGCCGAAAAAAGTGAGTTTATGAGCTTTACACAGATCAAATAGGCTCATAACGTTAGAAAATAAGCTAACTCAAACACCCCGTACGTAACACGTTATAGACTTCTGGTGGCAAGTTTAAAGCATAATACATACCGGTTTTGATCTTGTGTTTCCTTTCAGCTGCTGTTGTTGCTCTACGTTGATTTCTTGGTTCAAAATGATGAAAGAAACATATAAGGTAGAAGTATCTGCCAACAAAGAAAACCAACATTCAATAGTGACAACAGGAAAACATTTATGTGGCTAAAGGTGTTATTTATTATAGGAAAAAATTGAAAGTCTATCAAGTTAAACTTATTCTCGAAATTCAACAGCTGATACTCAGGCATGTTAAAAAAAATATGCTTGAATACAGTATAATTTGTTATCTATTAGTCCAATTTTCATCTAATGCTATTATACGTAAGCCACTACCTCAAAGCCTAATTCCAGATCAAATTATATTTAACTAACCATCACCTAGAACATTGGTACCTATACACCCTGGCACATCACTCATTATCGATTACAGAAAAAACCAGTTCCATACCAGACCAGTAAAATTCACTACATGTTCAGTTTGGTCCGACTTAGATCTTAATATTATATGCTTAAATCACTATCTTAAAGTTAACGCCTACTCTCGTTACAACTACTAAACAATCGGATCATGTTTTCAAATTTTCGGAACGTATATACTCAGGCTCACTACTAATTAAACTTGCAGCAAAGAAAAAAAAAGCATTTCCAGTCTAGTACAATTTAGCATCTATCTGGTTTCAGTTCGGTTATTACTTTTAGGCCTATTACACTTAAATTAGTAACTCAAAGTTAAATTCTACTTCATATCACATTTTCTAAACCCTTCGATTTTCGGTACTAATATTCACGAATTTTGGCATCTACATACTCAGGCATGCAACACAGTAACAATTATAGCATAATAAGATAGAAACCAATTGTAGTCAATACGTTATAGCCAGAATGTATTGTAGTATCTTGGATACGGATCATTTTACCGTGGGATGCTAAGAAACAGTGCCATATATAAGCGTAAGAACCATCGTAATGATTGAATAATTAATTGCTAATTCATTTAGTGGTCTTATAGAAAAGAAAAAAAAAGAGCTTTACTAACCTCTTTCAAATTTGCTTTTGGTCTGACATCAACAATAACGAAGCTTTTTGTTGCCGAAGTCATAATGCTTCATTCATATCTGCACTTCGAACCTGTAACATTTCTGAATGCTTCCTTTACATCCACACTTCGAACCTGCAACATTTCTGAAAGTACTCGTCAACAATGAATTATAAAAAAATCGATTAAAAGGTGGATATATAACGCTTAAAAGAATCAGTATTGTTGGGCTAATTTGAAGTTGACTTAATAATATTTTAAGCATATACTGTTAATCCAAGGAGTAAAAACAGATTTTTTTTTATGTGTGAATTTAGTATGGAAAAAATCACCTGCAAAACACAAATCCAAACGCCCCCTTAGTAATCACTAATGATGATGCCAGGTTGTTTTTTAAAGTCAATCTCAATGATCCCAAGCCCATGAATAATCCTTTAATTGGGGTTTTTGAAAACATCAATTTCTTTTCTTTTTTTGAGATGCTTACTTCTTTTAATTGTATGCAAATGTACTCGATAAAAGTAATTGTGAATCATCATTTGCATATTCAGTGGTATCTGAATATAATGACTGTGTATCTGATTGATCTTCAGGCAGAAGACTTTGTAGACGTTGATACTCGTTTTCGAAAACTTTATTTTAAACAGACGGTTCTATGGTTGCAGCGTGTTCATTATGCCGATATACCACACATATATTAATTCCCAATTATTTTAAAATAAAAATAAAAAAAAAAAAAAAAAAAAAAAGACTTCATACCTGAATTTATGAACAACCAACCCCTAAAAATTAGTCTGCATAACTGCATTATGAGCAGTGGAAAATCACAACCTCTTTAGCCACTCCTCAAATCACGAACCGCCTGTTCCATGATTGCTTGATCAAGGTCTGCAAAATGCTCATATCTAAGTATGTAACTCAAATGCTCATATCTACGTTTTATTCTACAAAATAGGTCCAGTCAAAACATGCTTTTACCTTCACGATACGCATATTGCCATGGTTTTTTGCTTCTGGTCCCTCACTTCTCATCTTTCGTTAATAAAAGTAGACTGCAAAGACACACTTTCCTTGAATAAGCTGCTGCAGAACAAATTTTCGTCAGTTACATACTTTATATCACAATTCGAAGATGAACAACTCTAAAACCATAACAAACACGTAGACATTGCAACTTACTTAATGTGTGGACCGAGATTTATGAACACCATCCATAAACCATGAAACAATTGGAAACCCTTGAACCTCATATCTCTCAGCCAACTCACTCTCCTCTTGAGCATCAACTTTAACAGGCACCAGCTTCTCCCCCTCCCCCTTCAAATCCTCTCCCTTCATTTTTAGCTCACTTGCAGTCGCAACAGCATACTCGGGCGCCAATGCCCTTACAATACCCACACCAAGGCGCATAGTTTTCACTCACAATCTCCACTTCTAGAGTGAAGTGTGTGTCTCCTTGTCGTTTGAGTACACCATCTTTAAAGATCATTTTTAGAGCTGATCTAATCTGTCAAAGAATAATGACACAACTGAGTTATGCTTTGTAACACCCCTAAAATCTGGTTTAGCGGAAGCATATATGTTTGGGTGCTACTAAATTGGTATCACAACACAAAGTATAAAAAATGGTTTTACCTCAACCATTTAAAGTAGATTTCATAATCAAAAGTGATTTGTTTACAACATTTCAAAAATGTTGCGGAAATATAAGCCCATAAAATATTTCAAGTGGTCCCAAATATATCAGAGTCTTCTATGACCATGCCATGCCCTGCCAAAAGCCTCCAATAGCGTGCTATCGCTTTATACCTGAAAATACATGCTAAAGTGTCAACACGAGGTTGGTGAGTTCATAGAGTTTAGTGTAAAATGTAAGGCATTAGAATAACGATATCCCAACAAAGGCACTATAAATCCACCCAGTCCCAAGTCCCGACCATACAAGACTTGCAACCTGTGTGTTTACAACCCACTGCCAAATAAGATTTGGTTTTAGTAAACAAAAGTAATATATGGACTAAGATTTAAAATAAATTTAGTTCGACCAGTACATTCGGTTATGTGACCAATTCATTTTTCCATGTGACCCGTTCATTCTGTCATGTGACCCGTTCACTCGGTCATATTGCCCGTACATTCGGTTATGTGACCCGTTCATTTTGTCATGTATGTACATACTAGTGGAGCCGGTTCATTCGGTTAAGCATGCATAATCGTTTAAAGTGCTTGTGTCCATGAGTAATAGGAATTAAGTATGAAACAAGTGAATATACAACGCATTCGAGTGAATAACAAAGTCATAAGTGGAACAATTAATGGTTTGACTAAACAAGTAGCATATTTGAATAAATCAAGTATAGCATTTAACTGAAAACGAGCATGTATTCTCCCACAAAAGTGATTCAAAACATATGAGAGGAGGGGTTATGAAACTCACCTGATGCAATAGCTACGATAACAATAGTGGATATGCTGAAATGAGGATCGGTCTCTAATCGCAACCTAATATGAATGATATGATCTAATTTAAGTCATGAAATGATGCTACACATGCAAATACGTATGTTATCGATACCACTAGTGAAATTTGAAAATAACGTTTATCGTCGAAACATATATTTTGACGTCTCGTTAAGTTATAAAACACTTTTCGTGTAAATACGTTGCAACGATATCCTACGATCGTCGTTTGGTGCTTCATTGGTAAATATAGAGTTTTCGTCGCAATTTAATATTTTTCACAACTTGTAAAAATGGCTAAATGGCCTCGCAAAACTAGTCGCGAAATAGTGTACGTTAAGTGTTAGGAAATAAGCTCGACGTTTTTGGAAACCTTGTAACGATATCTTCAATTCGTATCATTTAACTTTTGTCCATACGGGTCTCGATCAATGAGAAAAACGGCTCTCAACATGGTGTCTTGCAAAAACAGTTTTTAGACTTAGAAATATTTTGGTGAAAAGCTGATGGAAATATGTTGTAATCGTCGGGTTTCAAACGCGTGTATCTTGGTCGTTATAAGCTCGTTTTCTACGTTCTTTATATCCACGGCTTCGTATTACAGCTAACTAATAGATTCTTGGCATGTCGGCTCGTCTAGATCACGTCCAACGCCTCATTTTATCCGTTGAAATTCGTGTAACAGCACGTAAATTTTCAGAAAAATAGTTTTCGTCGTCAAACTTAAAATTAACGTATCTTTCTCGTCGTAAGCTCGTTTTTGCTCATTCCAGCGGCCACGGTTTCGTTTTTGAAAGTATTTTCTAAAAAAGTAAGCCAAAATATCCTAGGACCTACTGAGTTTTCCAGATCTTGCAAAAATGGACAGAACATTTTCTACACTTTGTTAAAACCAATTTTTCTAGTTCAAGGCTTGTTCAAATCACTCCCAAACAACACCAAGCTATTATAAAACCTACCATACACCTTCTTAGGGTGTCATGGGTTCCTAATCTTCACCAAAAATAGTGGATCTCATATGGTTACTAATAAAGTTCATTAAACTCCTTTTAGTGACAATATTATGTGTTAAGTGGTATTTAACATATACATATATTAGGAAATACTTCTAGAATAATTTTTGTATTAAATGTAGTTAATGTGTATTGATTGTAATTACCGAAATTATCTCCTAGGTTGTTACGGAGATCTCTATTTATTCTTGTAATATTGTTATTTTTCAACACAATCAATAAAATTTTCTCTTAACATGGTATCAGCCTAATCTTTCTGGGCCTCTCTCCTTTTCTGTCATATCTCTTTCATCTTCATTTCTCTTTTTTTTCTTTTACTCATGGCAGCCGATTCTTCCTCTGATAACACCTCTATCTCCCTTCAAACCTCCCTTCACATGATTTCTATCAAGTTATCATCTTCTAATTATCTGCAATGGGAAAGTCAGATGACTACTATTTTGGCCTATCAAGACCTTCTCGGTCATGTGGATGGTTCTGCTCCACAACCCCCAGCGACCATCACCACCGAAGGTAAAACCAGCCCTAACCCGGCTCTACTCTCCTGGGTTTCAGCTGACAAGAAGGTTCGCCTGATTCTTCAGGCTTCTCTCACTGAAGAGTCTATGATAGAGATATTAGGGCTCACTACTGCTGCACAGATCTGGATGGCTCTGGCTCGTGCATATCGGCCAAACTCTATTGAACGTGTGCACACTCTCAAGGACTCTCTCAGGCAACTCCAAAAAGGTAATTCCTCAGTAGCCGAATATGGTAAAAAATTCAAATCGTTGCTTAATGATTTTGTAGCTATTGGACATCCTGTTGATGAGCATGATAAAAGTCACTGGTTCTTGTGTGGTATCGGCCCTTCGTATGAAAGTTTTTCAACTTCCCGTCGTGGTATTACTCCACCACCACTGTTTCGTGATCTTCTTGATCAGGCGCAAAATCAAGAGCTGTTCTTAGCCTCACTCAATGCTTCTCAACCAACTCAGGCTGCTTTTGTTTCTCAGAAAAGTCACGGACCCAGACAAAACTCCTCTTCTCGTGGCGGTCGTGGCTCATATCATGGAGGTTCAAATGGTAAAGGTCGTGTCAAACGGCCTCCTCACTGTCAGTTGTGCCGAAAACAAGGTCACTATGCATCCTCCTGTCCAAATCTAGCAAGCTATGCCAACAATGGTCCTCCTCTTGATGCCAATCTTGCTCAGGCCTTTCATGCACAGTGCCATGTTACTACCGATCAACCTGATTGGAAAGCCGACACTGGAGCCACTGCTCATATGGTTCCTCAGGATGCTTCATTGAACAGTTCATCTCCTTACTCTGGTAATGAACGAGTTATTTTTGGGAATGGTAAAACCCTTCCTATTTCTCGAATTGGTACTTCTTCTATTACGCCTGAGTTGCCTTTGCTAGATGTTCTTGTGGTGCCTCATCTTACCAAGAACCTCTTGTCCATTAGCAAACTCACAAATGATAGTCCTGTTGATGTGTTATTTTCTAATACTTATTTTCATATTCAGGACAGGAAAACTAAAGCAGTTCTTGCCAAGGGACGATGCACAAATGGCCTCTATACTCTTGATCATGGTCACGAGGCATTTATGGCAGCAGTTAATTTTACTCATTTACGTGCTTCTTATGAACAATGGCATACCCGTTTAGGGCATGTTTCGCATGATGTTATTTCTTTGTTAAATAAATTGGGACATTTGTCAGTTACATCTTTATTGCCCAAACCGGGTGTTTGTTCTTCTTGTCAATTGTCCAAGGCTCGACATTTGCCTTTTGTTCAGAATAATAAGCGTGCATCTCATGTTTTGGATATTATACATTGTGATTTATGGGGACCGGCTCCTATTGCTTCCACTGATGGTTTTGTCTATTATGTTATATTTGTGGATGATTTTTCACGCTTCACCTGGTTTTACCCACTAAAGGCAAAATCCGATTTTTATACTGTGCTTACAATTTTTTTGGCATTTGTTCAAACTCAGTTTTCATGTATGGTTAAAACTTTCCAAAGTGATGGCGGCACTGAGTTTACAAATCATCGTGTTCGTGATTTGTTTCTTGAAAAAGGTATTTTCCATCGCATCTCATGCCCATACACGCCTCAACAAAATGGCCGTGCAGAAAGAAAACATCGCCATATTACTGAAACTGGTCTTGCTATGCTATTTAATGCCCATGCTCCTGCAAAATTTTGGATGGATGCTTTTTTGTCGGCTACTTATATAATCAATCGCCTACCGACACCGTTGCTTGACAACAAGTCTCCTTTTGAAACTCTTTTTAAGCAGGTCCCTTCATATGCTATTTTTAAAACCTTTGGTTGCCGTGTATACCCGTATTTACGAGATTATTCCCCTAATAAGCTTTCTCCTCGTAGTGATTTTTGTATTTTTATTGGGTATAGTCCACAACACAAAGGATATCGCTGCCTAAATCCTTCTACATCCCGTGTCTATATTACTAGACATGCTAAATTTGATGAGGCTGTGCTCCCTTTCAAAGGTTATATTCCAGAAGTTGATGAATCATCCTTATTATTTGCCGTTTTTGATGAAAATATTCCTATGGCAAAGGCTTCTGTCCCAACAGCTTCGAACCCCATGCCTACACCCCTACCATCTAACCACTCTACACCTTGTTCTTTATGTCCCATACTACATCAAAATGAATCCACTCATTCACCATCCAATATCACTCAACCTACCAGAGACCAAAACTCCTTATTCAGCCCAACTCCCTCGGGCCAATCCCCTCTACCATCACAGCCCTCATCCAACCCACAGACCATTCCCACTCCGCAGCCCACATCCCAAAATCCGCAACCCCCCCAACCGTCCGAACCATCTCCGCAAACCCACAATTCACCACCACGTTCTTCCCATTCGATGCAAACTCGCTCAAAATCAGGAATTTTTAAACCTAAAACCTATGCCAACATTGCCATCGTTGAGCATAGCCCTCTACACATGGCTCTTTTTTCAGCAAAAGATCCCAAAGGATACAAGTCGGCTTCTAAACACTCAAAATGGGTGGCTGCCATGAATGAGGAAATGGATGCTTTGCGCAAAAATAACACTTGGACTCTTGTCCCACGACCCACCGACTCGAATATTGTTGGCTCCAAATGGGTGTATCGTACAAAATATAAATCCGATGGCTCAATTGATCGGTTTAAAGCTCGATTAGTTGCTCAAGGTTTTACACAAGTTCCCGGTCAGGACTATTTTCACACCTTTAGTCCTGTTGTAAAAGCTTCAACTGTCCGCATTGTGCTTGCCTTGGCAACAATAAATAATTGGCCACTACATCAACTGGACGTAAAGAATGCATTCTTAAACGGAAATCTTGAAGAAGTTGTTTATATGGAACAACCACCAGGGTATGTTGATCAAGCCCATCCCGCTCATGTTTGTCGTTTAACTAAAGCTCTCTATGGACTCAAGCAAGCACCTCGTGCTTGGTTTCATCGCTTGAGTGCCTTCCTACTTGCTCAGGGTTTTACTTGTAGTCAAGCTGACACTTCTCTATTCATTTTCAAACAAGATTCCTGCACTCTTTACTTGCTTGTCTATGTTGATGACCTTATTCTTACAGGAAACAATGAGCACATCATGCAGAAATTCATCTCTAGCCTCCATAAAGAATTTGCTACCAAAGATTTGGGTCGTTTAAACTATTTTCTTGGCTTGGAAGTTGCTTATACTTCAACTGGTCTTTTTCTTTGTCAGTCCAAATATGCTTATGACATATTGGCTCGGGCTGGCCTTCGTGACTCCAAACCAGTGGCCACCCCGCTTGCTGCAACTGATGTATTTCTCAGCCAAGGAACTCCATTTCATGACCAAACTCTTTATCGTTCTTTGGTTGGTGCTTTACAATACTTGACAATAACTCGACCAGACCTTGCATATGCTGTGAATCAAGCGAGTCAGTTTCTTCATTCTCCCACTACTGCTCACTATCAGCTTGTCAAACGTATTCTTCGTTATGTCAAAGGCACGCTATCGTTCGGGCTTACATTTGACAAACCAACATCCACTACTCTTGTTGGTTATTCTGATGCCGACTGGGCTCGATGTATTGAAACTCGCAGGTCTACGTATGGTTACTCCATCTATCTTGGTGGCAATCTGGTCTCTTGGAGTGCTAAAAAGCAACCTACAGTTTCTCGCTCCAGCTGTGAGTCTGAATATCGTGCCATGGCCAATACAGCAGCAGAAATAATCTGGGTAACGCATCTGCTTCGGGAGCTTCATGCACTACCGGCTGGTCGACCAACTCTCTTGTGTGATAACAAGAGTGCCATATTCTTGAGTCAAAATCCTGTTTCTCACAAGCGTGCAAAACATATTGATATTGATTATCACTTCGTTCGGGAGCTTGTGTCATCGGGACGGCTACATACTAAGTTTATTCCTACCAATCTTCAGGTGGCCGACATTTTTACAAAAAGTCTGTCTCGACCGTTGTTTGAACGCTTCCGTCACATGCTACGTGTCGAACCTCTACCTATCTGATTGAAGGGGGGTATTAGGAAATACTTCTAGAATAATTTTTGTATTAAATGTAGTTAATGTGTATTGATTGTAATTACCGAAATTATCTCCTAGGTTGTTAGGGAGATCTCTATTTATTCTTGTAATATTGTTGTTTCTCAATACAATCAATAAAATTTTCCCTTAACAACATATTTGCATGATTCACTACTAGAACAACAAAATATATTAAATGAAAGTAAAAATGAGTAGAAAATTTATTTAGAAGCTTACTTGAAGTATTGATGAGTTTTGGAGCAAAATGCTTAAGAAACTTTGAGGTTTTTATTCCAAAATCTTAACTAGTAACACAAATGGAGCTTGGATAATACTTGTTCTTGAATTCTTGGTGGATTCCTCTCTTGTTTTCTTGCTTGGCCGATCATATGAGAGGAAGAAGATGAGAGAATAATTTTGCTAGCTGTTTTTGTTATATGCTTGAATAAATGAAATAATGGAAGTATATATCTATTAGTAGAAATTGTAGAATTAATTCTAGTCAATGTAATCAAGTGATTTGGAGAATTAGGGGGCTGGGGGGGGGGGGGGGGGGGGGGGCGGCAAACATGTGCAAGAAAAGGGGTTGTGTGCCCATTAATGAAGTTGTCTCCAAGTGTGTAAGACTTAGTTAGTTTAATTTGTGCATTGGGTGTTACCGGGTATCAAGTTAACTAGAAATAAATCTTAACGAAATAAAATAAAGTATGACGAAGTTGTAAAAATTGTAAAATCACATTCTTTGCAAGAATCGGGTGTTCAAATAGTTGTCGTGTTCAAATTTCGCAAATCGTCGTAGTTATAAGCTTTTAACGGAAAATATAGTAAACGATTTAAAAATACCGGGTAAATTAATAATATAATTCTTATATCATTATAATGAGTGTAAAAATATATTAGGATCATAGCCGGATGTGTCGGGTATATTATTCGTAGTGATGATTGAGTGGTAACGTTTTTTAAATAATTAAACATACGTTAATTGAAATTATGCAAACCCGTACATGACCTAACATGCAGATGA
This sequence comes from Artemisia tridentata subsp. tridentata, assembly GCA_021014915.2. NCBI lineage: Eukaryota > Viridiplantae > Streptophyta > Magnoliopsida > Asterales > Asteraceae > Artemisia > Artemisia tridentata. The sequence goes on along the minus strand of CP139507.1, from coordinate 169,549,611 downwards.
TGTTACTGATGATATGTAGACTACTCTAGTCTATATGATGTGTCCTTACTGATGATGCATAATTACGCAGCTAAACCATAATGGTTACGCGAATTTGAATAACAGTAAACATAGTTTACGAAATGATGAAGGATAACCATGAATAGTGATTTCCATCCAGGAATGAATAGTGCTTCATGAATAGTAAATTTTTTGAAAACATCTCAAAGTCGTAATCTGACTTCAAAAACAATGAATAGTGAAATGATGAATAATAACCCGTGAATAGTAACTTCCTGAGATGAATAGTAAAATTTCGAAGTTTAAAAAAGGACCTGAAATTATGATTTGTCACATGCTTCAATCTGATATCAACATAAAAGAACATGGAATAACGAAATAGAGAAGTTTAAAAACTTACATATAACGTCTTCATATCGCTTGCACACATAATGGTTTTCAAAACAAATAAACAAAAAATCTAGACATGAATCTCTGGCACTGCTGACATTTAAAATGAGGCTCAGATCTGCAATTCCTTGACGCACTCTACGTACCCGCCATGGTTGCAACCACATAACAGTGCTGGTTACCCCACTAAGATATGGGAATGCGTAGGCCACACTAATGAAATAATTAATACACAAAAAGCTCATCATTGCCTCTTGCAATCAATATTGCATTGTCAACTTCTGGTTAACACCCGACTTTCTTCAAAAATCAATCTTAGTAAGTGTCAAAGCGGTACCCAAAACCTGCCATGGCTACAACCACACGGTTACTATGCCAATATAGCCAGTTTGGCAAACGGCGCTTAAAAAAAGGTATCAAATAACAGAACACAACGTCGTTTTGAACGACCTTTACAATATAGCACGGCAGTGGTAGCAAACACCCAACATGTTATCCGGACATGCACCAAAAGGTATAGATCAGATATTGGCTTAGTATATAAAAAACAGGCCATAAAGTTTCGGCAACATATCCAATGGCTTATAATTTGCAAGCCAAGATATGGGGCTGGAAACATAGCCTCCAAAACCATGGGTGCATAAACCAAATAGCAGTAGTCATGAGCGGCAACCATGGCATTGGCAAACATCCGCCATGGCTGCAATCACACCATGAGCATTATCAGCCACCTAAACCAACCAGTTCCAAACATAGCTGGAAAAACAAAATAGCAACCCATGGCTGCAATTACAATTTGGAATATGTTGCCTGGGCAAGATGATGGCCTCAATAAACCTGCAAACGAAAGACAAAGAAAGTTAAAGACTGCTTTCAGATGAATAAAATTGCCAAAAAGAATTCAAATAAAGCCAACAAATCCCAACACACCTAAAGTAATACAAATTAACCTATAACCTAAGTAATGCAAACACAAAAGCCACATACCGAAATTGTTGGCGTAAAGCTTTGATAATTACAAATGACATACGAAACGAAGTATCCCTAATTTAGGCTATGATACTGTCAACCCTAAGATTATACCCAGTAAACCTGCAACTTGTACATCATAAAATTGGGAAAACAAAAAACATGAACATAATCATTTAAAACCCTAAAATAGCAGCTAATAAATTCGCAAACCCTAACATTACAGGCATCAAATATGCACTTTTAACATTAAAAAAAAAATGAACTAAACAAAAGGCATAGAGATTTAGACCTAGTAACAATGGCCATATTATTTTCATGTTTAATGGGACTAAGGTTATTGAGAGTTTGATAAGCTTATAAACTTAATTTTACAGGCTTATGGGCCCTCAATATTTATATCACAGCATTGCAAACTCGTTACTGGTTCAGATCCAAATGGTACCTTTCATGTTTCCATCTTGGAGATATCATACGGTGTTTTTTGAGGTATGTAATGAAATGAGAGAAAATTCGAACAGGTAAAAGGCTAGACTTTACCAAATATGAAATACCAAGGAAAGGATATTCAAGATAGACATGAGTCACTCCAAAATTCAGTGTGTACATATGCCTACTGTTTGGCAATAAACTTATTAAAGCTTATAAGAGCTTGACCTTTAAAATTAAGTCACCTTATAAAGCCAGCAATATTGAAAAACTATACTCACTGATGTTATTTCCCAAACACACCCAAATCCAAATCTCCACAAAACAACAATATGAAAAAACTATAAATATCCAAACTTTGTACCAAATTCTCACTTAATAACATAAATGCATATGTAATTCATGATAACAAATCAATACCAAAAATTAGACCGATTATAATTTGTTTTGATAAGCTCACTTTTTCAGCCTTATGAGCTTAAGAACTTTATAAGCTCATAAGCTCAAATGGATAACCTCATAAGCCCACAAAAATGAGTTTATCAAATTTTCAGCAACCTTCTAACTCCTATGTCCATCAAATAAACTTATGAAAACAACCCCTAAAGTCATAATAAGCTCTTATGTCCCCCAAAAATTACAACAAAACTTAGCCCAAAATGTCCCCCAAAAATTACAACAAAACTTAGCCCAAAATTCAGTCAGTGCAAAATAAATACCTCAAAAGGCTTTGTTGCAAACATCATCAGCAAGCCACCCTACAAAAGAAATCAACAAAACCCCCAAATTAAAGGAACGCTAATCGAAAAAAAAAAATAAATAAATAAACACCATAAAATTTAAAAACCCTAAATTTAAAAACCATAAAATTAAACACAATTAAACCACCATAAATTCCAATTTAATTAAACCCCAATTTTAATATCCAGACTTTAATTTATTCGAAATTAAATAATAATAATAATAATAATAATAATAATAATAATAATAATAATAATAATAATAAATGAGATGGAGGCTAATAATAATAATAATAATAATAATAATAATAATAATAATAAATGAGATGGAGGCTACATTTCTTCTTCAGCCGATCATTGGTATATGATAGATGATTCATCATCCTCAGTTTTTTTTCCTCTTTTTCGATTTGCTGGGAAGCTGGGTATGTGTGTGTTTTTTGTGTGTGTTTTGTTGTGTATGTGTTTGTGTGTGATGTATGGATACCAATGAGTGTGTTTAGAAGAAGAATCGAGAGAGATAAAGATGTATATGAGAGGAAGGGATGATGACACATGTTTGCAACTCTTGAGTCACTCACAAAAACACTGTAGTACCATAGCAAACAGTGACCTATATTGAAACTATGATAAATAATACGCGGGTATTAATATAGGTATACAACTAGTTAACAATAACAAATAAATCGAAAGCACAATGACCATTTTGGTCAAACCGGTCGTTCTATAAATGATCTAAAAATCAACGTTTGATTCATATACTCTGTATGAAGTAATTTCTTTTAATCACTTCGGACAAATAAAGGTGGCCTTCCGGATGAACTAGCTAAATGTTCTTCCGAGAGGTTTGTGTGTCAATCCCTTCGGCTACTAAGAATCCTTCGGGTATCTACACACAACAACACGCGTTAGGCTCGCCCCGGGTGTTATCCCAGGACCCACCTTCGGCGTGAGAGTAAGTATTTGATATTCAGAGGGGTTATGAACAGTAGTATGAAGTAAATGCTAATGAATTAGTTAGTTGAGAGTAGTAAATGAGCTGGGTATTTATAGTGCCCAGCCTTGGTACCTGAAATGGCGGCGCCGGGTTTTCAGGAAACATGTCTCAGACATAATCCCGTAAATCCCGGGGCGGCGGCGGCGGTGTCTGCAGCTGCCATCTGTCAAAAGGTAAACGCCACCTATCCTGTTACTTACAGTGATACTGGCCGGATGAGTCGGGGTGCCCTTCGGTATGTCCGGACGGCTCCATGTCGTCCGGACGGCCGGTCAAGACAGGCCGTCCGGACACATACGTCAACATGTCCCCCCCAGTATTGCATTATCGATCGAAGATTGATGATGTAATACTTTAGAGAATGTCTTTGTTTCTTCCAGCATACGTCACTCGGAAGCATGTACCTGTAATACTTAGATAATATTTTTATGCCTTTCGGTAAACATCACTCTGTTCGGACACATACGTCAACATAACCGATATTGTGATACTTTGAAAATTCTGACATTATCCCTGACATGATAACTTTGATGTACAGAAATTATCATCGCAATACTTCCTGAATCCTTTGCGGTTTACAACATACGCATTGCTACTTACATTGACTTACGGACCATCGCCCAGATACTTACGCCCCCTTCTTATCATTTCCTGGTGAGTGAATGTACTTTTTTGTTTTATCCAGAGGGTCGGCCGTGCCGATGGTGTGATACTTTAGACAATTTATGGATTCACATTTTACATTTTCCGGTCAATCCGGACCACTAGGCTTGAGTGTATCTGGCGTTATTTTTAAAATGGCCGAGAGTCATTTTAGATATATTTTATTATTATTGAAAAAGAATCGTAATTATAAATTGCTGACACGTGCGCATGCGTCCCGCGCGTGGGTGAAGGTGTTGCCACGTCAGCCCTTGATGGGGTGTGATATTTCACGCGCTTCTTTTTACCTATAAATAGCCTTATTCGTGTCACTTGTTATTACCGTAATTTTACACATTTCTTCAAGACGTCTTGCGGCATTATTTTCCGAATAGTAATCGTGAGTTGATTCAAGCGGCTTTCATATTAGTCCTTCGTTTATAAAGGTACGTTCCGAACTACCCATCTCTTGTATTTATTTTCTGTTCGGCTGTATCCCAATCTCCCTCGGTTGAACCATGTCGGATTCTCTCGTTTCGACTCCTGACGAGGATATTCAAGGGGTTGAGGTATTTCTTCCCAAGTTTGACATTCGAAAGTACACCTCTCGGTTGGACGAAGAGGCTGTGCGTAAGGTAACTGTGGACTATGGTATACCGACAGACCTGCATCCGCGGCTGCCCTCGAAAGGTATGACAATGGACGAACTACCAGACGATGCTATCGGTTTGTACTTGGAATATTTTATTGAGGGTGGCCTGAGCGTGCCTTTCTCTACCTTCCTGTTGGGTGTTATTAAATACTATAAAGTTCATATTTCTCAATTGGTTCCGCTGGGAATGCATCGTGCGATCTTGTTCGAAGTGTATTGCCGAAGCTTACATATCAATCCTACTACTCCTCTGTTCCGGGCCTTCTACAAACTGAGTAAGCAAGGCCATTGGTTTTCCTTTGAAAAAAGGGTTGGTCGTGAGAAAAGGGTGTGCTTTCGAGAAATTTTGACTGGTTTGAAGGGTTGGAAACGTGATTTCTTTCTGATAGATAGGCGAGCCATTCCGTTTGCCATGCCTTGGAGGCATCATAATTCGGATATATCGGATCCGTATCCGAGAGGAGAGTTCGATGTTGCGGATGCCGACCGATTGGCTCAGGGCGTGATAGATCTCATCCAGGTTCCTCGGGCTTTTCTTTATGCTGTTAGGCTTACATCTCATTGGGAACATCCCGGCTATCAGGTCGCCATAAGGGATGCCGAGGGGAGGGGTATAGCCTTGCAGCCTTTGTTTCGTATTTCCCTGACCGGTATATTTTGTGCACTTTCTTATCTGTTTAACGTTTTCATTTTTTGCAGCCATCACAATGTCTCAATATTTGAAGAAGCCAAAAGTCCGAAAGGATGCGTCTGTGATGCAAGGGGATAAGTATCCGGAGGGTCAACCTCCCGAGACGCATGTGACTATTCCCGCCACTTCTAATGCCGATATCCCGAAGAAGACGGCCGAATTGACAGGGGTCGAGGTTCCTGATGATAAGGTCTTGGAGGCCAAGAGGAAGAAACAGGAGCAGAACGTTGCTCGGCAAACGTCCCAGTCCCAGCAACATGGGACTAGATTTCGCCTTCAACGCAAGGTGGAGGGCGGTGGCAAGTTCCATTCGGTCAAGCGAAGTAGACCGAACGAAGATGCTAATGCGGCGAAGCTAGATGCTTCGGCCGCAAGAAAACAGCCGGAGGGCCAAGGCTTTTCGGCCGGAAGAAAAAGCCGACGGGCCCAGAAAGTATTGGCGTGGGCTTCACGCCCGAGGCCGCTGGTGCTGGTATGCCTTTCGGGAATATCACTCCCTGCATTTTGCCCTTACATTTAGTTTGACAATAACCATTGCTCATTCTTACTTTTCCTTGCATATCTTTTTTATTATAAGGGGTTCTTCCGGCGCTGGCTCTGGCCATGGGAAGGAGAAGGTAATTGATGAGGATGACCCTGCTGCTTTGCACGTTCCGGCGTGGAAAGTTCGCAAGGACGATCGTTTGGATGGTTGGGAAGTCTGTCGGGACTTGATGTTGAATCTGCCGACTCCGAAGGAGGAGTCGTTCCTAGAGAATCTGGGTGATGCTGAAGCTGGTCAAAGGGCCTGGAAGCTATTGGGTATGGGTGCCGTAGCTCAATCGGACCTGTTACTCCGGTTTGAAAATCTTCTTCATGAGCATCACGAGCTGTACCGCACCCATCAACAGTGCGGAAACCTCGGAAAGAACGGGGGAGAGCTCAAACAGCTAAGGACCGAGCATTCCGCCTGTATGGTGAAAGAATCGGAGTTGATGGGTCAGGTTAAGGAGTTGGAGAAGTTGGTTGAGGATGAGAGGTTGGTTGCGGCGGAACGGATCAGTGCCCTGGAGGCTGATTTGGAAAAAGCCAAGACCAAGCTGGGTGAAGAGGTAAAAGACAATCTGGACCTCCGTAATGTGAAGAAGGATCTTATCGCCCGACTGGGCCGGACGGAGGCAGATAGGTTTAAGGTTGTGAAAGAAGTCATTCCGGAAGTGGTTCGCCGTCTCTTGGGTAGTCATGAATATAAGGAGCATTTGGGGGGCCCTTTCAGTTTATCTTCGCAATCCGGTTTTATGGAGGGTGTGGTTGTAGGCCGCAAGCCGGAGGAAGTGGCTAAAATTGTGGCCGAGACGGACAACCTGGATGTGGACGTTGGTAAGAAGTTTGACCCGTTGTATGATGGGTTATTCACCGCCGAGTATCCCTACATCAAGAGGATTAGCAACTCCTACCTTAAGTCTCCTGATGAGATCTTGAAGATCTTCCCTGACCCACCTCCATTTACTTCCGCTGAAGACCAACATGCCGGTGCTGCCGCTGGATCCACTTCCGGTGTTGCCGAGACCGAAGCTGCTAACGTCCAGGGCTCTTCTACTGGAGTGAACGAGTCGGCCTCCTGATCATCCCGGAATTCTTGTGAAGCTATTTTAGATTGTTACTTTGAAAAAACATTTGTGGATGTAAGGCCCTCGGGCCAGAAATAATTTATTCGATTCGGATGACTGTAATAATTTAGCGTACAATTTGCATGATCTCTATTTATTTGTATATCTAGCCATGTGGTTGTTTTACATAATTCGGCTTGTCATGTTTCTTGTTTTACGCATCGCTTTAATTTACTTCGGAGCAATTTACCCGTTCGGTGAACCGGGATGTTTAGTGTTGCTTTGACCTTACGGTGCTTCTACTTTGGTTCTTGCGATGGTGTGTTCTTTTGAGTACTCAGATTGGACTATCGGACTTTATAAACTTGCCATTATTGATGATTATCTGGTCTTTCCTCCTCCTCTTTTCTCTTTTTTTTTATTACGTGTGCGGAGCAAAAGATGTAACAATTTAGCTTCCCAAATATGATAGTTTCAGATTGCTTGTTCCACTTTAGCTTCTGCGGACCATTTATTATCCCTTCGTTACACCTGCGCTTTCGACCCCGAGCGTGTGCCGAACACTTGTTTGTTATTACCGTTACTGCTTGCGCAGTTCCGGAGGTACAAGCTGACGTTCGGCCTACATTCGGGTTATGAACGTACCGCTTGTTTTTTATTACCTTCACTATTTGCATAGCTCCGGAGGTACAAGCTTACGTTCGAGCTAGATTTTTTTTACGAACGTATAATACTTGTTTTTTATTACCTTCACTATTTGCATAGTTCCGGAGGTACAAGCTTATACGTTTTTGGGCGACACACGCCATTCTTTGAACACTGACCACGAAAATATCCGGAGGGCGCGAACCTCTCGGAGGGGTCACATTCGGCTTATGTTCAAAGTAAAATAAATGATTACTCGGTCACCCCTTTTTGGGTACCGTTATGGTAACCCCTTTTTGGGTATCCCATCTTTGAACATTGACCACAAAACTCTCCGGAGGGGGCCAGCCTCGCGGAGGGATCACTTTCAACTTATGTTCAGAAACTATATGGTAGGCCCCTTTTTTGGGCATACCATCTTTGAACATTGACCACGAAAATATCCGGAGGGCGCGAACCTCTCGGAGGGGTCACTTTCAACTTATGTTCAGAATGTAACAAGTGTTGCCAGAACGTATTGTAAGAAAATTGCCTCCCTTCAATGGTGGGATAGCTGCATTTGTCATTTAAATAGTTAATATCAAGCCCTTTCGGGTGTTACAAAAGATACATAAATCAAATATTCATGAAAACATTTTCAACAGCCGGTTGTCCGTCATATCAACGGTGTTTTTCTTTTCCCCCCTCGCGTGGTTCGCGTGGTTCCGCTAGGCAAGTTTCCCTTCCTTCGACGGATTCGTGCTTTTCTTGGCTTGTTCTCCCATTAGTTTCGTTCCCTTGGCATGTGAGACTACCTGCCTTAAGTTATGAAGGTGTTTTCATTCCTTCCGTTAGTTTATAATGAAAACAAACATTGGCGAGAATGAAATAGCAATAGTGAAATGGTTATTTTATGTTAAACAGTTACCTGAGCCGTTATTCCTACCTCAGTCAACTTGTAAGGATTCCTTTGGTTGTAGCGTCGGATAGCCTCTCCGACCATGGGTTTCTTCTTATGTTCCTGCGGTGGATCTTCTGGATAACAGGTATTCCTTTCGACATTCCCCTTTGTTATTTCAGCGCTCCAAGCTTCTCCCTTTACCCCCTTTTCCTTCATCCGTTCCTCCCTTAACCCATGGTGCTCTTGAATCATTGGTCGAGCGGTCAGTGTTGCTATTCCGCCTGGAGTAGGGAACTTGACCATTGAGTGAATGGTCGAGGGGATGGCCCTTAATTTCCTTAAACCGGTGCATCCCAATATAATGTTGTAGGAGGAGGGTGAATCAATCACAGCGAATTCCATCCGGACTTTCCGGGATTGGCCTTGACTTCCGAAGCAGATTTCTAAATCTATCGACCCCTGCGGCTTAACGGGCTTCCCTGTGAACCCTACCAAAGTAGTGCTGGATTCTTTCAACCGGGCTTTAGTAGAAGGGCTCAACCGTTCAAATTGGTGTTCATACATTATCTCCATAGAAGCGCCAGGATCCACGTAGACTCCTTGTATTGTCATCCCTTTCACCTCGGCTTCGATCACAAGCGGCTCGTCCGACATCTCATTCGTAAAGATGGACGGGAAACTTATCGGAAGATTCATCCATTCTTCTGAGTCCGTCTTTCCTTCTCTTTGATAGGTTGCTGAGCTTTGAATCATGTTAATAATTTTTCCTTTGTTCCCCTGGTGATTGTCCCCTTGTGTGGCCCTTCCCTTTCCTCTGAGACCTTTCAACAAATGGTCTAACTTTCCTGTATTTAGTGCGGCTTTTATTTCCTCTTTGAGTTGAAAACAATCATCGGTATAATGTCCTTTCTCACCGTGATAGTCGCAATACCGGTCCGCAAAATCCTTTGCTATTTTCCCCTTTGTGGGAGGAGGTTGTGGTAACTTCAGTTGGTGCTCAGTTGCTAATATCTCTTTTGGTGTCTTCGTCAGGGCGCTCAGATCTATCGGCCTTGTCTCGTTTCGGCGATTATCCATGCGGCGGGGATCGATTCGGCTAGAGCTGTCATGCTTCGGGGGAACATAAGGAGCATAGTAGTCACCCCTGCATCCTTTGAAATCAACCTTGAGGTTATTCCGGCGGCGATCTCCTCCGAAGAGGGGCCTTGGTTGTTGGTCACTTCTGTTGTGGTATGGGTTAGGCCGGGATTCCACTTTCTCTCCCTTCGGCAGTTCTGTTGTCCGGAAAGCCTCTTCGGCTCGGATGAAATCATCAATTCTTTCCAACATCTCATCGACAGTCTTAGGGATCCTGTCAGAGAACTTTTTTGCTAATTCCGGGTAGTGGTGACCGTTCAGAAACGAACCGATTTGCATAATTTCGGGAGCGTCTGGGAAGTTATTGACCTCGCACACCCATCTCTCCTTGAAATCCGGGAGGCTCTCATTAGCCTTCCGGTGAATCTTGTTGATCTCCGTGAGGTCCTTAGTGCTTATCCTCAACATACTAAACCTATTCAAAAACCTCTTCTGAAGCTCGTCCCAACTATCAATGCTTCCCGTCGGGAGCTTATCAAACCATCCCCTGGCTTTCCCGTCCAAGGTTTGTTGGAACATTCGACACCATACGGGCATGGGCCATTCTTCGTGATTTCCTGCTCCGGTAAAACGATTGATGTGGTCATCCGGATCAGTGGTTCCTTGGTATAGCTTTAGGTTCGTCGGTATCTTGTGCTTGGGAGATGAGAACTCTATGATCCTTTTCGTGAACGGGCACTTAATTACTTCCTTAAATGGTTTGCTCAAGTCATCATCCGCCTTTTTCCCTTTTCCGTATGGTGACCCTTCAACATCTTCTTCCTCCGAATTTTCATACTCGTCGCCGAGCCTCAGCATTCTGGGGCTTACCAGGTTGCGATTGCTCGGTTGTTTGAACAACTCTTTCAAGGCTGAAAGATGACCTGCGATTAGGGTTTGGACATCCGGAGGGTCTTGGTCTCCTCCGGATCCCTCGGCTCCCCCCGCGTTCCGGATAGGGGTGAAGAGGGTGTAGAACCAATTTCGAACGTTGGTGTAGGACCTGTCATTCCGAACCTCAGGTAGATCGAGCGGAAGGTCCCACGGATGGCGCCAATTTGTTGAAGTAATTTCTTGCAATCACTTCGGACAAATAAAGGTGGCCTTCCGGATGAACTAGCTAAATGTTCTTCCGAGAGGTTTGTGTGTCAATCCCTTCGGCTACTAAGAATCCTTCGGGTATCTGCACACAACAACACGCGTTAGGCTCGCCCCGGGTGTTATCCCAGGACCCACCTCCGGCGTGAGAGTAAGTATTTGATATTCCGAGGGGTTATAAACAGTAGTATGAAGTAAATGCTAATGAATTAGTTAGTTGAAAGTAGTAAATGAGCTGGGTATTTATAGTGCCCAGCCTTGGTACATGAAATGGCGGCGCCGGGTTTTCAGGAAACATGTCTCAGACATAATCCCGTAAATCCCGGGGCGGCGGCGGCGGTGTCTGCAGCTGCCATCTGTCAAAAGGTAAACACCACCTGTCCTGTTACTTACAGTGATACTGGCCGGATGAGTCGGGGTGCCCTTCGGTACGTCCGGACGGCTTCATGTCGTCCGGACGGCTCCATGTCGTCCGGACGACTCCATGTCGTCCGGACGACCCGTCAAGACAGGCCGTCCGGATACATACGTCAACATACTCCGTATGATTCATCAGTCTTTCGAGGATTTATGAGCTGTTTGGTTTGCACCTTTTAATGAAAAGGAATTGAATCAAAGTAAATTTATTTGTTTGGTTTGTGGTTATAGGTTTTGATACAGTAATTAATACCCATGAGTGAGGGAATCATCCATACCAGGGGCACACGAGGGATTGACTGATAATTTACAGAAAATGTGGGCCTCAACCTTTATTTACTATATTTTTTTTGTTTTCTTCTAATAAATATGGGACCCATTACCTTTTATTATATTTAATTAATATTAAATAATATTACATCTCAATCTTTTTATCAATTCCATATTATAAAACAAACAACATTAATACTATCATTCAATTTTTATTTCTTTCAATCTATACCAAATCCGATACCCATTGTGATTCCTAGCAACAAACCAAACGGCTCCTTAGTCAATAAAGTTTTACCACGAGAAAACATGAAAATTCTAGAAAGCGACAAGTATATTTTTTTAAGCTACACGCTGTTTACAAAGTAAATTACTTATCAAAGTTTGCTTAAAACCTTTTTGATTAAAGTTACTATTAAATTTAAACCACTAACAATGAAATTATGTGGAAGTTAGTTAGTAGGTTGATTTGATATGATGTCCTTCTAAAGCTAATAGCTTTAAGAAGGAATACTTCACAATCAAACGTCGTCCATCATAATAAATATATAACTTATGTTAGAAAACAAAACCTAATGAAACTAGTGATGAAAATTTATTTAACTTAATCATTAATGTTGTGTTCTCGAGTATTTTTTTTTTTTATTTATTATTTATTTATTTATTTATTTTGATGAAAATAGAAATGATGGATAAAGAAAATTTATTTATTTATTTATTTATTTATTTATTTTTTTTATGGAAATAGAAATGATGGATAAAGAATCATTTTTTTTGGATGAAAATAGAAATAATGGATAAAGTATCATAAAGAAGAGAAGTAAAAAGAAAATAAAGTTGTTAATTTATTTCATGTTATCAAGCTGAACGAAAATGGAAGAAAAAAAATTTAAAAGTTATGTTCTCGGGTTGATAAAAAGAAAGGAAAATATATATAATTATCCTTATGGCATTTAAAACATAAAAAGAGTAAAAGACAACATATGACAAAAGATATAAAATAATGAGAGTTACATTTGTAATTTTATACAAAATAGTTTAGGTGTAAATTTTTTTTCGTTCTAAATCCACCCGTATTTAGATGAAAATTTTTGGCGTAAAAATGTATAAAAGTTACTTAACATTTTTTTTGTTCAAGAAAAACTTAAGAACAAGATAGTGTTTCAATTTTCTTTCGTTTACCTTCCTTTATTCTAAACAAAATGTTGTTCCCGTTTACTTGATTACCAAACTATTCAGAAGTAATATAACCAAGTAACATGACTAACAATATTAGTTTACACTATAATAGTTTATATATGGGTATTATGAAAACACAAAATACTTTTCAATGTTTGAACTCTTATTTGATATGCATCAAATAATTTATACTAGATTGTTTGCGGAATAAAAATTTAGATTGAATGTGAATGTGATAATAGTGTTATTTTAACCAACTAATTAATATCATCTTTAAAATTTGTAATAATACTTTCAAGCAAGAGCAATATAATAAAAATGATCAAACTTTCATATCTTTATTTAGTAATGAACATTTAAAATGAACATTTACACTCTGCTCCCGAGTTTATTTTTTGGAGTGAAAGGGAAATGTTTGAAATGGTAATTAAAAAAAATTGTGTTCTTAAGATTTTTTAGAAGAGGAGAAGAAAGTAAAGGATAGTAAATTACATCAAAATTACTCTCCTAATCTTCTTCTCAAATTGGGATGAAATGGAGTGAAGTTGGTTTTAAAGCCTTTTTTTTGCTTACATCCTCCTCTTTTCTTACCAACTCGGGAACACAAGATAAAAAAATAATTTTTATTCATCTCCTCTTTACTTCTCTCTTTTTTTCCCTCTCTATTTTTTTTCTTTCTATTTTATACTCAGAGTGTTAAAAAATGTAAACTAAAAGAAAAAGTAATTCAAATTATTGACCAAATAGTATTATTTTATTGGAAAAAGAATATCAACAACAACAACATTTGCATTGTCATTTGCTGATCCTTTCTTTTGTCACACACACAACAATAAAAAAAGGCGTCACGGGCTTTGCACGTGGTATAGTTCCGACCATTGTTCTCTCTCAAATACCCAGTAAAGTTAAATATATTTATTAGCCCAAGACACCCATGTATAATTGATTAATCCTATTAAGATCCCTCTTACTTTGTTTTCTTCAATTTCACCCCCACAAATTAAATGACGATTTTGGGATGGACCGTAGAGTTAGGGACCACATCTAGATCTATTTGTGCATATATCATAGTGAAACCATGTTTATGGATAGACGAAAAACTGCGTTCACCAAGTACTTGTTGAGAAACACTTTACATCACATGATACCGGTAGACTGTAGTCTGTAAGGGTGGAGGGAGTGGAAACACTTCAACACTCCAACCCTCTCAAAATTACCCAATCAAATTCTTCCACCTCATTTTAACCCTCCAACCATCTATTCAACCTTTTTTAGTGGCGCACATCATTCTCAACCCTCCCAAATCTTTTTTTTAAATATTCATAATTTGTCCCTAATATTTTCATATGCGCATAATTAGCCCTTCCATATTATATTATTAACAAAACAATTATATAAAAAAAACAAACACTTGATTAAAAATAAAAATACAATTTCTAAAAATTAAAAACTACAATTCCTAAAAATAAAAAACTACAAATCCTAAAAATAAAAAAACTACAAATCATAAAAATAAAAAACTACAAATCGCCCCAAGTCAAGGCCAATTATATTTTGCAGCTATCTCACGCTTCTTATCAAGCGTCCACTTTAGCATTGCGGGATCGGTGATGTGCTGGTGCGATTTGTTGTAGAACTTGTGATCTTGATATAAGGCCTTTGGTGCAAGATATTGGGTCTTTTGATCCCTCTCTTGGAGATGTTTGTCCAAGAGCTCTTGTTGTTTCCTTGCACCAATTTTCTTATTTCTTGGATTCATATTTTTAAGAATGTGTGTTGTGATTTGTTAAAATTTTGTGTTGTGATTAAAAATGTGTGTTGTGTTGTTATATTTATAGTGAAAAAATAAGGGACCAATTTTTTATTTTTTATTATTTTTTTTTTGCTCCGCTCCACCTCAACGGCTACAAAAAAAAATTTCATTTTCTACCCTTAAACGGTCAAATGACCGTTGTTTCTTCTCCAACTCGAAGCGAGTTCAAAGCCCGCAAACCCAACCCGCATGCCAAGCTCGCTGCAGCGGCAACGATGTTCCAGCCGAGCTCGCCAGCTCGCAACCCAACCCGCTGCTCCACTCCCTCGCTCTAAGTTTTTTTTTGGTAGTAAAATGTGTTTAGTTATCGTACAAATGAAAGATGGGTTCAATCATCAATTAGAGTATCAATCGCCATGTCAAATATATAACACTTTGACTATAAGTTGATTACCAAATTCAAAAATCAAACATCAAATGGTTACGTAGACCAAAAGCTATAATAAATACATGATTCAAACATATACGGCTACCAAATGAATGTTGAAATATAAAAACCCTATAATTTTGTAACGTCCCTCATCTCATTGCGTATATGTTCTACTATTTTTGGGTTGATACATCACATATATTGACATTATATGTTTTTTGTCACCAATTCCACATTTTGACTCAAAAGGAACCGCCTAACCGTAAACTTCAATTAGGCCATTAAATTTACTATATTATAAAGGATTTTAATACAATTTTTCATTCTTTTGACAGATACTAAATAGGAACTTTCAAAAAAAATTGGAATTTGACCATAAACTTCAATTTTCAAATCAAATTCTCAAAAAGGTCATTGCTAAAAACCTACAAAATACTTTTTAGAAACGGTCATTTTGATGTTCATTAAGTGTAAAAAAATCCATACTGTTAAAACAGTGAACAATCATACAAAAATGTCTATTATTCCTTAAGCATTACTCCGTATTATATAAGGTTATTAGTTTGTTTAACTATTTATCATCTATATTTTTATAATATCTTTATAGTTATATATAAAACATAAATTGTGGGCCCTAAAAAGTTAGAGTTCTTGGGCAGCCGCCCATTTCATCCACCTTCGAAAACAACCTTACATAATACTAGCAAGGGGTGGAAATTTATTTTGGTTAATTGGTTGATACAATTTAAGCGTAATCGCTTTTAAATTTGCTACACAAGTCATATTTTTCAAGTCATATTGTTTAATTAAGAGATAACTTAATGCAGATACCTTCAATTTTATTACTAAATATTTTCAGTCATATTTTTTTATTAAATCAAAAACAAAAAATTTTCATACAACTTAATGAATTCAGTTTTTTTTTTTTTCTTCATATTATTCAAACAGCACATTAGTTGCTTTTAAAAAAATAAAAAGAAAAGTGAAAATACATCATTCATTACACAAAGGGACCCCATTACAATAACCACAAAGCTACAGGGGGCTTCATATACAACTCACCCAACACCACACTCTTCCATTTCATTTCTTTTCATTTTTCCTTTCACAATAAAGACACAAACCCAACCCCCCTTCTCCGCCACTTTTCACTCTCTCTCTAAACCCACTTCAATTATTCACTACATTTTCATCACTCAAATAAGAACAAATAAACTCTAAATTTTTATAACAGATCTATCATGAAACCATCTTATCGTTAGGTATATACACCTTTTAATGTACTACATTTATCTTATCGTTAGGTTTATACACCTTTTAATGTACTACATTTATCTTATCCTAGGGTTTTATTTTGTACTAATTAGTTTTTATTTAAACTTGTTGCAGGAGCGTGTAGATCTGAAGTGTGCTACTCAACTTTTATTAATTTCTCAGGTTTATTTATTTTTTGTTTTTAATAAGTTGTTGAAATTGTTTATTATGTAATGTAATGCTAGTCTTATTTTAATTTAATAGTCCTGGATTCTAGGGTTTGCTAATATTTAGGTGTTTATATTCTGTTGTTGTTTATATTTGATTTTAAGTAAATTATTAAAATAATTAGTATTCTTATCTGTATGTTATGTGATGCAAGTAGTGTAAAAGCGTTTGGTAACGTAGAAGTATATATTTTTTTTTATAAAGTGTAAAATTTACTAGATAATTGTATAGGAGCATTTAAACAGAATCTAAAAGCCAAAAGCTCTAAAACGCTTGCGCCAAATGTTATAGTTTAATTAATAGTCCTGTTTTCTAGGATTTGAAAATATTGGAGTAGTTGTTAAAATTGAGTTAGATGAAATTAGTAAGAGCTAAACGCCAACTCTAAATGCTGATTTTGTTATCGTTTCAAATAGGTGCGTTGTAAATTATATTTTTAAACGGTAAATGCTCGTTGCCAAACACATTATCGTAAAAGGTAAATGTTTTGAAAAGGGGGTAGTTTAATAAATAATGATTGTAATGTGATTAATATTTATGTATTTTTGGGTTATGAAATATTAGTTTTTGAAATTGTGTTATTGTTTTGATGTTTTTCAGTTGTGAGGTAGTCAAGATGATGCACAGGCCGCCTCCGCATGATGATTTCTCTCTTAAGGAGACGAAACCACATCTCGGCGGGAATAAAATGACGGGTGATAAGCTCACTAGCACTTATGATCTTGTGGAACAAATGCAGTATTTGTATGTTCGTGTAGTGAAAGCTAGGGAGTTACCTGCTAAGGACGTTACGGGTAGTTGTGACCCGTATGCTGAGGTGAGGTTAGGGAATTATAAGGGGACGACGAGGCATTTCGAGAAGAAGTCGAATCCTGAGTGGAACCAAGTGTTTGCTTTTTCTAGAGATAGGATTCAGGCGACTACGTTGGAAGTTAGCGTTAAGGATAAGGATATGATTAAAGATGATTTTATGGGTTGGGTTTTGTTTGATTTGACCGAGGTGCCGAAACGTGTACCGCCTGATAGTCCTTTAGCCCCTCAGTGGTATAGGCTGGAAGATAGGAAAGGGAATAAGCTGAAAGGGGAGTTGATGTTGGCGGTTTGGTGGGGTACACAAGCGGATGAAGCATTTCCAGAAGCGTGGCACTCGGATGCTGCTACTGTTGGTGGGTCGGATGCGCTTGCTAATATTCGTTCGAAAGTGTATCTTTCGCCGAAGCTTTGGTATCTCAGAGTTAATGTGATTGAAGCGCAAGATTTGATACCAAATGATAGAACTCGGTTTCCTGAAGTTTTTGTGAAGGCAGCTCTTGGACATCAGACGCTGCGGACTAGGATATCGATGAATAAGACGATTAACCCTATGTGGAATGAGGATTTGATGTTTGTAGCTGCTGAACCGTTTGATGAGCATTTGATTTTGAGTGTGGAAGATCGGGTTGCGCCTAATAAGGATGAAGTTCTTGGGATGTGTGCTATTCCTTTGCAGTACGTGGATCGGAGGTTGGATCATAAAGCAATTAACACGAGGTGGTTTAATTTGGAAAAGCATGTTATGATTGACGGGGAAAAGAGGAAGGAAGTGAAGTTTGCTAGTAGGATTCATATGAGGATTTGTTTGGAAGGTGGTTATCATGTTCTCGATGAGTCTACTCACTACAGTAGCGATCTTAGGCCGACGGCTAAGCAGTTATGGAAGAATAGTATTGGGGTTCTTGAAGTGGGAATCTTGAGTGCACAAGGGTTATCACCTATGAAGACAAAAGATGGAAGGGCGACAACGGATGCGTACTGTGTAGCCAAGTATGGAACAAAATGGGTCAGAACCAGAACGATTATCGACAGTTTTATGCCTAAATGGAACGAGCAGTATACTTGGGAAGTTTTTGACCCGTGTACAGTTATAACTATTGGTGTGTTTGATAATTGTCATCTGCATGGTGGAGATAAGAATGGAGGGGCAAGGGATTCAAGGATCGGGAAGGTCAGGATCCGTCTGTCAACTCTTGAAACTGACCGTGTTTACACTCATTCATATCCGCTCTTAGTTTTGCATCCAACTGGTGTGAAAAAAATGGGTGAGATTCATTTGGCGGTCAGGTTTACATGCTCGTCTTTACTGAACATGATGCATATGTACTCGCAACCTTTGTTACCCAAAATGCACTACATACATCCATTAACTGTCGCTCAACTTGATAGCTTAAGGCATCAAGCTACTCAGATTGTGTCCATGAGGCTTAGTCGTGCTGAACCACCATTGAGGAAAGAGGTTGTGGAGTATATGCTTGATGTGGGTTCTCACATGTGGAGTATGAGAAGAAGTAAAGCTAATTTCTTCAGAATTATGAGTGTTTTGGGTGGGTTGATTGCAGTCGGAAAGTGGTTTGATCAGATATGTAATTGGAAGAATCCCATCACCACCGTGCTCATCCATATCCTTTTCTTGATACTGGTCTTGTATCCCGAGTTGATTCTGCCCACTATTTTCCTATATCTGTTTTTGATTGGAGTTTGGTACTACAGATGGAGACCAAAGAACCCACCCCATATGGATACTCGTCTTTCCTGTGCAGATAATGCACACCCTGATGAACTTGATGAAGAATTCGACACTTTTCCAACTTCTCGTCCTCCTGATATCATAAGGATGAGGTATGATCGTTTAAGGAGTATTTCTGGTAGGATTCAGACTGTTGTTGGGGATCTAGCGACACAGGGAGAAAGACTGCAATCTTTACTCAGCTGGAGAGACCCACGAGCTACAGCACTGTTTGTGATATTCTGTTTAATTGCTGCTATTGTTCTGTATGTCACACCTTTCCAAATTGTGGCACTCCTGACTGGCTTCTATGTGTTAAGACACCCAAGGTTCCGCCACAAGCTACCTTCTGTCCCGCTCAACTTCTTCAGAAGATTGCCTGCGAGGACTGACTGTATGCTCTGAGAAAACCAATGCAACTTTTGGGGTCACTCATCATCAATACCATCCATTCCTTTGTCTTTGCAGTTCATAGAAGGTATCAATCCTGGTAAGATGCATACAATTATTTTGGGAAACAATATTTTGTACATCATGTGGTTCTGTACCCCCTTTATGGGGTTGTTTTCAGCTTCAAATGTGACGTTTTACATTATGGTTTGTAGTTTCTAGGATGTGATTTCTGTTTCCATCTATCTTTAGTTGTCATTAATTAGTAGGTTGTGGTTATCATCTTCGGCGATAAATATCTTGTACTTGCAGTAAACTATCACAAATGTTTCTTCAATTAGGAGATAATTCAAATTTCTGGTATATTGGTTTCTTGATATTTTTTATTATCATCTTAATTATTTAGTTGAGCTATTATCTGGATTTGTGGATACCTACAAATATCAGAGACTGGAAAGTTGGGAGTTCATGTGAAACTTGGTAATTCCAAATTGATCAAGAGGTGGATTTTACAATCAGAATAGGAATCTTCTTATTTTGGCTATGAGACAAAAGTTACAAAAATAATGAGACAATATGACACACCATCTTTTCTGCTAAAAAATATACTTGTTTTACCAAGTTGGTAGTATATTTTGTTTTAGTTTGAGTAGTAATATGATGAATGATGGGAAGCAGACAAAGATACACACTCTTGGAATCATGTGTATACTTCTTTCAAGCTATTGGACCCATGTGCAAGTGAACATGGTTTTATTCTAGGTCTTTAGTGGATAATGGACCCAATAATCATCTTACCAACTTGCTATGCGTTAGTGATCATCATAGTTTGTTTTGTGTGGTTGCCCTTAAATATGTTTTAATTGCATTGTACTAAATGATGATACAGTTATCATTTGATGCTAACATAGTAACATCCCTTCATTCTAGGCTAGAAGTACAAAATGGTACCTTAAGACCATGTATCTTGGTTATAACATTTTTATGTACTTGTATCTTTTATTTATGGCTTTTGATTTTCTCTATACAATGTCAAAGTACATGGTGGAGCTAGAAAGTTATGGTCCAAGAAACAAACTTTGATAATTTTTAAAAATTACACTACAAATCGGTTCGTTAGGAGGCACATTACGAAAATAGCTAGATATTTAAAAAAATTTGAACTACAATTTTTTTCGTTACAGGGGCACGTGCCCACCCTGACCTACTCTGTCTCCGCCTCCGGTACTAGTTGATAGAATATCGCTAGTTGATAGAATATACAATATGTTAGGATGTTGCTGATAACAATATTGATTTGATTTGCATAAAAAATAAGGTGAATGGTTCTTGGTATGGTTATGGTGTTTCTTTTTGTAACACCTAAAGCATAGGAATCCGAAAGCATGTAAAATTACCAAAATGCCCCTGCTAGTTTAAAATTTAATTAAAAGCTTATAATGTATCAAATAAATTCCAAACTTCTGGAAATGCACAAGTTATGATCCCAAATAATTTTAACAACATCATTTAACATTTATACAAGTGGCAAAATTACCTTTTTACCCCTACACAAATCGTGTATAATTTAAATATATTAAGTATGACATTTTAAATTAAGAAATATGGAAAATAAGAAGCAAAATCAATCACCACTAATCCCAACCATAATTTCCGAGATTTCTGGTCCAAATTCCCCCACCTATGACTCGGCATTCCCTATTAAACACCAACCCATTATCTTTCCTTCAAAACCCTAATTGCCGAGTGATAAGAAAACACACAAAGAAATCCTCTAGCCTCCATTCGATCCACTAAAATTACCAAAGCATTTTTCTGAGTTCAAACACAATTCAAGGAGTCCTAGAAAAATTGTGTTGAGTTCGTTTGTTGCCCGATTCGTTGGTGGTGGATTTATTTCTATCGATAACTCATTTTTAAGGTATAATTCGTATCAATTCAACCAAGCTCCATAAAATTCGTTTCTTATTTTTTCTAAGGTTCTTACATCATATGTGACCTGTGAAAATTGGTTTCAAGATTTTTAGATCGTTCGTGAAGCTGTGGTGAATTTCGTTCGTTTTGGCCTATACGCGTGAGAAAGAATTCGTACTAGCCATTCCTCACGTTCTAATTTCGGTTTGCCATTTTTCCTGAGTCTCTTATGATCTTAGAACACCAAATAAAATGATTACAACATGTCATGCATGATCTACGAATTATTTGCTAATTTAATCATTAAAACGTGTGTAAAATATAAAATATAGCATGCGGATTATTAAGGCTTCGAATTTATTTTATTCTTGTGTAATATAATCATTAATGATCTGGAAAAATATTGGAAGAATTATCATGGCTTGGATCTTGAGTTTTCGAATTTAATTGGTTAAGCGGATTTTAGATAAATCGTATAAAAAGGAAAAGAAAAATACATGCGATCTGATTTTGAGGATTAGGGTTTGTTATTGTGTTATTTAATAGTGTTTAATAATGAGATAATGATTGGAAATGATTAGGGATCGATTAGGGTTTTGTTTGTTAAAGAATTGTGGTTAACGATTTGAATTTAAATATAAAAGGGGGTGTTTTGTAACTTTTAAAACTCATGGGCTATTTTTGTCATGTTTTATAGATCATGTATAATCTGTAAAAATTATTAAACGGAGGGCATATATGTAAAATTCATGAGATAATGAATTTAGTTGTAATTGTTAATTCGATTTGGAAATTAAATAAATATAGGGACTAATCATGTAATTTCTGAAAAGTGGAGGTCGATTTGTATTATGAATGATATTCAGGGGCTAATATGAAAATTTGGATAATTATTGGACTAAAGTGTAACTATTATAAATTAAAGATTTAAAAATGTAAACTTTAAGGTTAAATATGTAACTTTATTAAATGGAGGGACCTATTGTGTAAATATTGAATAATTGAAGGTCTAATCGTATAACTCACTAAAATAAGTACTCATTGTGTAAATTTGATAAACCAAGGGTTTAATGTGTAATTATGCATGTTTGAAGGTTTAAAATGTAAATTTGGAAATACAGGGGTGTAAAATGTAAATTGTGAAAACCTGAGGACCAAATGTGTAAATATGATAAAGATACTTTATTTCCAGCAAATATTGATCTAATTAAGCTATGTACTAAATATTTCTAAAAGTGGAAACCTTCTAATTATGGAAACTTTCTAAAAGTGGAAACTTACTAAAAAGGGAAAGTTACTTAAAATGGAAAGATGGTTAATTAAGAATGATTTGTAATCCCCTTCTACTCCTTTAGGTGTGAAGAAGGAGAGACTTTGAGCTTTCCCTCATTCCTGTGCTTGTTTCTATTTTTGCTTTCGACATAAGGTACGGATACTCTGCCCTTGTTTCTGTAAGGGTTCCTATACATTATACATTGATGTTGACTTATGATTCTGTTAAGGATCCCAAGCCATTGCTATGATCCCCATTTGTTTATGATCCTTTGCTGTGAACCTTGATCTGTTGAACCTTTGATTTGGACCTTTGACACTAGTTCTGAACCTTTGATATGAACCCTCTGTTATGAACCTATTATGATGAACCTCTGATATGATATGACACATCTGATATGATATGACTCTTAGTTTGATACCCGAGCCACCTTTCTGTTACCTAGCCAGGAAGGTAACCTGGCCGTGTCTGTGATGCACCACTGGCATGACTCATGTGTGGGTGAGTGATTCCTCACACCGTCCCCATTCTGATTATGATATGCGCATTACTTTGATGATCGGCCCCAAACGGTCAACTAAAACTGACCAAGTAAATGGTCAACAAGAGTCAAACAATATAGGGCACAATACAATTTACCAAGGAGTACAGTGTATTCCCGGGTCGTTAAGTCCCAGCGAGGTGTGAAATCTGTAGTAAAACGAATCTGTGATCGGGTGATATTGAACGGAAAAGGTGTTTTGAGTGATTAAACTAAGGAATAAAAGAGAATAGCTTTAAAAAAGCTATGAAAATAAAAATGTGAAAACAAAATAACTAGAAACGTTTAAAATCTAAAAACGCGTACGTTTAAATTTAAATAACGTAAACGAACGAAATAAAAAGTGAATTCTGTCCAATATAAATCCCACGGATGTGAAAATTATATTTTTGGAATCCTAATATTAAAAGAAAATTATTGGAAAAAGAAAATTATTTTTCTGATTTTTATTTTATTTAATATGAATTAAGAACTATTTAAAAGAAAATAAATTATTAAAAATACTAAAACGTGTAAGAAAAATATGGGAATTTTTGAGTAAATACTTTAAACTAAAATGGAATTAAGAAAAATTAGAAAAGTGGAACAGCTTATTGGAATAAGCTGTTAAAAATCTAAACAGCTTAACAGCTTAAAAGAGTTTAAACAGAAACAAGGTTTAAATAAAATTATTGCAAAGAATTAAACAACAAAAGGTCTAGCCCAGATGGTTTGTCTGCTGCTATGTTTCCTGGATAACCAGGGTTCGAATCCCACCTAGACTTTTTTATGAAACTTATTTTTTTAAACTTTTTCTTTTACAAACTTATTAGTAAGCTATTTTTAACCAACTTTGAAAAAAGAAATATTTTTATAACTTAATAAATAAGCTATATACAAGCTGCTTAACTCAACAGTTTACTAAAAAGGATATTTAGTACTAGGATTTTAAGAAATAAGCTATAAGCTTGAGATTAAGCTAAAAGCTATTGGAAAAAGCTAAAAGGGAATAATATACTTATATTTAAGCTAAAAGAACTAGAAAAACTAGGCCTAAAAGCTGGAAAAGCTCAGAATAAGCTAAATGAATGCTGAATTTTCTGTTGTGTATGTCAAAAACGCAGCTTTTCAAGCTGCTAAGAAGCTGCTATAAAAAATTCTAAAAAATAAACTAAAAATATGGTGAAGTACACAAGCTGGCCAACTCTAAGCGTGCCAAATTTTAGGTTCTAACTCCTTAAGACGAAGAAATGAAAAATCGACAAAAACTGCTGCAGAATCACCAAATACGAAAATGTGCAGAATTTTATACAGTGGGCATGCAAAAGGGTATAAACCAACTTGATTTTTGACCAAGCTTCTAATTTACACTAAAGGGACCAAAAGGACTTCAGCAATACAAAGAAAAAGGTCAAAGAGAGCTTATTGCAATAACTAGCTTATTTGATTAGCTATGTACCTTAAATTACCACATTCCACTAAAAACCATGAAATTTATTGAATTGGCTCAAAAGAACTTGGAAACAGCTTTTTATGATCAAATTAAGCTAGAACAAAGTTGGACTTTTAGGTCAATCTACAGTAACAAAGGTTTTTGGCCTAGTGACTGTCTTACACCAAACACCCCTTATGGTGTGTCTGTTGTGATTTTTGAACTGAGCTAGGTAGTTTTAAGCTGAGATATTAAACTTTAACTGATTAATAACTTATATGAACTAGATTGAACAACTTTCAAAGTTAAAATAAGCAGTTAAATAAGCTATGCCCTATGTGACTATTTTTGAGTTTTTTAAGTTTTTTTTTAAGTGAAACTGAATAAAAGCTAATTAAGACTAATGAGACTGAGCAAATATGATCACAAGCTATTGATAAGCTGGAAATTAATAGAAATAAGCAATAATAAGCACTATAACAGGAATATTGAAAATAAAACAAAAACTTTGAAATATACTCACAACTGATTTGGACTGTGGAATAAAGAACTAGGACCAGAAACAACTTATAGGCTTCCCATGAAGCCACTAATTTCTCAAATAAGCTTGTCACATCAGCTTATTCTTCAATAGAGCTTATTTGACCAGGCAGTTGACTTTCTGTTGACTTTCTTGATTATTTGGATTTAGAACCCAGAGACTTAGAACATATTTGAAATTACTTTAATAAGCTCAAAAGAGCTTATTTAAACACTTATTACGGCTTTAATCATAAAAACTTGCAAGAACCATTTTGGCGGGAATTTTAGTTATCACAGGAAAGCATGAAATTGATCTAATTAATTGCTTGTATTACAACTGAAATCACTTAAATTATTCAAAAACAACAAATCCCAGTAAGAAATTACAACTAAATTAAACTAAGACATTTTAATTTTAAATTACACTAAAACTAAAATCTACTACTGGCTCTCTTAGTCTTGTGGCCTTCTTTATACTTGAAATATCTTCTATGGGCCCTTCTGAGCAAATCCCAGCTCTTGGTTTCGTCCAAATCATCCCAATCGTCCATGTGTGATTTTTGGCACGAAAGTCTTTGAGCAGTTTTATTTAATTAAGGAATTTGGTGAGTTGGAGGGGAGTTGGTAGTGACTGGGGGTGTGAGGTTGAGGTGGAGAGGTGGACAGGTGGTGGTGGAGAGGTGGCAAAACCACCCTGGTATATGGAGCAGTGGTGGTGGTTTTGTGGGAGGGAAAAGGAGTGTTTGACTGGGTTTGACCTGGTTTTGGTCTGGGTTTAGTTAAAAACAAAAATGGGCCGGATTGTGTTTTATTTTGGGCCGGGTTTTATTTAAGTAAGGGTCCAGCTGGCTTGTAGTATTAAACACAAGGACCACTTTGTAATTTGCTGAAAATTAAGGACCATAAATGCCAAACTTCAAAACTATCTCCAAGGACTGAAACTGCCAAGTGTCAATAGTACAAGGACCAATTTAGATAATTTTCCAATTTTAAAAACCAGGGACTTGTTTTGACAACTTTTGAAACTTCAGGGACCTTTTATGTCACTTTTTAAAAATTGAAGGACCTGAATTGCAATTTCTTTAAAACTTTCATCCAAGGACCAATATTGTAAAATTCAAATAGTTTAGGGACCTTGAATGATATTTTTAATACCAGGGACTATTTTTGCCAATTTCTGAAAGTCAAATGACTGAAATTGACAATTATGCAAAATATGTTCGTTTTTAATTGTTTTTGAACATTTTGCACTTGCAACACATAAAAACACAATCAAATAATATTTTCTGTATTTTGAAGCATATTTGCATGTTTTTAAATGTTTTTGTAGTCTAAATGTGACAGAAATGATGAGTATTTAGACACTCATCAATCCCCCACACTAAACTATTGCTAGTCCCTAGCAATCTTTTATGAAGTTTTAATGGATTTTATCTCTTTACCAAAAGCCATCACTTCTGGAGTAGCCATTGTTTCAGTATGTGATACTTTGGTACAATGATAACCAAATGATTTTGAGCAAATCATCAGCTGTCAACGGTTTTGATTTGTCTTTACCAAAAGCCGTTTGCTTCTGGACTAGCCAACTCTTAGATAAATTATTACTATTATCTTTGGTGAGTTGATTACCAATTATGGTTTTTCAACTGCCTTTACCACAAGCCATAAACTTGCGGGCTAGCCAACTCTTCACTAATTAAAGATATGGTGAGTTGAATACCATACAATTTTAGGCAAATTGCAAGCCATAAACGGATTTGATATATCTTTACCTGCAGCCGTTTGCTCAGGATTAGCCAGTCCTTATGTGGGTTAGACATGGCGGACTGATAACCATTTATTGAGTTCTAAGTGAGAAAAAATTTTAAAATTTTGGCCAAAAATGGGGGAATAGGGCACTAGAAGGTACAATGTTACAAAATTCGCCAGAATTCCCCCCCACACTTAGAACTGAATATTGCCCTCAATATTCAAAGCACCGGCTGTTAAACCAACACTTAGAACGTGAAAAGGCAATACTAATAGCCATTATTTTATATACACATTTTTTTTTTTTTTTTTATATTTATATACAACATGTGGGGCATCTCCCCCACACTTGGGTGTTAGAAAAGAGAAAGAAGTCAGAAATATGGGTGAAAACCCATATGGTGAGCTAATTTTTGTTCACCGAGTCACTAGCTTGACTCGACCCCGCATTCATTTGTTCTTGGGGAAGCACGTGGAACAAAAAATCTCCATCGGACTTTCGTTCAAAATGTTTGGAAAAACATTGAATTTCATGAAAGTTCCACACCGATGAGATATACACAGAGATCCGGCTCATAAATGATAAATGAAAATGCCGGGATCAAAGATAGTGTCTTCATTCCCGAAGGAGTGAAGAACAGGAGAAGTCACCCTGTAGGTGAAGAAAAGAAAGAAAGTCATGATAAAAATCATGACTAACTCATCAGAAGGAGAATGAGAATTCATGATTTCAGGATCATGAATCTCGTCATTTAAACTCATTTGATCAAGACATATTCTGGGCGGGAGGGATGGAATTTTGATATTAATCAAATTCTCAGTGTTGAGAACATCTCCCTCCGGAACATAAAGATAATCTTTGTCAAGATCAAAGTAGAAGTTATCATACTCCGGCGGAGATATGATATGAATGAGTTCACTGGAGAACTCCTCAAAGGTGAATGATTCATAATCGGGGAGAGAATTATGAGAATGAGAAGTGGTGTTGCCACTAATTTTCTCTCCCATCTGATCAAAACAGAAGGCTTCCATTTCCGGAATAGAATCATCGGAAAATATGTCACTATCCTTTATGGGGATAGGAGATGAAATGGATTTTTCCTTGAAAGCCTCGATTTTAGAAACGAGAAGACTGACATTCAATAATGTTGCTCGAAGAGCTTCATCTTTGATTTCAGTGTCAATTTCTTCATTATTCTCTTCTTCTAAGCTGACTAGCTTAGAAGGTAATTCTTCCATATAAATGATGTCTCCACAAGATAACGAATCGTCATCATTAGAATCGGAGAACATCTCAACATGATCTTTTGGGAAGATAAGAGGAGGAGGGATATCACACAAATGCTCGAGAATTCCCTGTGACTCTCTTGGGATTGGGACAAGGTTCTCGACACTAGACTTTATGAATACGTCTGATTCCTTTGCAGGAATTGTGTCAAGATGCTCATCCCCCATACTTAGAGAGTGAGTGTGAACCTCGGGTGTGATAGCAGTTGTTTGAGATGGAATCTCAACTGCTGGGATATCAACTGATGAACTTGATGAATCTTTATAGAATTGAAGGATATCAAGTGTATCTTCATCATCACTGTCATCAGGAATAAAACAGAACTGAGAGCTAGATCTGGCTGCTTTTTCTTTTGCAATTGATTCCATAATAGATTTTTCATAGGCATCTTGGGAGTTTATTCTAGCAACATGCTCTTCAGTTAGCAATTCTTCTATGGATTTCTCATGTGAATTTTTAATGACGGGACATTGTGGGAGTGGGGATTTGTCAAAACCGGAAGGTTGACATTGATAATCATCATGAGGACCCCCACAATATACACAAGAAAAACTGGGAGCATTCTGAAATGTTTTTTTATTAAACTCCTCAGCTCTTTTCACTAACTCTAGAAGCTCTAGATAAGTGTCTTGCTGGGTTTGCTGAGGAGTTTGAGTTATTTGGCACTGTGGAGGTTGGTCGTGATATGGATCGTCGTAATTGTTACAAGGAAATGGATTCCCTGTTTGACAATCAGAGCTAAAATGTGGACCTCCACAGTACTCACAAGAAAAGTTCGGTGTATTTTGATACGATGCATCATTGAGATTTGGACAATATGATACTTGCTCGTATGAATGTGATGGGTAGTTGGTAAAATTCCAAAAGTCGTTAAATGAGTTCGGATTAGGATCATAAGAAAATGAATTCCTCGAACCACAAAACAAACAACTTCCGTCTCGACTATCATTACCACATTGTTCACATGTACACCAACGACATGGTAGACCAAAAAGCCGCTCACCACAACCAACACAAGGAATAAAATCCGGAGGTGGGACAAGTGGTGTGCTCTGAGAGCTAGGAATTTCCACCACTTCCGTTATGGTCTCAGGTTTTTGATAAACGTGAAGATTAGGCAAGTCGTTCTTTTTAGTCACTGTTCTAAGTTCTGTACGTTTGCTTGACAAACTTTTAACCGTAAACCCTGAAAGGTTAGGATCGATTCTTGATGGTTTGTCATTAATAGCACGTATCTCGGGCTGTGGAGGGTAGTAGGAAGGACTTTGAGAATCCTTGAGAGACTCTTTAGTGGATAATTCACACCAATAACAAGATCCACGATCCTTTGGTGCATGCTTTCCACACCGCTCACACGCACACTTAGAACAACGATGGCTGTCAATCAACGGGCTTTTACAATCAAAACATTTGTACCCGAGAGACGCCATAGAAGAAGGGTATAAGAAGTTTAGAATCAAATGGATAGAGGGTAAAGGGATAAAGAATCAGAAAGGGTGAGAGGGTAAAGATGAATATTTTTGGTTTTTTTGTGTTCGTTGAAAACTTGAATAAAAATGTTTTTGGCAATCGTTTAGTCAAACGAATTAACTTCACGATAATTTTGGTTTTTTCTGAAAATAAGGAAATATGAACAAAAGATGGTAAATATACAATGGGTGTATATTCAACAATCACTGATGCTTCAAATTCGTTCAACGCAGCACACCTCCCCGGCAGCGGCGCCAAAATTTGATCGGCCCCAAACGGTCAACTAAAACTGACCAAGTAAATGGTCAACAAGAGTCAAACAATATAGGGCACAATACAATTTACCAAGGAGTACAGTGTATTCCCGGGTCGTTAAGTCCCAGCGAGGTGTGAAATCTGTAGTAAAACGAATCTGTGATCGGGTGATATTGAACGGAAAAGGTGTTTTGAGTGATTAAACTAAGGAATAAAAGAGAATAGCTTTAAAAAAGCTATGAAAATAAAAATGTGAAAACAAAATAACTAGAAACGTTTAAAATCTAAAAACGCGTACGTTTAAATTTAAATAACGTAAACGAACGAAATAAAAAGTGAATTCTGTCCAATATAAATCCCACGGATGTGAAAATTATATTTTTGGAATCCTAATATTAAAAGAAAATTATTGGAAAAAGAAAATTATTTTTCTGATTTTTATTTTATTTAATATGAATTAAGAACTATTTAAAAGAAAATAAATTATTAAAAATACTAAAACGTGTAAGAAAAATATGGGAATTTTTGAGTAAATACTTTAAACTAAAATGGAATTAAGAAAAATTAGAAAAGTGGAACAGCTTATTGGAATAAGCTGTTAAAAATCTAAACAGCTTAACAGCTTAAAAGAGTTTAAACAGAAACAAGGTTTAAATAAAATTATTGCAAAGAATTAAACAACAAAAGGCCTAGCCCAGATGGTTTGTCTGCTGCTATGTTTCCTGGATAACCAGGGTTCGAATCCCACCTAGACTTTTTTATGAAACTTATTTTTTTAAACTTTTTCTTTTACAAACTTATTAGTAAGCTATTTTTAACCAACTTTGAAAAAAGAAATATTTTTATAACTTAATAAATAAGCTATATACAAGCTGCTTAACTCAACAGTTTACTAAAAAGGATATTTAGTACTAGGATTTTAAGAAATAAGCTATAAGTTTGAGATTAAGCTAAAAGCTATTGGAAAAAGCTAAAAGGGAATAATATACTTATATTTAAGCTAAAAGAACTAGAAAAACTAGGCCTAAAAGCTGGAAAAGCTCAGAATAAGCTAAATGAATGCTGAATTTTCTGTTGTGTATGTCAAAAACGCAGCTTTTCAAGCTGCTAAGAAGCTGCTATAAAAAATTCTAAAAAATAAACTAAAAATATGGTGAAGTACACAAGCTGGCCAACTCTAAGCGTGCCAAATTTTAGGTTCTAACTCCTTAAGACGAAGAAATGAAAAATCGACAAAAACTGCTGCAGAATCACCAAATACGAAAATGTGCAGAATTTTATACAGTGGGCATGCAAAAGGGTATAAACCAACTTGATTTTTGACCAAGCTTCTAATTTACACTAAAGGGACCAAAAGGACTTCAGCAATACAAAGAAAAAGGTCAAAGAGAGCTTATTGCAATAACTAGCTTATTTGATTAGCTATGTACCTTAAATTACCACATTCCACTAAAAACCATGAAATTTATTGAATTGGCTCAAAAGAACTTGGAAACAGCTTTTTATGATCAAATTAAGCTAGAACAAAGTTGGACTTTTAGGTCAATCTACAGTAACAAAGGTTTTTGGCCTAGTGACTGTCTTACACCAAACACCCCTTATGGTGTGTCTGTTGTGATTTTTGAACTGAGCTAGGTAGTTTTAAGCTGAGATATTAAACTTTAACTGATTAATAACTTATATGAACTAGATTGAACAACTTTCAAAGTTAAAATAAGCAGTTAAATAAGCTATGCCCTATGTGACTGTTTTGAGTTTTTTGAGTTTTTTAAGTTTTTTTTAAGTGAAACTGAATAAAAGCTAATTAAGACTAATGAGACTGAGCAAATATGATCACAAGCTATTGATAAGCTGGAAATTAATAGAAATAAGCAATAATAAGCACTATAACAGGAATATTGAAAATAAAACAAAAACTTTGAAATATGCTCACAACTGATTTGGACTGTGGAATAAAGAACTAGGACCAGAAACAACTTATAGGCTTCCCATGAAGCCACTAATTTCCCAAATAAGCTTGTCACATCAGCTTATTCTTCAATAGAGCTTATTTGACCAGGCAGTTGACTTTCTGTTGACTTTCTTGATTATTTGGATTTAGAACCCAGAGACTTAGAACATATTTGAAATTACTTTAATAAGCTCAAAAGAGCTTATTTAAACACTTATTACGGCTTTAATCATAAAAACTTGCAAGAACCATTTTGGCGGGAATTTTAGTTATCACAGGAAAGCATGAAATTGATCTAATTAATTGCTTGTATTACAACTGAAATCACTTAAATTATTCAAAAACAACAAATCCCAGTAAGAAATTACAACTAAATTAAACTACGACATTTTAATTTTAAATTACACTAAAACTAAAATCTACTACTGGCTCTCTCAGTCTTGTGGCCTTCTTTATACTTGAAATATCTTCTATGGGCCCTTCTGAGCAAATCCCAGCTCTTGGTTTCGTCCAAATCATCCCAATCGTCCATGTGTGATTTTTGGCACGAAAGTCTTTGAGCAGTTTTATTTAATTAAGGAATTTGGTGAGTTGGAGGGGAGTTGGTAGTGACTGGGGGTGTGAGGTTGAGGTGGAGAGGTGGACAGGTGGTGGTGGAGAGGTGGCAAAACCACCCTGGTATATGGAGCAGTGGTGGTGGTTTTGTGGGAGGGAAAAGGAGTGTTTGACTGGGTTTGACCTGGTTTTGGTCTGGGTTTAGTTAAAAACAAAAATGGGCCGGATTGTGTTTTATTTTGGGCCGGGTTTTATTTAAGTAAGGGTCCAGCTGGCTTGTAGTATTAAACACAAGGACCACTTTGTAATTTGCTGAAAATTAAGGACCATAAATGCCAAACTTCAAAACTATCTCCAAGGACTGAAACTGCCAAGTGTCAATAGTACAAGGACCAATTTAGATAATTTTCCAATTTTAAAAACCAGGGACTTGTTTTGACAACTTTTGAAACTTCAGGGACCTTTTATGTCACTTTTTAAAAATTGAAGGACCTGAATTGCAATTTCTTTAAAACTTTCATCCAAGGACCAATATTGTAAAATTCAAATAGTTTAGGGACCTTGAATGATATTTTTAATACCAGGGACTATTTTTGCCAATTTCTGAAAGTCAAAGGACTGAAATTGACAATTATGCAAAATATGTTCGTTTTTAATTGTTTTTGAACATTTTGCACTTGCAACACATAAAAACACAATCAAATAATATTTTCTGTATTTTGAAGCATATTTGCATGTTTTTAAATGTTTTTGTAGTCTAAATGTGACAGAAATGATGAGTATTTAGACACTCATCATTATGATATGCGCATTACTTTGATTATGATTATTTATGTTCTGGGGGGCGTATGGATTGCAATCCTAGATCTGATCTGTTTAGTGGATTTAACTGTATATGCTATGATATGATTTGTCTGGTGACTGGTGCTGTGTGCAATACACGCCTTTCACAATTTATCTGGGAGCTGATCACTCCATTTGATACATGAGGTCACCCCTCATATTATCTGTTGCCTAAGAGGTATCCCCTCTGCATGTGTATGATTATGAGTATGATATGATATGATATGTTTCTGGGCTCGTGGTAGATGACTATCCTATTCTTCTCTTATTACCCATTTGTTCTGATTTATACCTTATGATATTTCCCAGTGCTTCATTATATTTCTGCTTCATTATCTTGTTGTATTATGTATCTGTTCACTGAGCTTTGTAAGCTCAGCCGCACGTTTTCTTTTCCGTGTGCGGCAGGTATCTAGCTGGGAGATGGATTTATGCTTGGGATGAGAGTTAGTGGAGCTTTTGCCTTAGATGATGTCCTACCCTAGTCTTACCTTTTTGTTTCAGCATTTTGATATTGGATTTATTTCGTTATGTATTTCCTTGGGATTATTTCTTCCTTTCATTTGAGACTTATGTATTGAATTCCAGTCGTGTTGACTTGGTTTATTTAATGATTATGTTTATTGGCTTCCGCTGTGAATATGTATGTATGCTTTGATTTGTCACCATAATGTGATGCTTCTACCCTTGCCTAGGAATTAAAGCATAAATCCCAAGCATAAATCCATCTCCCAGCTAGATACCTCATCCCAAGCATAGGAATTAGAGGTTGGCATATATATATACGGTATTTCTTAGTGGCTTGTTTTGTGTGCATTCCACATCACATTTTGAGGTCAAATGACAAATGAGAGCTACTCCCACAACTACTGATGGCTTGTTTACTTCAGTTGTATTGCATTGCACTCCACTCTCATTCTCTTGCAAAGAATATTTTATGGTCTCATACTATATATACAACTTAATGGCTTGTGTCTCAATAGTACCCTATGTGTGAAAATGCTTTTTAACCAAATGGTTGTGGGCTTCAAGTCCTGCTTAGGACATGTTGCTTAGGACATGTGAGACTGATTTATTATGAGATAGTTAGTTGACTTTCTAAAAATAAATAAATGAATAATTTATGACAATTTAATATGCAATTCCCCATTTAATATATATCATTTTCAACTTGGTAATATTTTAAAACCGTCAACACATATCTACAGTTATGGTTCCCGCTCAACGGTTAGGGAACTTATGGTCCTAATTGAGCAATTGGTTTTCTACTCCTTCAAGGCCGGTCATTTGGTGGTCTGCACACTGAACAGTTTCTCATGGTTTTTTTGTGTTTGTTTGTGGGGTATATTGTGAGGTATGTTTGTATAAAATGAGGTATTTTTATATTTTATGTTTGGTGGTGACCATAGCATGCATCTATTTGGTGGTGGGTTTGGTACTGTGTTAAATGGTGATGAGACGTTAACGTGAAGGTGTGAGTTTGATGACCATAACACCCAGTCTAATGATAAACTCTTTTCAAAAGAAATTTGAAAATCATCTGTAACGCAAAAAGACTTTCTAGTAACCTTTTTATGTACTTTATCTACATTAATGTACTTTGAAGAAATATTATTTGCTCAGGTCATTTCTTTAAAGATTTGAAAAAAAAGCTATCTGCTGATTCTGCTCTACTAAAAAGATTATTCAAGATATTGTAATATTTTGCTGGGTCAAGTGTTCAACTGGTCTATCACTCTTACTGCATTAGTTGTACGTTTGGTTTTATTGGGCCTGCATCGGACTTGGGCTTTCTCTGGATCACGCATTGGCTCAATAGATAAACTGTTTTTCTTATGCATATGCTATGTCAAGTTTAAAAAAAGGGAAGTGATATGCACACCACAAAATCACACATGTATTCAAACCTCGTGAATTAGTCGGTCAAAGGTCAGAAATCATGGTTACCAAAAAAAATAAATAAAAATAAAATAAAATAAAATAAAAATCACACATGTAATGCATAAAGTACAACATCACATATGCATGTTTGTTGTGTGCACATCACTTATTGTGGTGTGCATATCACCACCTTTAAAATAATGAGGATTGCTAGAACCACAAAACGATTTTCACAAAACTTTTACAAAATGATTTGTCATATAGATAGTGGCATTCTTTAACTTACTTTTGAATTGCGTCTCCTAAATACAACCAATAATTTATTTGACACATCATTGTGTGAAATTCATTTTGTAAAATTTATATGGTTCTAGCATGTTCACACAATAATGTGCCAAAATCACTTGTTGAATCAAATCAATTATAAAAATGAAAGAATATGTAAGATTGGACAAGTGATACGAATTGACACATCATTGTTGTAAACTTTTTGTGGACAACTTATTGATACGAGGTAGAGGAGATATAAAGAAGCATGTCATAATGTCATAATAAGAAGGGATTAAAAGAAACAATAGGAAGTCCCAAAGAAAGCTCAAAAGCACAAGTAATTAACGAAAAGTAGAAGACTATATACAGCCACATCATAATAAATAAGAATATACAAACGAAAACTCCACCCAGGAGGAATATGAAGTTGGAGGCCTAGCGCATGTATAGCCGAATAGGCACGAATGCACGAGACCCCCTATATACACCAACAAGATTGTGCTATTTTGGTAGCGAATATAAACACGAAACTTCTTCTATGTTTTACCATCTTGCTAAGTGATCATGTTACTATAAGAACATGATTTCTTGTTTCTTGAAATTTGTTGATATTGTCGATCAACAACCTGGTGTCTAGCACGGATAACTCGATCTTTGAAGAAGACACACACAAACCAACATATTATATATATGGACAGAAAAGTAAAGAACAAACACAAGTAAATAACCCTAACCAAACCTTGATTAGTAAAGAAAGAATGACGTGACAAATGCCTTCCCCCCCCCACCTGGGGGGGGGGGGGGGGGGTACAAGGATTCTAAGTCGGTTGTGAATACAAAGAAAATAAGGAAACTATGTTGTGTTTGACTTGGGACTTAAGCAAACGTCAAACATACTTTAACTATGAACTAAAGACACTTAACACCCTAGACATTATATAAGCTAAAATAAAGACTAAACACAACAATTTCCACCTTTGGCTTTATATTAGCCTACACCGACACTCAGCAACTCCAAGCAGTGTTGAAACTTAAGTCCAGGTACCACCTTCATCAAGGCATCCGCAGCATTGTGTTAAGTACCCACCTTCAGAACTTCAACCGTCTTTGCTTCCAAGACATCTCTGATAAAGTGATAACGCACATTGATGTGCTTAGTCCTTTCATGAAAAACATGATTCCGCGATAAGTGAATCGCGCCCTGATTATCACAATTAGCTCCCACAGTGTTAAGCTCTACGCCCAACTCTTCCAAGAGTCCCCTTAGCCAAATAGCTTCCGTCGCAGCCTCCGTAAGGGCCATATACTCCGCCTCTGTAGTTGAAAGAGCCACCACGTGTTGTAGTGTTGCCTTCCAGCTTACAACACATCCCTGTACTAAAAATGCGTAACCAGTGATAGACCTACCTTTATCCGAATCCTTAGCGTAGTCTGAATCAACAAAACCTATTACGTCTACATGGTTGCCATGATCGTCCCATACACCAAACCCACGTTTGCAGTGCCCCACAAATATCTCATAATCCATTTCACTGCTTCCCAATTATTTTTACCTGGATTCGCCAAATATCTGCTAACTACACTTACCGCATACGCTATGTCTGGCCTCGTGCACACTATCAATTACATTAAGCTCCTAACCGCATTTGCATATGGCACCTTCCTCATCCTTTCAACATCACAATCCCTAACCGGGCAATCCTTCAACGACAGCTTGAAGTGTCCACCCAATGGCATCTGAATCGATTTCCCATTGTCTATTCTAAAATTATTTAAAACCTTAGAAACATACCCGGATTATGACACCCTCAGAATCTTGCGACTCCGATCCATGATGATCTCCATACCGAGAATCTTCTTTGCTTCCCCGAGCTCTTTCATGTCAAACTCCTTCTTTAGCAAAGACTTGGTAGACCAAATCTCAGCCTTGCTCTTACAAGCAATCACCATATAGTCTACATATAACAATAGATAGATATACTCACCTAGTGCATACCTCCTGTAATATACGCAGCTGTCGTAACTGCTACGCTTAAACCCATTGCTCAACATGTACTCATCGAACCTCCTATACCATTGCCTAGGTGGCGGCTTCAAACCATAAAGAGATTTAACAAACATACCTTGTTACCTTGTTCATATCCTGGTGGTTGCCTCATGTAGATCTCTTCTTCAAGATTTCCATGTAAAAATGCCGTCTTTACATGAAGCTGCTCTAGCTCATAATCTCTACACGCAGTCAATGCAAGTATAACCCAGATAGATGTGCGTCGAACTACCGAAGAAAATACTTCATTGTAGTGAATACCTGCCCTATGTGTGAATCCACGAGCCACCAACCTTTCCTTGTATCTAGGCTTTTGAACACCTTCAATCTCTTCATTTATCTTGAACTACCATTTGCATCTCACTAGCTTTTGCCCAACTGGATGATCAACTAACTCATAGGTCTTATTCTTCCTCAGAGAATCCATCTCTTCTTCTATAGCAGCTTTCCACTCAGAACTATCTTCACAAGCAACTGCTTCCTGGTATGTCAATGGTTCATGAGTGTCTTCTTCCTTTGCTGCAACAAATTCATAAGCAACCATATTATTCTCATCTCGAAACCTCAAAGGTTTCGTTCTTATCCTTGGCTTTTTATCCCGAACCAACTGATAATCTGTGAGATCTGGTGTCTGATCATGATCCTGATCCCCTGCATCTTCATCATCGCCATCTTCCTGATAATTTGCTTGATCTTCCTCAAGCGAATGATTATTTAAATGCTGCAGGTACACCTCAACCTGTAATTCCTCAACAGACGTATCAGTGCCTGCACCAGAATCCTTCAACATGTCTTTGTACATGACACTTTCATTGAAGACCACGTTCCTGTTAGTGACTTTCTTAGGTGATTCATTATCAAGCCTATATAGCCCGTACCCCTTCACACCCTCAGGATACCCCAGAAGAACGCATTTTACTGCTCTCGACTCGAGCTTACCTTGTTTAACATGTGAATATGCGACACAATAAAAAATCCTCAACATCCCATAATTTCTTGGATGTCCGACCACATCTCCATAAGTGTCTTTTTCTCAATCGTTGTCGATGGTGACCTATTTATAAGATATGCAAACTTACATGTCGCTTCCTCTCAGAAGGTCTTGGGCAATCCAGACTGAATTAATAAACAGCGTACCTTATCCATGAGAGTTCTGTTCATCCATTCTGATAATACATTCTGCTGCGGTGTCTCGGAAACTGTCATAAATCGAACCACTAGAGCTTGGCTGATCATCTTTCTTGACGAAACCATTTGACTTCTTGTGATTATTCTTTGGTCATTTTCTCTTCAAGTGCTCCTCAGATTGGCAAATATAGCACTTGAGTCTTCCACCTCGAGACTTTGATCTTGACTTTCCCCTAGACTGATACGAATTCATGCGATCAGTTCTTCCCCTCACGTATAAATCTTCACCGTCATCCCCCTTCGCTTTAGATCTTTCTTTGATTTCCTTTGAATTTAGTGTAGCCATCACATCCTCCAAAGTCAAAGCTTCCCGTCCATAGAGCAAGGTATCCACAAAGTGTTCATATGATGCTGGTAAAGAAGTGAGTAATAATAAAGCAAGATCTTCATCCTCGAATTTACCTCAATGTTTGCTAAATCAAGAACGATTTTGTTGAACTCATCTATATGCTCGAAAATGTTTCGTCCAAACGGCATGTAGAATGTATACAACTTCTTCTTAAGGCACAACTTGTTGGCCAAGGACTTTGTCATGTACAAAGTCTCAAGCTTGCTGCAGTCGTCTCCCTGGTAAACTCTCTCAGTACCATGTTACCTAAACACAAAATAACAACACTGTGAGGTTTCTTATTTAGCTCAGCTTTTGCGGCAGCTTCCATATCCGCAAGTAAAACTTCCCGAGCTGCTTCACATCCATGTTGGATTAATAAAGCACGCATCGTGACTCTCTATAACCCGAAATCACCAGTTCCATCGAATTTCTCGATGTCAAACTTGGCTCCCGTCATTCTTTTATCCCTTTATTAATTTGCTAAACCTTGTGATAAACCCTTACAATCACAAAACAACAAAGTCCCTTGTACAATACCCTTCAAATTATATAATCCTTATTGAATAAAAATAAGAGTAAATTACACCATTCGTCCCTATGGTTTGGCTATAATAACATCACAAGTCCTTTGACTTTCATCTTTGCATGGTCGATCCTTAAAATGAAGTTTTGTAACATCATTCATCCTTATCGATTACACCTTTCGTCCTTAATAACATTGCAAGTCCCTTGGCTGTTAGTGATAAGGACGAATGGTGTTACAAAACTTCATTGTAAGGACCGACCATGCAAAAATGAAAGTCGAGGGACTTGCAATGTTATTATGGCCAAACCAGTGGGATGAACGATGTAATTTACTCTAAAAATAAGAGTAAACTACACCATTCGTCCTTGTGGTATGCGTTGACCGACACATTTCGTCCTTTGACCAAAAAAATTGCACATTCCGTCCCGAATTGCGAAACGTTATGTATCGTTAGTCCTTCGCTTTAACAATTGACACTAACGATCGTTAAGTCTTCCCACATGCCTTATCCATAAGGGTAAAATGGTCAATTCACCCTTTTTTTTCTTTTTTTTTCCTCAATACACTTTCATTTAACCACACATTCTCCTATCATCTTCTTTCTCTCCTCATCTTCTTTCTCATCAAAAAATCATTTTTTCAGCATTTAAACATAATCATATACGAATTACAGTCCAAGATTAACTAAAACTTATAAACAAAAATGAATATAATCCGCTTTTAACCAAGAAATGTATAAGAAACCTACAATCTATATTATACCAACAAAAAATCTTCTTCTTATCATATCTTTCGATTACAATATTCTATATAAATCTCAAACAAAATATACATAATCGCACATTTTTCTCTTTAGCCACACAATAATCACCAACTCACCATCAGTCAATACATTCTTTTTTTTTCAAAGTCAACACATCTGTACCTACAAGGCTACAACATTCATGTGCTACAACATACTTTTAACCTTTTCATTTCCAATTTATGGTTTAATTTTCTTTTTGGGTTTGTTGAGATGCAAGACTCGACCACAGATCTGGTGACAATCATCATTGTTGTTGACATTCAAGTGGGTTTTATCACTTTATGTATGTTTTAATTAGAGTTGTTGATAAAGGGTTGGTGGTGGTGGGTAGTTTTAATTTCAAGGATTAAATAGTTTAGTATGAAGATGAAAACCATGGTTTGGTGATGGTTGTTGTAGATGATGATATAGATGATGATCGTGGTGGGAAAAAAAAGAAGCAGCTGGAGAAAGATGTGGTCGCGTGGTGGGTTATATTGTGGTGTAGATGATAGTGGTGGCAGTGTGGTGACTGTAGTGATGGCGGTGCGGTGGCTGTAGTGATGGCAGTGACAGTTTTATGACGGTGTGGGTGGCAGTGGTAGCATGGACGTATGGTGGCGGGAGCAATGGTGCTGGTTATATTAGATTTAAGTGAACAAGATGGTGGTAGGTGATTGGTTTTAAAGTAGCTTTGTAGTTTTTGAAGAAGATGATGATGAATGGGTGATGTGCATTATGCTTGTTAAAATATCAGATTTTATTTTCAAAATCGTATCTACTTATGATATTTTAACAAGCATACTGGGATGGCTAAATATACATACTGGGCAATACAATTCGGTGTTTGGATTTGCGTTGTAAACTAATAATCTAATTAATTATCATTTTTTTATTTTTGTTTGGAAAACAAGTTCTGCTACTGTTTCTAGTCGATGGACAATTATTTATGTGGGTTCACTACTAGTACTTTTTAGGATTTGGTATTTATGTTTCCTTGATGGTGTTTATGACCGGAGCTTCTATATATGGTAAAGAAAGATGATGAAGTTAAGGGGTAACATGACTACTTTATCCTCATGTGAAAACTTAAAAAGATGAAAATACCCTCGTGTGAGTTGAGCTAACGAGCGTTAGTGTAGCCCGTTAAAGTAAAGGACCAACGATGCATAACGTTTCGCACTTAGGGACGGACGGTGCAATTTTTTTGGTCAAATGACGAAATGTGTCGGTCAACGCATACCACAAGGACGAATGGTGTAGTTTACTCTAAAAATAATAATATACCCAACTATTATTATTCAATAATAATAATAATAATAATATACCTATGGTCATCTTCCCACCAAGAGTATAAAATTATATTTTAAAAAGTTGAAGTAAATAGAACCTGTCTTCTCCTTTGTCGTTGACGTGACTAAAGAAAACGAACATAACCTTTGGCAATCTTCAGTTAACCAAAAACCAACAACCTTGAACTTTCTTTATTCTGTGGCGATAACCTCGAACACTAAAAAATCTAAGAACCTTTGAAGTCTTCTTTGTCGCAAAACCCGGACTCGAAAATGATCTTCAAAGAACCCTTAATTGTCGACACTAACCTGCTGCATCTTCTTGTTGTTCTAAACCGAACCCAAGAACCCTTTTGTTCTGGTTAGTTTTGAAATCCAAACAGAAAAAAACCCTACTCTTTCAAAAACTAAACGATCAACAGAAGTCTTCAAAAAA
Source organism: Artemisia tridentata subsp. tridentata (assembly GCA_021014915.2). Classification (NCBI taxonomy): domain Eukaryota; kingdom Viridiplantae; phylum Streptophyta; class Magnoliopsida; order Asterales; family Asteraceae; genus Artemisia; species Artemisia tridentata. The sequence continues at coordinate 169,507,783 of CP139507.1, read as the reverse complement.
CTCAAACCTAGATTACCAGAGAACTCGCAAACCAAAGCTCTTGATACCACTGTTGGAATTTAAATATCTTGACATTCAAATAAATAAATAAACATCAAAGCACGTAATAGCGGAAGCAAGGATCTAATTTAACACATAATGTTGGGTTTAAATGATACTGCTGCTACTTTGAAGATTCTACTGCTAAGTGTTTTATTCTGCTGCTCATGGTTCTAATGGAAATATACCAAGTATGATTCTGCTGCTAGGCATAATCATTCTGCTGCTAGGTATATTCATTCTGCTGCTGATGATATTCGAAGAATGATGAAATAAGCTAAGTGTCAAACTGCTGCTAGCCTAAGATGATTCTGCTGCTAGAGTTTGATTCTGCTGCTTATTGGATATGTATAGTTTGTTTATGGTAATGATACGATTAGATATTATTCTTGTATAGAAAGTTTTGTAACCGACTAGGACTCCTTATGTGTATAAAAGGAGGATCTAGGGTTAGGGTTAGAAGTCGATTGTCTTAACATATGTATTGTCTTGTATTCACTTCAAGGTTCGTTGTAACCCTGTTACTTTTGAGTAACCATATATTAATATATATTGAGGTGAAGGTTGAGAGAATTATTGTGTGTTATTGTTATTCTTCTTAAGATTAATTACTAGTTTCCGCATAGTAATTAATAGATCGTTCATAAGCAGTTTCTATACCAATTGCTTTAGGTTTATATCTAAAGTAATTAACAAGATCGTTAAGCTCAACTGGGATCAACACATAATAGTATTACCGAATATTAAATAAGAAACGTACCGTTATGATCTTAGCAAGAACAAAGATCAAATCTTCTTTCTTCTTCACTTGAACAACCAAACGGATTAACGTGGAACCCCTTACCTTTTTGTTCCACAATCCAAGATTAATTACTAAAGTAAGTAATTAATGAGCTCTCGAACACACGTACTATTACTCGGCTAACGAATGATGCTAGTGATTAGACACAAGAAACCAAAACAATTTTGTTACTTGAACAAGGTTTAGATCGACACCCTAGAGGGGTTGTACGATCGGTTTTCTTAAGAGGAGAGGAGAAGAGAATTTTAGGGTTTGATAACAATGCACTAGCTAACAAACCACAAACCCTTGTGTTTGTTTATATAGGAAAACCCTAAACTTGGAGCAAAAGAAAACTAATGGGTTGGGTACCCATTGAACCGATCGGCCAAACCCAAGTTATGGGGTTCTAGATCTTTCTTTTATTCCAATTTTCACTAATAGTCCTTCCACTATTTACTTAACGACCGTTAGTCAATTCGGTTAATTACTTAACGTCCGTTATATATCATTTCGTGCCCAAATAATTAAAATACATAACTATTATATATATTAATTATTTACGTTAGTCATTCATACATAAAGTGTGCAATCCCTCGCTCCCGAGTTCGAATCTATTCATACACAATAATATTTTTCCATTAAAACTCTAACAGCTCCCACTTGGAAATCTATTAAAAGTGTAATGACATTGGTTAGCGTCTAGCAACACGCCAATGCCCCCAGAACAAATCGGGTGGTGGCTCTCCTGGAAAAAACCATTCGATGATAAATCATCATAGGCATCCTTTTGTTTCTAATACCACATTAATAAAGATATGGATCTAAGTCATTCTTTATTAATAATTATGTTTCTTGTTGTTTATGATTAAATAAGATTACCAAATCTTATGAACCATTCAGGGGAGATCTTGGGTGTGGCCACATATACATCTTACCAATCCTACGAGGGGCCCAACAGTATTAAGCTCCAAATAATTTGAAGGAACAAATTCTATCTTGACTACGAGCATAACACATGCACTTCGCAACGCTTCCCAAAATAATCCGTATAGCTACCAGTTACGTATAGCGTTAAATTGAATCAAAGAAATGCACTACATTCATGACAGTTATCTGGCATCTCAAGTATGAGGATAACTATATACTCATAATTTACTTGATGACAAGATCCATAAAGTAAACTTATGTGGCGGGATTAAGTCCTATATTCAAACAATTTGAATATCATGTGAAATTGGTATGACAACGCATCAATATACTTTCAAGTATATTGTACCAATACTCAGATTTACCTTAATTTAATGATATTCACATATCATTAACCGGCAACGGACAATTTAGAATATATAAATATATTCAAGGATATAAACATGCAAATATAGGATATATTATTAAGAAAATGATAACAAAACATAACCATTATTTCATTCCATTAAAATTAATAACTGTTTTACAACATCCCAATATCCAAACACTAATCACAGATATGCATGAAACTACTAGCTAAACGAAGTCCTATGCCATCAGAAAGTTCTTTAAGCTTTCCTCCGGGTAGAGCCTTCGTTAATGGATCTGCTAAGTTGTTATCTGTGTGAACTTTGAGTAATTCGATCTCGCCAATATCCACTTGTTCCCTAACATAGTGATATCGAATCGGGAAATGTCTGGTGCCCTTCATGATTCTAGGTTCATTGGCAAATGTAATCCAGACTGCTTCCATTGCAGCTTCTGAGGCAGCAATATACTCGCTTTCTGAAGTAGACATAGCAATAGTGCTGTGGAGTTTATTAGACTCCTTGGATCGTTTTGAGCCTTAGGGATAACAATAACAATGATAATATATGCAGCGGAATAAGAACAAATCAAAGTTATTGAACAAAGTTTATTCACCATCACCTCCAATTCTATTCGATCACAATAGAACGGTTACTCAACAATAACAGGATCAAAGACACCTCTGATCTTGTTGGTAACAAACTAGTTCTAGGCGTTTACAATCTACTACGCCCTAGAACACACACACACCCCTTTTGACTACATTATGGAAGACTTATTAAAACCTATACCCTTGATCTCTTTATATAGTGGAGAACTAGGATTTACAAAAGACTACAAAGGACTAATAAATAAAAACTTCTTTATCAAGCAGGTCCCTTGTGTTTCATTCTTCATTAATTGAAGAATTCCTCCTTTGTCACTTTAAGCCCTTTTGTTTCATTCTTCTATTTATTTTGTCTCATCAAATCAAGAATCCCAACAATCTTCCCCTATTTGATGATGATAAAACAAACAAAGTCGTGTACGAACTTCCCTAGACGAAGTAGCAGAAGTTGAGATGTAATCATCTCCCTGAATGAAACAAACTTGTCTTCCCCTTAAACCATGCCATGCCACCACAATATCTCTTCCCCTTTTTGTTATCAACAAATAGAGAATGTAAACAGTAGAAACTTCCCCTCGAGTGGTGCGTGTACATAAAATCTAATAACTCTCTTGTGTGTGTGAACCAATAACCTTCTGTGTGTGTAAACCATCCAACCTTCATGAACTTCCCCTTACTACTCGTAACACAAGCATATATATCAAACCAAACACTACTAGCAGCAGTATTAACCAATAAGCGCAGCAGCAGGAAAAAAATAATGCAGCAGTAGTATCAATCTTTGTCGAGCAGTAGAAACTTCATGCTAGCAGCAGAATAAATTATATAGCAGCAGTAGAAACAAAGAATCGTAGCAGCATTATTAATAACTCTCAGCAGCACAATCTCAACATTAATGAATGATAGTAGCAGCAATATCCAAACGCAATTCTCAATCATCACGTGCACTTATTATAATATATTAAACCTTTGTCCTATGATAAGTGCAGTACGATACTAGAGCATGTGCGAGAGACGACAAACAGTCTCAATACATTTAACAAATCAGTAAGCGACAAATTAAAACCTCACCTGTTGACCATTGATCAGAATAGAATAATGGTTGGTTCTCCATTTGCGAATAAAAGACAATTAAATATAATATACGGAGTACCAATTGATGCAGTATGAGTAGATCATGTGCTAAAGACGACAATACATAAATACCATCGATCTTCAGCATTAACTTCCAATCAATAGTATGCGGCACAACTTTTAAATTCAGTACGAGGTGAATTAATCATCGTGAGATCTTCAACCAATATTAATTCTTGAACTGATCGATACCAAAAATTAAAAAACGAGAAACTTAAATAACTCTTACCGATCATAGAACCAATCTGCTATTCTTCAACAGTAAACCTTGTATAATCCCTAGGTAACGAGCTCCCCAAGCTCTAATACCAATTGTGGAGTTTATTAGACTCCTTGGATCATTTTGAGCCTTAGGGATAACAATAACAATGATAATATATGCAGCGGAATAAGAACAAATCAATGTTATTGAACAAAGTTTATTCACCATCACCTCCAATTCTATTCGATCACAATAGAACGGTTACTCAACAATAACAGGATCAAAGACACCTCTGATCTTGGAGGTAACAAACTAGTTCTAGGCGTTTACAATCTACTACGCCCTAGAACACACACACACACACACACCTTTTGACTACATTATGGAAGACTTATTAAAACCTATACCCTTGATCTCTTTATATAGTAGAGAACTAGGCTTTACAAAAGACTACAAAGGACTAATAAATAAAAACTTCTTTATCAAGCAGGTCCCTTGTGTTTCATTCTTCATTAATTGAAGAATTCTTCCTTTGTCACTTTAAGCCTTTTTGTTTCATTCTTCTATTTATTTTGTCTCATCAAATCAAGAATCCCAACAAGTGCCCTGCTTCTTGCTCTTCCAATCCACCGCTCCTCCATTGATGACAAAGACGTAACCCGTCTGAGACTTCGTATCATCTTTATCACACTTCCAGGATGCATCACAGTAACCTGTAACACACAGCTCTGCTTCTGGATTTCCCCCATACACTAAAAACATATCCTTCGTAGCTCTCAAATACTTGAGAATATGTTTCACAGCTGTCCAATGGAGTTCACCTGGATTCTGCTGATATCGACTGGTAATGTTCTGAGCAAACGCCACATCGGGCCTTGTACATCGCACCGCATACATAATAGATCCCACAGCCGAAGCATAAGGGACTCTCTTCATGCGTGCCACCTCTTCAGGTGTTGAAGCACAAGCTTTGCTACTCAAGCCATGTTCTCCTTGCATTGGCAAAAATCCCTTCTTGGAATTTTGCATACTGAATCTCTTCAGTATCTTGTCAATGTAAGCACTTTGACTTAAACCAATTAATCGCCTTGATCTATCTCTATAGATCTTGATTCCAAGAATGTATGCTGCTTCTCCTAGATCTTTCATGGAAAAACATTTCCCAAGATAGGCTTTCACCTTATTCAAACTTGGAATGTCTTTACCCATGATTAATATGTCATCAACATATAGAACTAGAAAAACAACATCACTCCCACTAGCTTTGTGATATACACATGGCTCATCAAGAATTTGAGTAAATCCAAACCTTTTGATCTCCTCGTCAAATCTCTTATTCCATTGACGTGATGCTTGCTTCAATCCATAAATGGATCTTTGAAGTTTACATAGACGGTTTGGAAACTTTGGATTCACAAACCCCTCAGGCTGCGCCATATAGATGTCTTCATCTAGACGACCGTTCAAGAAGGCGGTTTTGACATCCATTTGCCAAATCTCATAGTCATAGTATGCAGCTATGGCTATGAGAATCCTAATAGCCCTAATGTCAGCTACAGGAGAAAAGGTCTCCTCGTAGTCAATGCCATAAGTTTGGGTAAAACCTTTAGCTACCAAACGGGCCTTATAGGTGTGTACATTGCCATCCATGTCAGTCTTCTTCTTGAAGAGCCACTTACTCCCAACTACCTTGGCATTAGGACGAAGGTCTACTTCAATCCAGACTTGATTGTCTTTCATGGATTGCATTTTCCCATTCATAGCAATCTGCCATTTATCCTTTTCAGGATCATTCATGGCAGCACTATAATTAGCAGGCTCTCCAAGGTCCCCTAATATAGTTTCCTTAACCTCTACGTTAAGACATAGACGTTCAGGTGCTTTCACAGTCCTTGCGGATCTGTAAATGGGAATCACATCAACTTTAGGTGGAGGACCCAGACTATCTGGTTCCACAGGAAGTTTACTAGTGTTTTCAGATGGTAATGTATCCTCTTGATCATCTTCCAGATCATAGAGCCTCCCACTGAATTCTTGAGATATCAGATCCTTTTCAAGAAAGTCTGCATACCTAGCAACAATTACCTTTTGTTCAGGTGGGAAGTAAAAGTAGTAACCCATTGTTTCCTTTGGGTATCCTACAAAGATACATTTCACAGATCTTTGTTGGAGTTTATCAGCTGAGTCACGTTTAACAAATGCCTCACAACCCCAGACCTTAAGATAAGACAAGTTAGGCATTTTCTTAAACCATAACTCATAAGGTGTCTTATCTACCTTCTTGGTTGGAACTATGTTTAATATGCGAATCGCAGATTCCAAGGCATAATCCCAAAAGGATAACGGCAGAGTAGTAAGATTAAACATAGACCGTACCATATCCAATAATGTATGATTCCTTCTCTCAGATACTCCATTTTGTTGTGGAGTATATGGAGATGTGAGATGCTGAACAATTCCATTCTCACTTAGATAATCTTTAAACTCCTGACTAAGGTATTCACCACCTCTATTGGATCGAAGAGCTTTAATCTTCTTTCCTAGTTGCAATTCTACTTCAGCTTTAAAAACCTTAAATGTTTCAAATACCTCATGTTTATGTTTAAGGAAATAAACATAACTATAACGGCTGAAATCATCCGTGAAGGTTAGGAAGTAGGTAGCACCTCTCTTTGACGTATGTCTAAGTGGTCCGCACACATCCGTATGTATTAAACCAAGTAGATCATCAGCCTTTTCAATACGGTTATTAAAAGGTTTCTTGGTCATCTTCCCAGATATACAAGATTCGCACTTATCAAATGATTCATCATTGATATCTTGCAAAAGCCCATCACGTTGCAGCTTTTGCATGCGAGTCTTGCCTATGTGGGCAAGTCGACAATGCCAAAGATAAGATGAATCCAATACATTCTTGACTCTCTTATTTTTGATGCTATACATCGAATTATAATCACTATGTTCATTCATATTAATCTTAAACACACCATTTACAGCAATCGCATCAAAATAAAAAACATTATTTAATGAAACAGAAATTTTATTGCCAGAAATAGTATGTTGAAATCCTAAATTCAATAAACAAGCAAAGGAAATAACACCTCTAACAATAGATGTTGAATAATGACAATTATTTAAATTCAGTATCAAGCCCGAAGGCAAAACTAATTCAAATATTCCTATGGCTTCAACTACTGCTTGTGCTCCATTGCCCACTTGCAAAAATTGCTCCCCATAGGCGAGTCTCCTTTGCACTCTAAATCCCTGTAGCGTATTACAAATGTGAATACCGCATCCAGTATCATATACCCAGGAATTTAATTTACGAGTTAATGAAAATAATTCAATCATAAAGAAATTACCTGAAGTACTGGCTTGCCCAGTCTCACCCTTCAGCTTTTTCTGTCGCAACTCCTCGAGATAAAGAGGACAGTTCTTCTTTCAGTGTCCAGTCTCGTGGCAGTGATGACAACCTTGATCCTTCTTATTGGGATTAGGCTTGTTCTTCTTAGGGGCCTTCTTAGGTTCAGGCTGATTAGACATAACTGGTTTACCTTTATCAGCAGCTTTACCTTTCCCCTTATTCTGCGGTTTTGGTTTCTGAACCCTACCCCTCTGTATTGCTAGTACTTGTGGAGTAGGAGCCTTATCCTTGCCCGGTAAACCCTTCTCATAATCAACGAGCATTGCGAGTAACTCAGTTATTGTCTTCCCCGAGCAATGCATGTTGTAATTTTGAACAAAACCCTTAAAGTCCTTGTTAAGGGACCTATTGATTAAGTTCACATAAACATTTTCGGCTAACACATAACCCATAGTGTAGAGACGATCGATGTAATCTTTCATCAATAGCACATGATCTCGCACGGGTTTACCTTCCTCTTGCCTACAGCTATGAAATTTATCGATCAAATCATAAAGTTTGACAGCTGGAGGTACCTCATAGGTTTTCTGGAGTTCTTCAAGCATATCTTTAGGAAAGTAATGCTCAAACTGTTTTTGCAACTTTGGCACCATGCTATTTAGCATTAAGCATGCTACCTCATTATGCAAATCGAACTCCTTTTGCCAATCAGCTTTGACCTCATTAGCTGGTTGCGTAGGGCAAGGCTTAGTCAAATAATCAAGCTTCTTGGTCACTCGCAGGACAATCCTCAAGGACCGATGCCAATCATTGAAATTAGGCCCAGTCAGTTTTTCCCTCTCAAAGTGAGCTTTGAAAGCGGAACTAGCAGAAGTGTTGTCGGGTTGAGCCATTTCTATAGAAAAAGTTCAAATATTAGTATTTTCGACAATACACTTTTCAAGAAAAGAAAATTACCCAGGAAATTTAAAATAACCATTTAATTTTCTTGAAAACTAGGATCCAATCTTTCCATAGTTCCACCACATCAGTTGATCTGCTAGCAGTGGAAGTACAAAAGATGGTAACTTGTCGTACAATAATCGCGAAATAATTTCCGACTCTTAAATTTATGGGAATTACATTTGCCAAACAATTTGCTATGTAAGCATGTTTCTTCCCATCTCATGCTTTAAATCTCAAGGTCTCACTTATAACTTAATTAAGTCGTCTAATTTAGAAACATGTAAATTCACATAATTTTATCACATCAATTGATACAAAAAATTACCCTCTTTTTGCTTACAATTCAAGACAATTTAAACAAATAAGAACAAGTAATTTTAACAAAATAAATAAACACTAATAACGCATATAATCTTAACAATTAAATCATATAGCCACATGCAAACCTTTTGATAAATCCTATTAATAATCTCTATGTGAATTTATTATGTATGTAATTAATAAAACTCCCATTGGTTTTCGAGCGCATTGTACCCAATGGACCATAGTCGCCAACAATTGGCCGCGTAAGTTTTAATAATTAAATACCACATTGCATATAACTGATTCATTAATTAAGTATATTAGGTCTTCCCTAATTTTAGATTTATCTAAAACATGTAGCACATAAACAAACCCTAATCCATGATTTCTTTGCATGAAAAAATCATGGATCAACCAGGAACGTAACCCTTTATTCAAATAATCGCATAAACACATGTTCCTAATTTAGGGTTACAAAACTAACTTTTTAATTAACAAAGGTTGAACCCCCCCTAAATTATGGATCGAATTAATTTTTAGATCTAGTATTAAAACCCTAAAAAAAAATTCGACTAGCATACACGTAAATCCAAATCTAGATTTGATTTTTATTATGTGTTTCGATAATAACAATTACATGTTAAATTGGCTCGTGATGCCACTGTTGGAATTTAAATATCTTGACATTCAAATAAATAAATAAACATCAAAGCACGTAATAGCGGAAGCAAGGATCTAATTTATCACATAATAGTATTACCGAATATTAAATAAGAAACGTACCGTTATGATCTTAGCAAGAACAAAGATCAAATCTTCTTTCTCCTTCACTTGAACAACCAAACGGATTAACGTGGAACCCCTTACCTTTTTGTTCCACAATCCAAGATTAATTACTAAAGTAAGTAATTAACGAGCTCTCGAACACACGTACTATTACTTGGCTAACGAATGATGCTAGTGATTAGACACAAGAAACCAAAACAATTTTGTTACTTGAACAAGGTTTAGATCGACACCCTAGAGGGGTTGTACGATCGGTTTGCTTAAGAGGAGAGGAGAAGAGAATTTTAGGGTTTGATAACAATGCACTAGCTAACAAACCACAAACCCTTGTGTTTGTTTATATAGGCAAACCCTAAACTTGGAGCAAAAGAAAACTAATGGGTTGGGTACCCATTGAACCGATCGGCCAAACCCAAGTTATGGGGTTCTAGATCTTTCTTTTATTCCAATTTTCACTAATAGTCCTTCCACTATTTACTTAACGACCGTTAGTCAATTCGGTTAATTACTTAACGTCCGTTATGTATCATTTCGTGTCCAAATAATTAAAATACATAACTATTATATATATTAATTATTTACGTTAGTCATTCATACGTAAAGTGTGCAATCCCTCGCTCCCGAGTTCGAATCTAGTCATACACGATAATATTTTTCCATTCAAACTCTAACAACCACTTGTTGATATTGTCGATCAACAACCTGGTGTCTAACAAGGATAACTCTATCTTTGAAGAAGACACACACGAACCAGCAGCTTATATATATAGACAGAAAAGTAAAGAACAAGCACAAGCAAATAACCCTAACCAAACCTTGATTAGTAAAGAAAGAATGACGTGAAAAATCCCTTCCCCCCCACCTCCTTTTATAGAGATGAGGGGGAAAGAAACCGACTTGTACAAGGATTCTAAGTCGGTTGCGAATACAAAGAAAATAAGGATACTATATATGTTGGGTTTGACTTGGGACTTAAGCAAACGTCAAACACACTTTAACGATGAACTAAAGACACATATAACACCCTAGACATTCATATAAGCTAAAATAAAGACTAAATATAACAAAATCTTTGACAACTCAACAACTTCAATAGGCTTATCACCAAAAAGTACGAGCATCGCCGGTAAGGGATGTTACGTACTTTGCTTCATTGTACCTAGGGAAAGTGATTTGCCACAAAATCCAACACACAAACATACCATCGAATGATAGGGGCAAAACGTCTTTATCTATGAAGATCAGACAACTTGAAGATATAATTAATAGATTTTAGTTGTCGTTTTAATTATACGTTAGCCATCACCTTAGAATCTCAAACCCAACATACTTTGTAGCAACTGTCATTTTCAGGGCAATACTTATTCATAAAATTCAAAACTATCTACAATGAACGACTACTTTATTACTTTTATGAAAACGGTAATTTTTCAAACTTATTTTAATAATAAATTTTGATTCATTATTACCTATTTTACGTTTTTGAGCATTTTCGAACTCACTGGGCTTGAAAATGAGAAGTTATCTCGTACACTGTAAAAAATCTAAACACAACGCGTACCGGCACGAGTCAGAACCTAATAAACTCTTATTTTTAAGTTTTACAACTTTTATAAGTTACTAGTGGTGTGACCACTTAAAATTCATGAAATTTATGTTTTAAATGCGTATTTAAACCCACCCAACCTCGTTTTAAGTTTCCAAGCACATTAATTGGACATAAAATACACCCGAAACCTTATAACTCAAAAATTACGAAACACACCCTTTTGTTTAGCCATGTACGCCTACTAACCTAGAATTTGACACACTTGTCAGTTCGATTTTATAAATTTTGACTATATAATAGTATGAGATTAGGGTTAGCCACCATCACTTATCTCTCGTCTCTCTCTCTCTCTCTCTCTCTCTATAACCGGCCGCCGCTCCACCACCATAAACCACCATCATCCTTTCTGTTTTGAGGCTAGAACTAACACGAAGATAAAAGGTCAAGGTTTATTGTTTTGGGTTTAGTTGCGACGGTTAGGTCGTGTATAGGGTTAATCGTTCTCATATCTTCTTTCTTTCGTCAGTATGGCTCAAGAAACTCATCTAAAGTTATTTTTCTTGTCATCCTTTCTACTTGGTTTAAACGGAAATCATCTTTATAAAAAGTTTTATAAACAAATCGAATCACATAAACCCTTAAACGGGCTATGTGATTTGTTGGGACAACATTAGTTAGATCTCCTTATGTTTTAATGATGACAAATAAACCTTCGAAACACATAAAATCACAAAAGTTAGCCAAATTTCTCCCGACCCATAACTGGGCCTGGCGTGCTGCCAGCGCTCCGACGCGCCAGCCTTCTGTTAAGGTCTGGACGAAATTTGAAAGTCGGCTTTCTCCTTACTCGACAAATGTGGATCTTTTAATACAGGTATGAATATGTCATGTGCATCATTGGGAACACTCGGAACGAGTTTTAGAATTCGAGGAATCTAAATTTACAACCTCCCGTTTTTGACAAAACGCCAACTCAAGTATTTTGATAAACGCCTCTAGCCAAGGCCTTTCTAAACCTAGGGAGCTTATATATTTCACTTGACATCAAGTGAAAGTATTCATATGGCCATAATCCATGTTTACGTCTTCTCTAATCACGTAACGAGTTTACTCCCTTATTGGTCAAACTAAGTCAAAGGTCCCTTTGTGTAAACGCATCCTTTCCCGTTATGGGATATGCTTTATAATTGTGCAAAGCACTTAGCTTGTTTGCATCAAGATGATTATTGATTACGTCGAGTCGTGGAAATTCACGTATTATGAGATTATGAATACTCGACGTTGAGTTACTTGAGATTATAAGAAACCTTTAATTTTATCAACCCATAATCATCTTTGTCAATTCTTTTCTTCTTTAATGACAAAATGATTAAACCTTAATCACTCATTTGATTAATCTCCTCACCAAACCAATACTCCTACCATTTCAAATTCCTCCCAAATCTTAACCCAACATTCCCTAATATTCGTTGTACTTGCATATACTTTTTGTCCCCTACATTCCTACACCAAATCTTACAAAACATTCCCTTCTATACATTCTAATCCAACCACTAGGATTTCACCACCTCATCATCTTCTTCATCCAACCCTTCATTTCAAACACAAATAAACCTTCACCACAAACCACCTCCTACTCTCCAACATTCAAAATTCGAATTTTGAATGCAAGCCAAAGGCTCCCCATCACCTCAACATCCCATCCTTATCCAACTCACCCTTACACACATACAACCTCCCTCACATACAACCTCCCTCAATCTCTCAATTCAAATTTGAATTCTCTCTTAGGCTCCCCATCACATCCATATCACATCTAATCCAACTCACACATTCAATTCACCACATGGGGAATTCTTTATCTCTCTCACACTTCAAATTCAAATTTGAATTTCAAACCAAGGCTCCTCCCCGTCACATCAAGCCAACTCACCTAAACTCATGTCAACCCTTCATCTCCCCTTTGCCTCCAAGCAAAGCATATTCCCTTGGATATTCCTCTTAACTCAACCATGCTTTCTATTATTACCCAACCATGGTTTGTTGTCAACCCAACCTCACTCTCTCACTTCCTTCTCACACATTTGAATTTTCAATTCAAATCTTCCCTCTCTCTATCTCTAACATACACACTTCCTTTCCAAGCAAAGGAATATACCATGGCATATTTTTTCTCTCTTTTCCATGCCATGTGAGGAATACCCAAAGTACCCTTATCCAATTATCCGTTCTACTCTTCTCTCTTTGATAATTAATTTCACTTAAACACTTCACAAAACATTTTTTATAAATTGGCTATTTGAGTTGATAGACCTTGAGGATGAATAATATAAAGGTCTAAATGTGTGAAGTACAATTGGGGGTTTAGCAAGGTTGGGTATTTAAAAGACCAAATTCCAAATGAGAAAAGTCTAGACATCCTGGCGCGCTGCCAGCGCTCCGACGCGCCAGCAGCGCGCCATACTCTTAGTAACTTTTCTCAATTTGGGTTTTGGACTATAAATACCCACCCTTGCCTCTTTTATTCCTCAACCCTTGCCATTATTATTTCTCTTTTAGTTATTTTCTCTCAATCCTCTAATTCTATCTTGTGCTCTTGATCTTTCACATAAAGATCATTTGAAAGAGCACACCTCTTTGCAAGGGAAAAATCAGAAGAACCTAATCCACTCTTGTGATTTTGTCGAGGGTCTTCTTCTCTATACCATTTCTATTACAATCGAGTCTCTAGGTTAGGTTAGGGCGTGATTGAACAATCAAACATTTATTAATTCGATTTGGTTGTAAGGGAAGTCTTGTGTCGAGGTGATCAAGCCTAGATCATTGGGGATCTAGTTGGGGTTTGATACTTCCGGTGGGAAGTCTTTGTGGTCTTAGTGGTTAAGTTGAATCACGAGTCCTTGAGGGTGGTTTCCGAGGGTGGAATACCATTGGGGAGTACCTCTTCTTAGTGAGTGTCAATCTTTGTGCATATCGGTGGAGCGAAGTTGTAACGGTTTGTAGTCCACCGAAAGGATTATACTTAGTGAACAGTATAGTGTCGTGGATTCGCAACTAGACGTACGGATGGTATAAACCGCCCATCCCGAACCAGTATATTTCGTGGTGTCTCTTTACTTACTTTATATACGTTGGTTGTGATTGTTATAGTGGTTGTTATTGTGTAAACCACTTGGTACTCTTGGTGGCTTAAAGTTTTTAAACACTCTAAAAGCCGAAGAGATCGTATTCACCCCCTTCTACGGTTCTAAAATTGGTATCAGAGCAGTATACTCAAGTTTTTGAGCATTAAAACCTTCCCGAGAAGTCGTTTTAAGTCAAAAACTTCTTTTTCAAAAATTTAAAATACCTAACGAAATTTTTGGAAAAGTTGAGTATAGATCGATGGCTCAAGAGAAGTATGTTGAGGGTACTCTATGCAAAGAGCACCTTTGTTTGAATCCGAAGGGTTTCGTTTTTGGAAAACCCTATTTGAGACCTATGTTAAGTCTAAGGATATTGACTTGTGGCAAGTCATCCGAAATGGCAACTTTGTTTTCATGGTTCAAGACCCCGAAACAAATTTGATGGTGGAGAAGCCATTTTTGGATCTAGATGATAATGAAAAGAAGATGGTTGGCAAGAATCATGAAGCCAAGATGATGATATACATCGCCTTACCTCAAAAGGAGTTCAAGAAGGTTGTTACATATGATACCGCAAAGGAGATTTGGGATAATCTTGTAAATACTCATCAAGGTATTTGATATGGTTTCAATTATATTCCCAAAAGGAGAATTGCAAAGGAAATATGCAAGACCCGAGTTCGTTGTCCCGACGAAGGATGAATGGAATATGTGATTTCGGGATCGTGAATCATGTAGTGAATGTGAGATAAAAGTGAGAAATGATGGCATTCTAATCCTAAAGGCATGAAAATAATTTTCCTACATTCTATATAATAAAAGTAAATTTTGAGAAAAAGAATTTTTTTTTCTGATTAAGATACTAATTATTATGATTTAATTACTAATTAAACTAATTAAATGCTTTAAAAATAGTAAACGAAAATTCTAAAACTTTGCAGGAAATAAGTTTAAGCTAACACTAATCTAGGAAAAATAGGTAGAGGGGGAAAACAGTTCTAAATAAGCAGAAAATAAGCTACACAGTTGAAATAAGCTAAAAGGGAAAATAAGGGATAAGAATTAAATGTTGCAATAAGAATACCAAGCATAACTAGAGCATACCGGTAAAGCATGTGTGTGTGAGCTAGGAGACCTGGGTTCGAGTCCCAGGTCTGCCTTTTTGCAAAACATTTTTTTTTTCTTTTTGAAACTTGAAAAGCACTTAAAAATAAGAAAGTTTTGTAAAAACAAACATTTTAGAAATGTAAAATATGCTAGAAAATAAGCTAAAACAGCAACAGTTTAATGAAAAAGCTAAAAAGGCAAAAATGAAGACTGATAAGCTAATTTATAGAAGCTATAAGCTAATGCTGAGGCCTAAATAAGCTAATGGGACTTAAATGAAACTAATGAGCTATTCTAATCCTAGATAAGCAGATCTAAAGAGCTGATAAGCAATATACAAAGGCCAAAAACACACAAGGGCTGCTGATGCAACAGCAGCCCTATACCCTACTTGCAGTCCTAATATAAGCACTCTAGATAAGCACTAAAACCTCAAATAAGCTAAAACAGATCAAGCTTATACTATGAACTAATAGTCAACCAAAATCCAGGCCTTGATAAGCTTGTTTAAGGCTTATAAATAAGCTGCAAAAGAAGGCAATCAAAATAAGTACATACTGATGAATCAGTATGTACTGATCTGACAGGCAATCTTTTTAGCTTATTTTTAAACTTGAAAAAGCTTAAATAAGATCTGAAAAGGTGAAATGAGCTGAGGACTAATGGCAAATAATCCAGAACCAAATAAAATAAGCATAATGGAAATCAAATAAGCACTGAATAAGGACTTTAAAAGGACTGACCCAGACCCTATGTTTTTGGATTTTTTAAACTTGACACAGGCCAAAACTGACCCAATTCAACTTTAAAACTGACTCAGACCATTCAAGTTAACTACAATAGAAAGTTTTGAGACCAAATTAACAAACAAAAACACCTATTTCTAACTTAATCAAAATAAGCTATGCTAAAACAGTTTTTAACCATTAACTTTTGAAAATCAAGAGAAAGCTACCAAACTTGATAAAAACACCTGAATTAACTTCTAAACTGCTATATTGACTTAAGTAAAGCTGATCCAATTTCACTTTAGGACAAAAAATGACTTAAACCTTGAAACAATCCTTATTCCAAACACCCTTAATGCTAACTGATTTTGAGACTTTCAAACACACAACTTATTTTAGGCTATAAACCAGACCAATTAATGAGCAACTAACTATTTTAACTCTAAAAACTGATTATCAAAGGAAATTAAGCTGAGAAATAAGCTGAAAAGCAAAATTGACTTACATTGACTTTAATGAAAAACTAGAATTCTAGTACAATACTTGAGAAGCTGAGAATGGAAATACAATGAGCTGCAATAATAAGCTAAATAATGCTAAACATAATCTAAATTAACCCTACTCCTAATCCTAATGATCTAACTAACTATCTAACATTTTTGAAGCTGTGACTGAGGTGTTATTTATAGCAGCTTGAGGAAGGATCTAGAGCCTCTTTGAATCAATCTCAGCCCTCAAATCATCATCTTGTCATCAAATCAATCCACAGCCCTTGGATCCTTTTTCCAACTAAAAATCCACCAATCAGAGGGCATGAAGCACACGGATCGCTGACATGTCATTCCTGACATGTTAGACCTTCTAGAAATGCGTGTTAAGTACCATTCGTACCCTTAATTACTGTCAATTTGGGACAGTGTAATTTAGGGTTCTTGGTACAGTAATAATTGGGGAAAAAGGGTGGCGGGTAAACCTTGGTTATTTTATTTTTGTTTGACTCTCGTGTAGTTTGACTGACCGGGTTTAGATCGGTTATGGGTGTGGGTATTATCCGGATGGGGTTGGGTTGGGTTATATTAAAAACGGGAGTGGGCTGGAAATAAAGTGGGCTGTGGGTAAAAATGAGGTGTTGGGTTTATTTAATTTTTTGGGTTATTGGTTTTAAGGATAGTTTGGGATTTAAGTGAAGTAAATTGGATAAGGACCATAAGTGTAATTTTTGAAATTTTAGGGACCACTTCTGCCAATTTTCCAAAATAGATCCAAGGGCCATATTTGTCTTTCTTTGATTCTTGGAGGACAAAATCTGACATATGAGAATAAATTTTGATCATCTGCTTCCCCGGCTTCGGCTTTTGACACTTTTCCAAATCTCGTGCTCGTTTTCTCGGTTTTTGCTTGATTTTGTCTATATTTCTAAATATCCGTACCTGCATATAAACAAACACAAAAACACAATATCTTTGGCATTTATAGTTAGTTTTTGGTCGTTTTGGTCTTAATTTGGTAAGTAAAAGGTATGTGTTTAAGCACATACCAAAATCCCCCAGACTAAGATATTGCTGTGTCCTCACACAATGTTATAAAAACACGTTTTTAAATCCAAAAATTTCCAATCTCTTTTTACTAACTTTGAGAAGTAGCAAAATTTTCAAAAGAGATTAAGAAATCCAAAGTTTTAAAAACTCCCCGATTTTCCTTTTTATTCTATTTTTGATTTTTTTTTCAATATCATGTGACGGTTTTGTTGACAATCATTATCTATCGATAACTTTTAGGGTCAACGAGTAGGAAACACGACTCATAAAGAAGTGACCATACAGATAAAATTCGTCATCCCTGATCTTTTGCGAGTCCCCAAACTAAGCTTAAAAACAAAATCAATGTTATTTACAAGTTAGATGCCAACACTACCCATGGAAGTTACTTGTGTAATTTCCTCTTGCTCCCATTTTCCTAATTTGCCTCTATTTATTTTATTTTTGGTGAGAAACGAATTGCTTCATATTTTCTCGTTTCGATAGGTTTTTAGTCCAATAAAGATACTAAATTAAGACGCTAAGTAGTTTTCAATCTTCTCTCGAGAACCGTTGCTTTGAAAATGAGGTTCACATCAAGGTTTTTATTTGACTTTTGCATTTTTTCTCTTTTTCATTCATCACCATTTTTTTATCACTAACTTTTCACTTGCGTACCCTAAACGACGGAGCTTCACGGTTTAGTTCCAAGACGTTACACCTTCCGGAATAAAGGTTCCAAGGGCCGTTACAACGGAGTGTTCCAAGACTCTAGACATTCCTGAAATGAGGATCCAAGGTCGTTAGACCAAGACCTCACACATTCCTGAACTAGAGGTCCAAGGGCTGGTGCAAGAGGGTAGCCAAGACCTAAACGCCTTCCGGAAATAATGATCCAAGGCCCGATCTCGAATCCGTAGCTTAGAGCACTTAACTTATTATTATTAAACGTATTTATTAAGTAACCTTGATGCGTACCTAATTTTTAAAGAAAGGATTCTTTTAAGAAGACCAAGAAGTAATCATCGGCAAAACCTAACATCTTTAATTATTCTTACAGTTATATATGGTGAAACAATTTTGTGGGAGCAAAAGGCCACAAGTAACTTCGATGAGCTCTAAAGAGAACCAACTACTCCACGCTTAGCATCTAACTTCTAAATGACTCTTATCATTTCTCGTTCTTCGCAAATTTAAAATCTTAAATAATAAGATCCGCGAATGCTTAGCCTTATAATCAAGCCATGCATATATAAAGTCGATACGGGAACTTGCAAACTCTTAAAAAGAATTCGCATTTTATAGCTCCTTGTGTAAAAGACTAGCACGAGCTTATAGATTATAAATGGTTAAGGGGACAAGCTAGGGCTCAACACGCCCGGTCAAGTCAGAATTTTATTCCTACTCTCACCAGCGGAAAGTCAACAAAATGTCAAAATTTATTATATTTTTGCACAAAAATTTTTAAATTTTTCTCATTTTCTTTGGATTTTTTTTTTCAATTTTTTATTTTTTTAGAGGAAAAACGGGGTTGCGAGAGTAAATGGCAAAAAATGCAAGGCATAAATCAAATCGACAGATTATCCCCCCAAACTAAAATGAGACATTGTCCTCAATGTCTTAAAGGTAAGGGTTCTCCTACATAAATCTAAGGCCGTTTATTAATTATGCCAAAGATAAACGTTAAACGATAAGATTAAGGATATCGGATGAGCAACGAATGATGAAACTCGAGTGGAGAGAAGGCAGAACTATGAGCACGAGAGTCTTCATTATTCGGCAAATCCTAGACACATCACAAACAACAACCACGAAACACGACAAATGGAAGAGGTGCCCCTCCTCACGTCACTTATTAGAAAGAAAATAGAAGGATAAGCATGGGGTGCCTCCCACGAAGCGCTTGTTTTTTATCGAGTCGTATAGCTTAGACTCGCCCCGAATTCATTTGTTCTTGGGGGAGCATGTGGAAAAGAAAATCTCCATCGGACTTTCGTTCAAGATGTTTGGATAAACATTGAAGCATATGAAAGTTCCACTCCGATGAGATACCCGCGGCTTAAAAGAAGGAGAGATGTCGGGGTCAAAGATGATATCTTCACTCCTGAAGGAATGAAAGAAAGGAGAAGTCATCGGATAGGTGAAGAAAGGGAGAAGGATCTTTATCACAATGAGGATCCATTCTTCATCCTCAAAATTACCATTTTTCTGATCTTGTATATCATCATTGAAGCTCTTATGGTTACCATCAATAAAAACCACGGGAGGGAGGGTTGGGATGATGTCATCAATAAGCAAACTCTCATGATAGAGTACATCTCCCCCCGGGTCAGGATCATCCTCAAAATTAAAGTAATCATATTCTGGAGGAGATATGATACGAGTGAGTTCACCGGAGAACTCCTCGTGAAGAGAATCAATCATATGATGCGAATCTGTGAGCTCATGTTCCGTCACGGATCATCACTCTCCTCCATCTGACTATCAAATAGTGGGTTATCTGAAATGAAAGTAAAGTCAGATCCGAAATCAAATAGAGGATTGGTGATAGTTGTTTTGAATGTTTCGGAAACAAGCTCATCAAATACTTTTGAAGGATTGATTTCAACTTCCTTCGGAGGGAGAGAATGAGATGGTTCTTGGTTCAATAATTTCTCAATACAAAGAATATCTCCCTCCGGATCAAGATAAGAATCATCAATTTCTGGTGAAATTGAATCATCTTTGAGACAAGCATCGATCTCTTCCAAGGCAGGATCATTTCCCTCAATCGGAGTGAGGGAAGAGGAAGAGTCGGAAATGATAGGATCTGAAAACGGAGTGGGATTGCCACTCGGAGGTTTATCTGAAATTTCAAGAATTTTGGGGGCACACTCCTTGTCATAATCGTCTTCGACCCTCTGTTTATCATATAAAGCTCTGATAAGTTGCATCCGCTCCTCTGCTAATAATTCTTCCATGCTTCGTTTATCTTCCTGCTTTTCGACGGGAGTGATAGCAACTGACGAACTCTCATAAACTCCCCACATAGAATCCTCATCATCGTCGTCATCGTAAACGAAAGTTTGACGATATTGGGAACTTACTCTAGCTGCTTGTTTTTCTGCTAGAAGTTCTCCATAAGTTTTCTGATGAGGATCTTCTTGGGGAAGTTTTTTAATCGAATCCTTAATTTCTTCGATTAAATTTAGAACATGAAGAATGTCTTGAGAAAGTTCTTGAGATGGTGTTTGAATCATTTGATACTATGGAGGTTGGTCATGATAAGAATAGTCATAATTGTTACAAGGACCACACTCATAGACAAGCGGGTTCCTCGTTTGACAATTAGAGCTATAGTGAGGACCTCCACAGTACTCACAACAATACGATTGATGTGACTGATTCGGTGAATTGTATAGATAATGGTCATAACCGAAGTTTTGATTACATGGAACTTGCTCATAGACAAACATATTCCTTGTTTGACAATCAAAACCCGGGTGAGGACTACCTCCACAAGACTCACAAGAGTATGTCTCCATCTGGTGTTGTGAGGGCTGGTTGAAAAAGTCGGTTGTTTCCTGGGAAGAATAGGGACTTTGGTCATAGACAAACCCGTTTCCCGATTCCACCATGCTACAACCGGGACAATTACCACCATTATGAGGACCCCCACACCATTCACAAGAATAATGATAAAATGAAGACATAAAGAAGAAGAATTAAACGAATAGAGGGACAAGGAGATAAGAATTAAACGAATAAGAGGATCAAGAAGAATATTTTTGGATTTTTAAATTTTAGAAACATTGAAAATCACAAAAGAAAAAGGAAAAATAATTTGGAGAAGAAAATCTTTTTGGGATTTTATAATAAAAAAATATATTTACAAATGAAAACGATAACTCCACGAGGAAGGGTCTTTAAAACACGAATCGAAACACGGAATCACGAATTCATTTCAACCCTCCCCGGCAGCGGCGCCAAAAATTGATATGGTTTCAATTATATTCCCAAAAGGAGAATTGCAAAGGAAATATGCAAGACCCGAGTTCGTTGCCCCGACAAAGGATGAATGGAATATGTGATTTTGGTATCGTGAATCGTGTAGTGAATGTGAGATAAAAGTGAGAAATGATGGTATTCTAATCCTACGGGCATTAAAATAATTTTCCTACATTCTATATGATAAAAGTAAATTTTGAGAAAAAGAATTTTATTTTTCTGATTAAGATACTAATTATTATGATTTAATTACTAATTAAACTAATTAAATGCTTTAAAAATAGTAAACGAAAATTCTAAAACTTTGCAGGAAATAAGTTTAAGCTAACACTAATCTAGGAAAAATAGGAAGAGGGGGAAAACAGTTCTAAATAAGCAGAAAATAAGCTACACAGTTGAAATAAGCTAAAAGGGAAAATAAGGGATAAGAATTAAATGTTGCAATAAGAATACCAAGCATAACTAGAGCATACCGGTAAAGCATGTGTGTGTGAGCTAGGAGACCTGGGTTCGAGTCCCAGGTCTGCCTTTTTGCAAAACATTTTTTTTTTCTTTTTGAAACTTGAAAAGCACTTAAAAATAAGAAAGTTTTGTAAAAACAAACTTTTTAGAAATGTAAAATATGCTAGAAAATAAGCTAAAACAGCAACAGTTTAATGAAAAAGCTAAAAAGGCAAAAATGAAGACTGATAAGCTAATTTATAGAAGCTATAAGCTAATGCTGAGGCCTAAATAAGCTAATGGGACTTAAATGAAACCAATGAGCTATTCTAATCCTAGATAAGCAGATCTAAAGAGCTGATAAGCAATATACAAAGGCCAAAAAAACACAAGGGCTGCTGATGCAACAACAACCCTATACCCTACTTGCAGTCCTAATATAAGCACTCTAGATAAGCACTAAAACCTCAAATAAGCTAAAACAGATCAAGCTTATACTATGAACTAATTGTCAACCAAAATCCAGGCCTTGATAAGCTTGTTTAGGGCTTATAAATAAGCTGCAAAAGAAGACAATCAAAATAAGTACTTACTGATGAATCAGTATGTACTGATCTGACAGGCAATCTTTTTAGCTTATTTTTAAACTTGAAAAAGCTTAAATAAGATCTGAAAAGGTGAAATGAGCTGAGGACTAATGGCAAATAATCCAGAACCAAATAAAATAAGCATAAAGGAAACCAAATAAGCACTGAATAAGGACTTTAAAAGGACTGACCCAGACCCTATGTTTTTGGATTTTTTAAACTTGACACAGGCCAAAACTGACCCAATTCAACTTTAAAACTGACTCAGACCATTCAAGTTAACTACAATAGAAAGTTTTGAGACCAAATTAACAAACAAAAACACCTATTTCTAACTTAATCAAAATAAGCTATGCTAAAACAGTTTTTAAACATTAACTTTTGAAAATCAAGAGAAAAGCTACCAAACCTGATAAAAACACCTGAATTAACTTCTAAACTGCTATATTGACTTAAGTAAAGCTAATCCAATTTCACTTTAGGACAAAAAATGACTTAAACCTTGAAACAATCCTTATTCCAAACACCCTTAATGCTAACTGATTTTGAGACTTTCAAACACACAACTAATTTTCGGCTATAAACCAGACCAATTAATGAGCAACTAACTATTTTAACTCTAAAAACTGATTATCAAAGGAAATTAAGCTGAGAAATAAGCTGAGAAGCAAAATTGACTTACATTGACTTTAATGAAAAACTAGAATTCTAGTACAATACTTGAGAAGCTGAGAATGGAAATACAATGAGCTGCAATAATAAGCTAAATAATGCTAAACATAATCTAAATTAACCCTACTCCTAATCCTAATGATCTAACTAACTATCTAACATTTTTGAAGCTATGAATGAGGTGCTATTTATAGCAGCTTGAGGAAGGATCTAAAGCCTCTTTGAATCTATCTCAGCCCTCAAATCATCATCTTGTCATCAAATCAATCCACAGCCCTTGGATCCTTTTTTCAACTAAAAATCCACCAATCAGAGGGCATGAAGCACACGGATCGCTGACATGTCATTCCTGACATGTCAGACCTTCTAGAAATGCGTGGTAAGTACCATTCGTACCCTTAATTGCTGTCAATTTGGGACAGGGTAATTTAGGGTTCTTGGTACAGTAATAATTGGGGAAAAAGGGTGGCGGGTAAACCTTGGTTATTTTATTTTTGTTTGACTCTCGGGTAGTTTGACTGACCGGGTTTAGATGGGTTACGGGTGTGGGTATTATCCGGATGGGGTTGGGTTGGGTTATATTAAAAACGGGAGTGGGCTGGAAATAAAGTGGGCTGTGGGTAAAAATGAGGTGTTGGGTTTATTTAATTTTTTGGGTTATTGGTTTTAAGGATAGTTTGGAATTTAAGTGAAGTAAATTGGATAAGGACCATAAGTGTAATTTCTGAAATTTCAAGGACCATTTCTGCCAATTTTCCAAAATAGATCCAAGGACCATATTTGTCTTTCTTTGATTCTTGGAGGACAAAATCTGACATATGAGAATAAATTTTGATCATCTGCTTCCCCGGCTTCGGCTTTTGACACTTTTCCAAATCTCGTGCTCATTTTCCCGGTTTTTGCTTGATTTTGTCCATATTTCTAAATATCCGTACCTGTATATAAACAAACACAAAAACACAATATCTTTGGCATTTATAGTTAGTTTTTGGTCGTTTTGGTCTTAATTTGGTAAGTAAAAGGTATGTGTTTAAGCACATATCAGTATTTCACAAGTAAAGGAGTACAATATCGAACTACTCACTCAACAATATGAGGAGTTTTCGGTATCTAATAAAGAAACCATTGATAGTGGTTACACAAGATTCAATGAAATTACTACAAGCTTGACATCCTTAGACCCAAGCTATAATAGTAAGAATCTTGTTAGAAAATTTATTCATGCACTCCCGATGAAGTGGCGATCGAAGGAGACGACAATTGAAGAAGCCAAAATTTTGGAAGAACTTTCTCTTGATGAGCTCATTGGTAATCTTAAAGTATATGAGACAATCTTAGAAGATGACAAGGTCACTACTAAGGAGATGAAGGAGAAAGCCAAATCACTAGCTCTCAAAGCTAAAGTCACTAGAAACCAAACTAGTGATGAAAGTAGTGATCAAGGATAAAGTGTTGATAAAGATGAACGAGATGAAGAAGAAGTCATGGTTATAGCAAAGAAATTTAGAAGAAGCTATGGACAAGGTAGTAATGATGGTCAAGACAAGGCATTCATCGGAGGCGCTTGGAGCGATAGTGAAGATGGAGATCAATCGGATGAAAAGGCTACTTTCTCACGGCAATTGGAACACATGATGTATAATCTAATCCTTCCTCTTCTAATAATAATTTAGATATTTATAAATTGCAAAAGGAGAATGAGAATTTAATAGAACTCAATGAAAATATTTTGAGAAATATTGAAAAACTTACAAAGGAAAAACATCAACTTGAGAAAGAGACTCATGAACTTGAGCAAAAAATTAAGCTACTTAAATTTAAGAAAATTAGTAATGATTTAGACATAATGTTAAGTCAACAAAATCCCTTCCATGACAAAGAAGGTGTTGGAAATTAAATGACTTCACACTTTGTACTGCCAAGCCAAAGTTAGAACTGCTGAAGTTTACAACTAACAATACTAACTAAGTTAGTACTGCTAGAGTAAAAGTTAGTACTGCCAGTATTAACTTAAGACTGCTGATGAAGATTGGTACTACTAATGTGATAAAGACGAGTGAAGAAATATGTATAGAAGATATTTAGTGTATATCTTATATAGTTAGAAAGATCGATATGTAAATTCTATACGTTTAGAAGATTTGTAGTTATCTTGTAAAGGACTCCTTGGTGTATAAAAGGAGGTCCTAGGTTAAATTGAGTTTATATATACGTTTTGATATAAGCTTCAAGGTTGTAAACCCTAATACTACACAGAGTACTCGTATTATTGATTAATAATATTGAAGCGTTTTGGTTATATTGTTTGTTCATTCAAGTTCACTGTTACATTACATTGTTTATATTCTTCTAAGTATTTAAGAGTAGATTCCGCATACTCTTTGATATTCACAAAGTTTCAAACAGAGTTGTTTTGGATTTATCCAAGGTAACTTAACCTTACAAGCTCAAGGAATCGATCTGTGTTTGGGATCAACAAGTGGTATCAGAGCTTTTGGTTCTGAAACTTTGATCTAGAAGAAACTCACTGAAGAAATCTTTACTAATCATGAAGAGATGGATCTTGAAACTACTCAAACCTCTACTACTGCTAAATTGCCCATTCTCAAGCAGGGTGATTAGGAGATGTGGAGGCTCAGAATTGAACGATACTTTCAGATTCAAGACTATGCTCTATGGGATATCATAGAGAATGGTAATTCATTCAAACCTGTACCTAAAGCATCAACAGTGGAAGGTGTCACAACTGAAACAATACCAGGTCCTGTAACTACAAAAGAAAAGGCCCAAAAGTAGAATGATGTGAAGGCTGGAAGTATGCTACTGATGGCACTTCCCAATGAACATCTGATGACCTTCAATCAATAGAAGGATGCAAAGACCTTGTTTGCTGCTATAACAACAAGGTTTGAAGGCAATGAAGCAACTAAGAAGACACATAAAACTCTTCTGAAGTAGATATATGAGAACTTTAGTGCCCCAAGCACAGAGTCTCTTTATTTTATTTTTAATAGACTTCAGAAGATTGTAAGTCAACTGGCTGTCTTAGGTGAAACTAAGACACAAGAAGATCTTAATTTGAAGTTTTTGAGAAGTCTGCCTTCTGAGTGGAATACTCATGTTGTGGTCTGGAGGAATAAGCCTGATCTAGACACAATGAGTCTTGATGACCTTTACCACAATTTTAGGATTATTGAACAAGAGGTTAAGAGAACTACAAGTTAAAGTTCTCAAAATATGGCCTTTGTGTCATCTCGCGGCCCTAGCAGTACTGGTGAAGTTAATACTTCTTGTGGAGTTAGTACTGCTAACACTCCAGTTAGTACTGCTAGCACTCAAGATAGTACTGCTACCTTAAGTGATGCTACTGTGTATGCATTTTTGGTCAATCAAGCTAATGGGTCTCAGCTTGTGCATGAAGGCCTAGAACAAATCAATGAAGATGACTTAGAAAAGATGGATTTAAAGTGGCAGTTAGCACTGTTAAGCATGAGGGCAATGAGGTTTTTCCAGAAGACTGGTAAAAAGATCACTATCAATGGTAGTGATACTGCTAGATATGACAAGTCAAAGGTTGAATGTTACAACTGTCATAAGTTGGGCCACTTTGCAAGGGAATGTAGAGGGCCAAGGAACCAAGACAGCAGGAATAGGAGTCAAGAAAGCAGAGGATCCAGGAACCAAGATAGCACTAGAAAGAAACTTCTTCCAAAGCTATGGAGGCTATTGATGGGGTTGGTTTTGACTGGAGCTTTATGGTAGAAGAGGAAACCCCTAATAATATGGCTCTAATGGCTATTTCAGATTCTGAGGTATACACTAACAAAACTTGTTCAAAAATCTGTTTAAAAAGCTCTGAAACTCTCAAAACTCAGTATGATGATTTAAGAATAAAGTTTAATCAATCTGAGTTCAATCTAGCTAATTATAAAAGAGGGTTAGCTGTTGTAGAAGAGCAACTAGTTTTTTATAAAAAGAATGAGACTATCTTTACTGAAGATACTGCTGTATTAAAAAGAGATATCTCATACAAAGATGCTAAAATTAGTGTGCTTAAACATGAGTTAGAAAAGCTTAAGAAAGAAAAAGACGGTATTGAAGTTAATATAGAAAGATATGCAGGGTCATCTAAAAGTATAGATAAGATTGTACAATGTCAGCTTATTGACAAATTCAAGACAGGTATAGGATATAAGGTTGTTCCACCTCCCCACATAGGGTTATTTCCAACCCCAAAGCTTGATTTGTTCCATCTAGAGGAGGTCAAAAAGTCTAAGATTGAAAGTTTAGGATCAAAGACTTGTAAGAGTGATAGTGAAGATAGTTTTAAAGAGGTTAGAGAATCTTTTGACACCCCCTTAGTTGAGAAATTGGTGTCAGAAGAGAGGTTAGAAAAGAAAACTGTTTTTCCTGCTGTTGTTAAGATAGAATCTGTTGCACCTAAACAATAAGAGAAACCACTTAGGAAGTCAGTTAGGTATGCTGAGATGTACAGGTCACATAGTCCTAGGGAAAACCAAAGAAATTGGAATAATCAGAAGTCCCAACAGCTAGGAAGTGAATTTGTGATGTACAATAAAGCCTGTTTTGTTTGTGGTAGTTTTGATCATGTGCAGGCTAACTGCAATTACCATCAAAGGGAAAGGATGGTATATGGGAATACAAGGGTATTTGGGAATGCTAATACAAGGGTGAATTACAATTGTTTTGATAAAAAGGCTCACCCCAGTGTTCACAGAAACATGGCTCCAAGAGCAGTTTTGTTGAAAACTGGCCCAAAACCACTTAATACTGCTAGGCCTGTTAATACTGCTTACCCTAAATCAATAGTTTTTAATGCTAAATCAACATCATGTTTTTCTAAATCAGCACAACAAACTGTTAAAAGGCTCTTTTATAAGAAAACAACATTTGCCAACAGCAGTTTTGAGAAAAAGGTTAATACTGTTAATAAAAGAGTTAATACTGCTAGGCCAAATTCAGCAGTAGTAAATGCTGTTAGGGCAAATGGGAGCAATGCTGTTAAGGCCTCATCATGTTGGGTTTGGAGACATACCAAACTTGATAGTGCATCAATTGTATTGAAGAAATATAATTATATTGATGCACGAGGCAGATCCAAGTTAATAATGGCTTGGGTCCCCAAAGGAAACTAATTTCCTTATTTTTATGTGCAGGATCATCCACAACAAGTAAAAGAAGATCAAGGCTATTTTGACAGTGGATGCTCAAGGCACATGACTGGGAACATGTCCTATCTCACTGACTTCATTGAATTTGATGGTGGATATGTTGCCTTTGGGGGAGGAGCCAGAGGAGGAAGGATTACTGGTAAAGGTACTATCAGGACTGGTAAGCTTGATTTTGAAGATGTTTACTTTGTTCAAGAGTTAAAGTTTAACCTGTTTAGTGTCTCACAGATGTGTGACAAAAAGAACAGTGTTCTTTTTAATAAAACTGAATGTTTTGTTCTGTCTCCTGACTATAAGTTAGCTGATGAAAGTCAGGTGTTACTTAAAGTTCCTAGAAAGAACAACATTGATAACGCTCAAAATGAACATGTTTTTAGTCGCGTTATTGTTAGATTTGTGCATCATATTTGGTTATATTTGTGTATATTTGTTACTAAATCATGAAAAAGTGTATATGCAAGTAAATATAGCCAAGTACAGGAAAAGATGATAAAAAGATGAAGAAATGAAGAGATTATGCACATTTGAAGAATCACGAGAAAGAAACCACACAAGAATTCAAGGATTTGATAAAGTCAAAGATTTCTATGCTTACATATCAAGAAAAGATCAAGTTCTATGGAGGGAATTAGTGGCACAACAAAGGATCAAGCACGTAACGAGAAAAGGAAGAAGAAAAATAATATTTGCATGGCAGAATGGCCCATCCGATCGGATGGTGCCCGCATCCGATTCGGATGGGGAAACTTGGATTTACCGAGAGCTCCAACCGATCGGATGGATCCTCAATACCGATCGGTTGAGGAAGCTGAAGTTACAAAAATGCATTTAATGACGAATTTAAGCCCCATAATCATGGTGGCTTATAATTTCTTGGCTAGTAACTGATTTGAGACATTTTTGCTTGAGGGATAAGGGTTCCTTCACTTATTTAAAGGACCCTTAGCTAATTTACAATGAGTGACAAACCAAAAACCTAGTAAGGCTTACACCAAGTCTTGCTAAACTTATTATCATTGCCCGAAAGCTTGTAGTTGCTGTGAAAACGTCCAGGGAATCTCGAGTTCAAGTCTCAAGAGTTGTGTCCAAGTGTGGAGTTGTTTACGTGTGATCATAGGCGATTGGAGGAGAGTGGTTGCTATAGTTCCACAATTCTAGTTCTTGTAATTTCACAAATAGGTATTTCTTGTTTGAGTTATTATGAACTACTTTTACTTTAAGATGAATGAAAGTATGGTTGATTACTTGTGTTTGATTATGATTGTTATGGAGTGATTTTGGTTATACTTGTGTGTATGATGTGATAAGTGTTGGAGTATTCTTATTTCATAGTGATGCATGAAATCATATCTTGTTTTATGAGTTTGTTGAAATAAAATCTAATCTTGCTTAATTAGTTGGTAAAAACAGCTTTAAAGATTAACAAAGGCCGAAAGGATTTTCTTTATGTTTTTATGCCAAAAAGTTAGTGCACGAATTAGTATGGATTATGGTGTGTGACAAGCATCATATTAGCTCATTAAAATGGATTTGGAAACGATTTCATCACGAGAAAAGGCCGAAAGGATTCGTAGGAATTCTTAAAATAAGAAATGCTTTTCAAACAACAAAGAGTCTAATAGAATTATCGCACTAGTTAACAAAGGCCGAAAGGAATTAACTAGTAGATTGAATTCTTAGAGATGATTTCTCATGATAAAAACCATTGATTGTGAATCACTCAAATTTAAGTTGTGCATCATTACAAGTTACACCCAACTTGTTAGATTACTCTATACAATTATCATAGAACTACACACAAGTATATTTATTTTTGATTGATTGATTTTGTTTACCTTAGCATTTACACCAAAAAGGATTGACAATCTTTTTTGACAAAACTTATTTTGCAAACCCAAACCACAATTCCCTTGGGACGATCTCAACTTACCCACCTTTACTACTACGGACGAGTATACTTGCTCGTATGTGTAGATTAAAGAATCGGATAAATTGATTTTATAAAAATTTAAAACTTGCACTACACACGACACATCAAGTTTTTGGCGCCACTGCCGGGGAATTGTCTAAATTACTTGGTAGTTTGGTTTGCTAGTTTGTAAGTTTTGGAAAAAAAAAAAAAAAAAAAAAGTTTTGGTTCGGAGCCAACCGGACCGGATGGATTTCCATCCGATCGGTTGGTGGCCACGGTAATTTTTTTTTTTTTTTTTTTTTTTTTTTTTTTTTTTTTTTTTTTTTTTTTTTTTTAGTGTTAATTTTCAGTTATTATGTTTGTTTAATGTTAAGGTTAATGTATTTAAGTGTTAGAGTAAATAAGTAAAATAGAGTAATTAGAATAGGTTTTTTTTTTTTTTTTTTTTTTTTTTTTTTTTTTTTTTTTTAACATGCCTTTAATGTTTTTTTTAATGCTTTTAATTATTAGAGTTAATTTTAGCCTTAATGATTGGTAGCTTAAGAGGTTTTAATTAATTATGTTAGTTAAGTAGTTTAAAGATTATTAGGTTAAGAGTAAATTGTTAAGATTAATGGTAATTAATTATTAATTTTGTGTTAATTGTCATATTTATTAGTTAAGTTTGATTTTAATTTTATTTTATTTTGTTTAATAAGGTTTTAATTTCGTCATTAAAAAAATAAAAATTTTTTTTTTTAGGAAATTCGATCTAACCGATCGGATGCCGCCCGCATCCGATTCGGTTGGGCAATCTTGAGTTTTAACGATTCAACCATCCGATCGGATGGGTTATAAAACCGATCGGATGGATGCCTCGGTAATTTTTTTTGAACTTTTTAATTTTTAGTTGTTTAGAAGTTTTTATAGTAAGAAGTTGCTGATTGTTTGCTTTGATTTGATATTTTGATATGTTTTCGATTATAAATAACCCTCACGCTAATAGTTTGGATTTCTTTGGTTTTTGTGGTTATGTTATAGTTATTGATTCACTAGAATGGAAAGTTTAAGCGGAATTTCGGAATACTTGAGAAATTTGGAAGAAATGTTGAAAGATTCGGGTGATTCTTTGGAAAGTTTGGGAAATATTTTGGAAGAAGCAAAGGTTGATTTGGAAAGACAAGAAGAAGTTGGAGAAAGTCATGTTAATTCACCTAAGGAGAAAAGAGTTGTTGTGTTTACACAAGCACCACCTAAGGAGTTTGATGTACCATTCATGAGGTATTCTACACCTTGTGGAGTGGAAGGTATTAAAGCTTGGGATGCTCAGCTTAATATGGAGTATGGAGACAACTATATTACGGAAGAAATGCTTGGTAAGCTTGGTTTTGTTAGGCTTGACTATGAAGATTATAGAAGAAAGATAGTGAGAGATGTGAATGTTAATATTCATGGTCATGTGTTCAAAGTTGATTTTGTTGTTTTGGAATATGGTAATGCGGATGAACCGGAAGTTGTGTTTGGTAGAGATTTTATGGTTAAGACTAAATGTAGGATTGATTTTGCATTGGGAGAGATGAGGATAGATGTTGATGATTTGGTAGAAGAAAAGGTAGGAAAGGGAGAGATGGTTAAAATGGGCAAAGCAAATAGGAAGAAAACACCACTTAACAAACTTACCCAACCCTCCACCCCTAAGAATGAGAGTTCTTCATCTAATTCACCACCAAAAACACCACAAATAGTTAAACCATTAACCCAAGAGCAAAAGGAAGCGATTCTAGAAAATTTGGAAACAAAGTTTAAGGGGCTTATGGAGGAGAAGCCGGTTATTGAAGTGTTGAATAATTATATGACTTATCGTAAGAAGTTGGATGCAGTTATGATGGCAACAACTAGGTTGGAAGATAAGAATTTTGATGAGATTGGAAGAGATAGGATAGTTGAGAATGGGTTGCCTAAAAAAGAGAGCGATCCAGGAAATTTTGTGTTACCTATTAAAGTTAATGGAACATATGCGATGTATGCATTGGCTGACACGGGAGCAAGTGTGAATGTAATGCCGTATCATTTGTATAAAAGATTAGGACTTGGTAAACCTCAACCAAACCAATATAATCTTACTATGGCTGATAATTCACGAGCAAAAGCGATGGGAGAAGTAAAGAATGTTAGAGTCCAAATAGGATATCAAGCTTTCTTGGCCGATTTTCTTGTGCTTAATATTCCGGTGGATAAGGAGTTACCATTGTTGTTAGGAAGAACATTTTTGAGAGCTTGTGGAGCTATTATAGATATGGGTAGAGGTACTATGACTATTAGTGATGGGATCTTGAAGCATACGTATTACCCGAAGCCTAGAGGGAAGATTGTTAAAGAAGTTCATGGTGAAGAAGAAGAAGAAGAAAACCATTTGGGATGTTTTGAAGTAGGTAGAGATGAAGAAGGGAGGCCTAAATATGGGCCGGTTGTCCCAAGTTACTTTGATATTGAAGATGAGATGGAAAGAGCTCTAGCGATGGAGGCTTTCTATAATCCGTTTAAGAATGTTTTTGTGTTTAACAAATTGACAGATTTTCTTGGATCTTTACCGGTCTAATTGAAGAATTTGGAATGGGGACCTGAAGGAGCTAGTGTTTACAAGAAGGAGAAAGAAGATGGTGAATGGCATGTGAAGTTTGATATAGTTTGTCCGGATGGAAGGAACTTTACAAGGAAGTTTAAAACGCAAATGACTAACCGAAAGTTGTCCGAGAAGTTCCAAAATGAAGATATCTTGAGGCACGAATATTTTGAAGGGTGAAAGACAAGAGTTTGAAGAATAAAAGCACAAAGCTTGTGCTAGTATTTTGTTTGTTTTCTCTTTAATTTTTCTGCATTTTAGTAGTTTAATGTTTGTATTTAAGTTTAAGTTTGAGTTTAGACCTTTTTAATTGTCTTGGTTTATTAAGTTTATGAAGTTATGTTTTGAGTTTTAGAGTTAAGTTGTGTTTTAGTTGTTGAGATAGAATTGAAAAACAAGTTGGGAAGATTAAGTGTGTTGAAGTATTTTTATGCTTAAAAGAAGTATTTTTGAAGAGTGGAACACTTCTCATTTTGCTTTAACAAGTGTGAGTAAGTGTTGACAAAAGAAAAGTGAAGTTTTTGCAAAAAAATTCAATCCGAATCGGTTGGATCAAATACTGATCGGATGGATTGAAATATATATACTCAAGATTTCAAAAATCTCAAAAAACACACACACACTCAATCCACCAAACTTGGGGTTCAAAAATTCGACCATTAGAAGTCTATTAAGTGTTGCAGGAGTGTTGAAGAATCATCTATGGCACCTAAACAAGTAAGTAACATAATCAATTTGTCCTAATTAGACTTTGATTCGAATTTCTTAAATTAGGTCGAAATTTGGGTATTTTTGATATAGTTCAAATTGAGATGCAATTTTTGTGGAATAGATGGGTAAGTGATTGAGAAATTCATTGCAAAAAGAATTAGGTAGATTGATTAAGTTTTGAGGAAGAATTGATTGATTGAATTTTCGGATTAAAATGGGTCAAAACTTTAAATCGATTTGGATTGCAATTGATGATTTCCAGATGTTATTTAGTAGATGAGTAGTGATTCTAGGAAGATGCATTGTTGATTAGAACATCAATGGAAGAGATTTGATTTGGTACTGTTCATATGATCTAGGAAAATTGAGAAATCATGCGAATAGGTTATGAACATGTTTGGAGACGAGTGGGATATGTAGGAACCATGATAGTCGATCAAATGCATGATAGGATAGAGTTGGAATAGTTGGAATTGATTGGAATTCGGAAAGGAAAATTTTTTTTTGAGACAGAATGCCTCAACCGATTTGGTTGCGGGTAGATACCGATCGGTTGAGCATGGACATTTGTTCCATCCGATCGGATAGTGATTAAAACCGATCGGATGGACGGCTCGGTAAATAAAAATGAATTTTTTTTCAAATGAGTTTTGCGACTTCTAAATCATGTAATCTTGGTTTTTATGCTCTTATACTATCATATATTTGTGTTTTCTACAGAGTTATCTTGCAGGTGGATCAGGAATTGTGAAAAGAACAAGAGAAGGAATCCGAAAGAGAGAACAAATGCCGATTCCAGAATGTCATCCTAATCTACTGTGGCGAGGGGAAGATCCGATGGTCCGACAATCTTTCAATGCTATTCTTCTTAAGATTGGCGGATGGGTAATTCATTCACCAAGGGTTATGAATTGGAATGATATGAAAGAGCTTGGTTGTGATGAGTTTTTGGAAGATATGTTTCTTATTAGGGTACTGTGGAACAAACGGATATTGACCTCTAACATGTGGATGAGAGCACTAAGCATAAGGGAGCCAATATACAAAGAATGGTGTTTGGAATTTTTATGTTCGATGAGGATGAAAGAGAGGGTTACCGATATCGGAGTTACCACCGACAAATTCTTGGAATTCAGACTAGGGGGAAAGAAACATGAAGTCACGCTCTTCGAGTTTGGGAACCTGTTAGGTTTATACTCGGATGAAGACCTAAGTAACAAGGATTTTAAATTTCTGGTAATGAGTGGAGAAAGGAGTAAAAATAATTTTGACGCACATGGATACTGGAAAAGGATTAGCACGGAAGGCAAGCTAGTGTTTGGGGAAAGTAAAGTTTCAACAATTAAGAGACCATTGTTGCAAGTGCTACACAGGGTTGTAGTACAATCATTGTTACATAGGACGTCTGGTGTTAATCTGATTTATGAAGATGACTTATGGATTATTCAAGCATTAGACGAGAAGTATCCTTATAGGCATTTGAACGTAGCTTGGGTGATAGTGCAACACTTGCACAAACGTGCGCCAGTTGGAGCGAGAAATTACATATGTGCAGGTCGTTTTATTTCACGAATAGCTAGGAATATTGGGCTATTTACTGGGGAAGAGATGAGTGTTTTTAGTGAACCGGTTACTCCATTGAATATTGACATCAAAGGGTTCTCAAATCTTCGAGAAAGCAGGGATGGAAAGCTAAGAGGACTTCCAGAAGTCCTAGATGTGCAACCAATAACAACCTGGGATGGTTGATAAATGGTTATGTTTTAAAAACAATGTTGGTTGAATAATTTCTATTTCCACTACTTAACTTTTGTAGGATTTTTATTATTTATGTTTTGAACTATTTTTGTTTGTTTTAGTATTTTGTTTTGTTTGTTTCGCCTATAGTGTTTGCAGTATTTGCAGGGGAAAAGTTAGCGGAAGCTTAGTGTTGATCAATATTTGGAGTTGGAAGAACTCATATGCTTACGAAAAATCAAATAAGCCTATGCGAATTTTCTTTTCCGGGTAGCATTTTATTTATTTATAATAATTTTTCCCATTTCCTTTACTTTTAAGTTCATTTTATTTACATTGAGGACAATGCAAAACTTAAGTGTGGGGGAGGGAAGAAAATAGGAAAAAATAGGTATGATTTTTAAATTTTTAAGTTTTTAGTAGAATTTTGGAATTCAAGTGACTAGAGTTGTGTTCGCCCTTGATGTTTAGTTATTTAGAGATTGATTCAATGGTAAGAATGAGGCTATTTGAAAATTTTTGAAATTTAATCAAGGAAGGAGAGTTATTGATAACTATTGCTAGCACATGTTATAACCCACCTTAAATTGTGAGGATTTAAGCCTTTTTGTATAAAGCATTTCTTATGCTCTATATTTCGTTATGAGTGTGCCGGTGATCATGTTGATTCTAGAACTTGTACGTGTTATGCATTACGGTTAAAATTACTTTCAACTAATAAAATATATTCAAATGATAAGAGGTAAATTAGGATTTTCACCAAATGGCCTTCCGTTTACGAAAAAATATTTTTGCTGACCGCATTGGTTAGTTATCCGTAGTATTTGGAACCCATTTGTTAGCGTTAATTTTTTACGCTAGATACCCTTAGTTACACCTTCTGAGCCTTATCTTTTCTTTTGATTAAATCCAGAAAAGTACAAAAAGATTTTACACCTTACACCTTAGCTTTTCCCGAATCAAGTTCAATTGAAGTTCGAAACTAGTTATCTTTTTGATGATTGCATGTTGACCACACCTTGTATGTGTATATGTTGTTTCAGTGAAGAAGGAGGTCGCTACTCTTATTTGTATTTTTTGTAGCGTGTGCTCATCCAAAGTGTGGGGGGAACTTTATTAAAAAAAAAAAAAAAGAAAAAAAAGGAGAAAGGATAGCCAATGAGCTATGAAAGTATGGAGTGATGAAAATAAAATAGTCAATGAGCTATTAAGGAAGGGAAGAGTTAGTATGAGATGCGGAAAAATGATAATCGAAGAAGTTTGGTGGAGTGATCATTTGAGGTATAATGAGTTGGGAACGGAATTTGGACTTGATTCTTATTTATTCGTTTTTTTTATTTTGTAGAAACCAATCACAAATAATTCTCATGTCTTATCCTTACCTTTACCAATTACTTGATTCGTTGTTAGCTTTCGAGCATCCGGATTTAGTAATGGATTTGTCTAGATATGTAGTGCATGGATGTTCTAGTGACCATCCGGGTTTTTGAATAGTTGAAAAACGTTGCTAGCGAGCTAGTGCGTGTTTTGGTGACCATCGGTTATGCAAATAACGTCGTTAGCGATCCAAAGGTACAATCTAGTGACCATCCGTTGCTTGACTAATCAAGAATTCGTTGTTAGCGAACTATTACATTCTTGTATGAAATATTTGCACAGTAGCCAGGTAGCAGTAACCCTTTAACCTTAAACCCGAATAAAAGACCTCTTTGATGTTTTATTTTGTTGTTTTGATACTCGTACAAGCTTATGGTAAGAAACGTGATTCATGTCTGAGCAATTGAGTGATATGCCATTAAAATTACCCTTGAGGGTTGAGTGAATTTAAAAATACTATGAGAGGAGCTTAGTGACGTTATCAAGCTCGAACTAACTTGTTTATGTTTCAAGAATTTTTCACACTTAAAAGTTAAAATGAAAATTGTTCCTTCGGGATGATTGTTGGATTTTTAGAATCACAATGAAGTAGCCATTGAGTTCATTTTTTCTGAATGCTAGACTTGCTCGAGGGCGAGCAAAACTCAAGTGTGGGGGATTTGATAACGCTCAAAATGAACATGTTTTTAGTCGCATTATTGTTAGATTGTGCATCATATTTGGTTATATTTGTGTATATTTGTTAATAAATCATGAAAAAGTGTATATGCAAGTAAATATAGCCAAGTACAGGAAAAGATGATAAAAAGATGAAGAAATGAAGAGATTATGCACATTTGAAGAATCACGAGAAAGAAACCACACAAGAATTCAAGGATTTGATAAAGTCAAAGATTTCTATGCTTACATATCAAGAAAAGATCAAGTTCTATAGAGGGAATTAGTGGCACAACAAAGGATCAAGCACGTAACGAGAAAAGGAAGAAGAAAAATAATATTTGCATGGCAGAATGGCCCATCCGATCGGATGGTGCCCGCATCCGATTCGGATGGGGAAACTTGGATTTACCGAGAGCTCCAACCGATCGGATGGACCTCAATACCGATCGGTTGGAGGAAGCTGAAGTTACAAAAATGCATTTAATGACGAATTTAAGCCCCATAATCATGGTGGCTTATCATTTCTCGGCTAGTAACTAATTTGAGACATTTTTGCTTGAAGGATAAGGGTTCCTTCACTTATTTAAAGGACCCTTAGCTAATTTACAATGAGTGACAAACCAAAAACCTAGTAAGGCTTACACCAAGTCTTGCTAAACTTATTATCATTGCCCGAAAGCTTGTAGTTGCTGTGAAAACATCCAGGGAATCTTGAGTTCAAGTCTCAAGAGTTGTGTCCAAGTGTGGAGTTGTTTACGTGTGATCATAGGCGATTGGAGGAGAGTGGTTGCTATAGTTCCACAATTCTAGTTCTTGTAATTTCACAAATAGGTATTTCTTGTTTAAGTTATTATGAACTACTTTTACTTTAAGATGAATGAAAGTATGGTTGATTACTTGTGTTTGATTATGATTGTTATGGAGTGATTTTGGTTATACTTGTGTGTATGATGTGATAAGTGTTGGAGTATTCTTATTTCATAGTGATGCATGAAATCATATCTTGTTTTATGAGTTTGTTGAAATAAAATCTAATCTTGCTTAATTAGATGGTAAAACAGCTTTAAAGATTAACAAAGGCCGAAAGGATTTTCTTTATGTTTTTATGCCAAAAAGTTAGTGCACGAATTAGTATGGATTATGGTGTGTGACAAGCATCATATTAGCTCATTAAAATGGATTTGGAAATGATTTCATCACGAGAAAAGGCCGAAAGGATTCGTAGGAATTCTTAAAATAAGAAATGCTTTTCAAACAACAAAGAGTCTAATAGAATTATCGCACTAGTTAACAAAGGCCGAAAGGAATTAACTAGTAGATTGAATTCTTAGAGATGATTTCTCATGATAAAAACCATTGATTGTGAATCACTCAAATTTAAGTTGTGCATCATTACAAGTTACACCCAACTTGTTAGATTACTCTATACAATTATCATAGAACTACACACAAGTATATTTGTTTTTGATTGATTGATTTTGTTTACCTTAGCATTTACACCAAAAAGGATTGACAATCTTTTTTTGACAAAACTTATTTTGCAAACCCAAACCACAATTCCCTTGGGACGATCTCAACTTACCCACCTTTACTACTACGGACGAGTATACTTGCTCGTATGTGTTGATTAAAGAATCGGATAAATTGATTTTATAAAAATTCAAAACTTGCACTACACACGACACATCAAACATGTACAGTGTTGATATGAAGAATATTGTTCCTAAAGAGAGATTAACTTGCCTTGTTGCAAAGGCCACATTGGATGAATCAATGCTATTGCATAGGAGGCTTGGTCATGTAAATTTTAAAACCATTAATAAAATTGTTAAGGATAACCTTGTAAGAGGTTTACCTCAAAAACGTTTTGAAAATGACCAAACTTTTGTGGCTTGTCTTAAGGGAAAGCAACACAAAGCCACTTGTAAGTCCAATATTCAAAACTCTATTACTCGGCCTTTATTCATGTTACATATGGACTTGTTTGGTCCAACTTTTGTGAGTAGCCTGATGAATAAGAAATATTGTCTTGTTGTCACTGATGATTATAGCAGGTTTATTTGGGTTTTCTTTTTAGCTACCAAGGATGAGACTTGTGGCATATTTAAGAGCTTTATTACTGAGATAAAAAATCTAGTTGATAAGAAAGTAAAAATAATAAGGTGTGACAATGGAGCAGAGTTTAAGAATAGAGTTATGAATGAGTTTGTGATCAAAAAGGTATTAAGAGGGAATTTAGTGTAGCTAGAACTCCTCAGCAGAATGGTGTTGCTGAAAGGAGAAATAGGACACTGATTGAGGCTGCTAGAACCATGTTAGCTGACTCTAAGTTACCTACTACATTTTGGGCTGAAGCAGTTAATACTGCTTGCTATGTGCAGAACAGGGTTTTAGTAGTGAAGCATTATAACAAGACTCCTTATGAACTATTTAGAGGTAGAAAACCAGCTCTAAGCTTCATGAGACCATTTGGATGTCATGTTACCATTCTTAATACTTTAGATCATTTGGGCAAGTTTGATGGAAAATCTGATGAGGGATTCTTTGTTGGGTACTCTATGAATAGTAAGGCTTTTAGGGTATACAACATTAGAACTAGGAAGGTTGAAGAAAACTTGCATGTTGAGTTCTTGGAAAATAAGTCTAGTGTTGCAGGAGATGGACCTGAGTGGTTGTTTGATATTGATATGCTAACAGAATCAATGAATTATGTACCAATTGTTGCAAGTACAAACTCTAATGATTTTGCAGGTTTAAAAGATAGTTTTGATGCAGGTCAATCTAGCATGGAGACAGGATCTAGCCAAGACTACCTTATGATGCCACTGTGGAAAGATGGGTCATTGTTTGATTCATCTTCAAAGGATGTTAGCAAGAATTGAGGCAATAAGGCTATTTTTGGCTTATGCTTCTTTTATTAGATTCATGGTGTATCAGATGGATGTGAAGAGTGTTTTCCTTTATGGTACAATTGATGAAGAGGGTTATGTTACTCAACTACCAGGGTTTGAAGATCCTGACTATCCAGACAAAGTCTACAAGGTGGTGAAAGCACTTTATGGTTTGCATCAAGCTCCAAGAGCCTGGTATGAAACCTTGGCCAAGTATTTATTGGACAATGGGTTTCACAGAGGTAAGATAGATCAGACATTATTTATCAAGAGGCAAAAAGGGGATATTTTACTTATCTAGGTCTATGTTGATGACATTATTTTTGGCTCTACAAAGAAGGAGATATGTACTGAGTTTTAGAAACTGATGCATGACAAGTTTCAAATGAGTTCTATGGGAGAACTTAATTTCTTCTTAGGATTGCAAGTCAAGCAAAAGGAAGATGGTATATTTATTAGTCAGGATAAATATGTAGCTGATATTTTGAAGAAATTTGGGTACACAAATGTTAAGACAGCTAACACACCAATGGATCCATACAAGCCATTGCTCAAAGACTTAGATGGTGATGATGTTGGTGTTCATATCTACAGGTCAATGATTGGATCATTGATGTATCTTACATTATCTAGACCAGAAATTATGTTTGTTGTATATGTGCATGTGCCAGATTTCAAGTCACACCTAAGGGTTTCACACTTACATGATGTGAAAAGAATTTTTAGGTTCCAAAAAGGCCAACCTGAATTAGGTCTTTGCTATCCTAGAAATTCTCCCTTTGATCTGGTGGCATATAGTGATAGTGACAATGCTGGTGCAAGTTTAGATAGGAAGTCAACAACAGGAGGTTGTCAGTTTCTAGGATGCAGGTTGATATCATGGCAGTGTAAAAAGCAAACTGTGGTTGCCAATTCTACAACTGAGGTTGAATATGTGGCTGCTACTAGTTGCTGTGGACAAGTACTCTGGATTCATAATCAAATGCTGGACTATGGGTATAATTTTATGCACACCATGATTTATATTGACAATAACAGTACTATTTGTATTATTAGAAATCCTGTTTTACACTCTAAAACAAAACACATAGAGATTAGACATCATTTTATAAGAGACTGCAATGATAAAAAGTTAATTCAAGTTATTAAAATAAATACAGATAACAATTTTGTAGATTTACTTACAAAAGGTCTTGATGTTGTAAGATTTCAGTACTTGGTTGCAAGTATTGGAATGCTAAATCTATAAAGTTTTAATCTCTTTTTGTCTTTGTGAAGTTTTGTAAAGGATTAGTACTGTTAGATGTTAATACTTGATAACGCTTATTTTTTACAGATTTTAGTAGCGTTATTCGTATGTTTGTGCATGTTATTTGGTTGTATTTGTGAACATTTTACGCTTAAAAGGTACAAAAGATGTATTCAGGTTCAAGTACAACTATGTCGAAGGAAATAACGAAAAGACGAAGAAAAGTCGACAAATCAAGTGTATGTGCACGAAGAGAAGTTTTCTGTTCATGATAAAGATTCATGCTATGATTATTTCCAAGTTCAAGTAAAAGATTATGAAGTTATTTGATGAAAGAAGGAGTCAAGATTAAGTGCCAAAGATGATTGTTAAAGATGGAGTTTATTGCCAACCCAAGGTTGAAATACACATGCAAACCAATTTCCAACCTAAGGTTGATGCTGAGTCACAGGTTCATACCTCAACCTGAGGTTGAGCAGTCATCCGGCCGCGGGTTGAAGTCCAAACCGTGGGTTGAGAGTGATTTTGGTGGTCAGAAACTTCCCAGCCGCCAAGGTTGAGTTCCCAACCGCAGGTTGCTGCACTTATTTTCCTCCAAAGTTGCATTTAAGTGAGGAATTAAGTGCCATTACTTCCAAGTCCGATCATATACTCCTAATTACTCATTTTGCCTGCACTTTATGACACTTTGTGGCCAAGAAACATGCTTGGTGACCAAGGATTAATCAACTATAAATAAAAGTGCTTGGTTAAATGTTTCTTATGCATCAAATCACTATTTGATCATTAAACATCATTGGAAAACTCTCCCTTACACCATAAGGGCAGATTTTCTACAACTCTCTAAACCCGAAAGACCATATTCACTTTACCATTCACGGAGGACGTATCACCAAGAAGTATTGGAGCGATTCTCTAGTGTGGTTAGAGCGTGTACCGGTTGATTGGAGGCTCATAGGATTGCTATAATTCCTATTCTTTACTCATTGTAATCGCTACTTGGGTAAACCTTATTATTATCAAGATGTTGAACTTTATATCTCATGTTTGGTTTCTTTGTGTGACATGTGATATGTTTGATAATGATAATCTCTTAATGCTTGTTTGGTTATTATGAGAACTTGTGATAAATGGATGTTTGGACATAATTAGTGTTTGTTTGGTTTATGATGAAAGACATCATATTTGGTTAAATTGGAACTTTTCATTGTTTATTGTTTTGGTTGATCATTGTTGAGTTTAGAGGCCGAAAGGATTCTCAATAGTGATTAGTTTCAATTCATTAGTCGACAAATGTTTTGATCTTGTACTTTGTGACGATTGTGCAAGTGAATTAATAAACATAACAAGTGAAAGTTTAAATTAGATTATAGGTCGAAAGGAGTCTTTTGAATATGTGTTCTCATCATCTTTCAAGTAAATGGAACTTCACAAATTAATGACATCAAAGTCTATGGGTCGAAAGGATTCTTTGTTTGTTGTTGGTTTAGGCGTGAGTCTTATGATATGACCAATTGATTAAGGCTTATGTATATTTGATTTATAAAACACTAGACTATTATAATTGGTTCTATAGGCCGAAAGGATTACCAATGATAATATGTTTTCCAAACTAAACATCCTAATATCCTTGTGATTATTTGCCCATACAAGTATGTTCTTTGTGTGCTTACATCATGATTTCCATATTGCTTTTCTTGGTGGTTTGATCCGTGACAATCATATCCATCAACTTGTTACTTGATTAAACAATCAAACAACATTTGAGTACAACCAAGTCTCTTGGGACGACCTTGACTTACCAATACTTAACTACACACGAACAAGTATACTTGCTCGTATATGTTCCATGTTAATCGATATTTATTGTTTATGAATTTAAAACCCGTTGCGAAAGCACATCAAGTTTTTGGCTTGTTGGGATGCATCAAGTTTTTGGCACCGTTGCCGGGATTTGGTTTTTGTTCTTATGTATTTGTTTGTTTGTTGCTCTTGCGTGATCCTTTGATTGTTTGTTTGAATTGACTTCTTGTTGAATTGCTTGTCTTATTCATATGACCCGGCACCGTCACCATCAAGTTTTTGGCGTCGCTGCCGGGGACTTGTTTTGCACTTGTTTGTTCGTTTGATTGTCTTTTTGATTGATATATTTTTTGTTTGCTTGCATGATAATTCCGGCATCGTCACCATCAAGTTTTTGGCGCCGCTACCAGGGATTTGTGCTTTGCATTCTTTTGTTTATTTGTTTGTTTCTCTTGCATGTTCCTTTGATTGATTGTTTGAATTGAATTCTTATTGAATTGTTCGTTTGTTCGTTTGCTTGATATATTGATTGATTGGTTGTTTGCTAATTTGTTCAAATTGCTCTTGCTCATGAATGATTGTTTCTTTGCTCTTGTTTTATTGTTCTTGCTTGCTTGATTGCTCATGATATTTGCTTAATTGCTTCACTTGCGTTTTGTTTTAAAAATCTCTTATTTCTCATCTTTTGCTTAATGATCTTGGCCTCAAAATAAAGTTTTTGGTGTTGGGATTTTGTTTCATGTCTTCTAAAAATGTCATCTTAATGATTGCTTCCAAAGTTTGTGCTCGAAATTTGTCACACCCCCAAATTCGGGTCAGCGGAAGACAACTTGTCGTTGGGGTGTAACTCAATTGTTATCACAACACAAGTGTAAAGAACGGTTTTCATCTCAATCATTTAAGATAAAACTGTTTAACAAAAATATTGAATTTAATTGTTAAAAGTAGTGCGGAAATAGGCCCTTTAAAATAGGTAAAACGGTCCCAAATGTTTGTCAGAGTCTTCTATGACCGTGCCATGCCCTGCCAAGAGCCTCCAGTAGCGTGCT
Organism: Artemisia tridentata subsp. tridentata; assembly: GCA_021014915.2. Taxonomy (NCBI): domain Eukaryota; kingdom Viridiplantae; phylum Streptophyta; class Magnoliopsida; order Asterales; family Asteraceae; genus Artemisia; species Artemisia tridentata. The sequence continues at coordinate 169,463,448 of CP139507.1, read as the reverse complement.
ATTGCTTTATACCTGAAAATACATGCTAAAAGTGTCAACACGAGGTTGGTGAGTTCATAGAGTTTAGTGCAAAATGTATAGCCTTTGAATGAAGATTTCCTAGCAAAGGCATTGTAAATCCACCCAGTTCCAAGTCCCGCCCATAACAAGACTTGCAACCTGTGTGTTCACAACCCATTGCCAAATATGATTTGGTTAATGTTACTGAAATGTTATACGGAAACCACAAGTATAAAGTGTATGACAAACTGCCACATAAAAATGATACATTAGCTCTTAAGCTCATGACCCCGAAGCTAGACTGAATGAAATGCCCCAACTGAGTGCTTTGCCAAACACCCTGAAATGTAGGAGGTTACGCTCCCTGTAGGTATCAAAGTACCCAAGTGTAGTAGGTGGTTACGCACCCTGAAATGTATGAAATGAAATGCGTTCGTATGACTAGTTGGCGCTACCAACCCGAACGGAGGCGTCACCCTCGATAGATCTATCCACTCACCTTCGCTTGCTCACAATTAACGGTCCATGATAAATAAAAGGGGACTTTAAACTGGCAATGATGTAACTTAAGCAATGTATATGAGTTTGATACTTTGGTCCGTATGAAAACTGGTGCAATGTATTCTCCCCCGAGAAATTTGAAATAATGTAATAACTTGAAAAACGGGGCTATGAAAACTCACGTTAATCCTTAAAAGATTAAGGTGCTTGTGAAAAATAATTGAGCATGTATTCTCCCCCAAAACGTAATCCAAAACGTATAAAGGTAGGGGCTATGGAACTCACCTGATGCGATAGCAACAATGACATATATGAATATGCTGAAATGAGGCTCGGTCTCTAACCGCGACCTAATATGAGGATATGATGTAATGTAAGCAAATGAAATGATGCTACACATGCAAATACGTATGTTAACGATACCACTCGTTAATTTTGAAAATAATGTTTATCGTCGAAAAATACATTTTTGACGTCTCGTTAAGTCATAAACTACTTTTCGTGTAAATATGTTGAAATGGTACTCCACGATCCTCGTTTGGTGTTTTAAGGTCAAATATAATGTTTTTCTCGCAAAATACCACTTTTCATACTTTGTGAAAATATGCCCAAATGGCCTCGTAAGACTAGTCGTGAAATATTGTACGTTAAGTGTTAGCGGTAAAACTCGACGTTTTTGAAAACCTTGTGACATGATCTTAATGCCGTCTCATTTGACTTTTGATCGAACGCGCCTCGATCATAAAGAAAATCGGCTATCAACTTAGTGACTTGCAAAAATACTAGTCTTTACACTTGGACTTTATTTCCATATAATGGTTGTTTTTGGGGATACTAGAAAAATCATATCTTACTCGTTATAAGTCCGATCAACGAACGGTTGATTGATTTGGAAAATAGGCCGGGTATACTTCCTTTCACCCATAGGAGTTTATGGCTCAAAACTAACTCGTTCAACGGGAAAATGGCTCGCAACATGGTGTCTTGCAAAAACAGTTTATACTTAGAAAATGTATGAGTTATAATGATGCTGTCAAAATGAGTATAGTTCGTCGACTTTTCAAAAATTCATAACTCGGTCGTTACAAGTCCGTTTTCAACGTTCTTTATATCCACGGAATCGTGGGACAACATACTAATATATTTTTGATAATTCGGGTCGGATAGATTACGGCTAATGCCTCATTTTGTCCGTTGAAATTCGTGCAACAGCACGTATTATTTTCAGAAAATAGTTTTTCGTCGTTAAACTTTGAAAAATCATATCTCCTTCGTTATAGACTCGTTTTTGTTCATTCCAGCGGCCATAGTTTCGTTTTTGAAAGTATTTTCTGAATATTTAGCCCAATGTTACCCAGAAACCCCTGAGGTTTCCACGTTTTGCAAAAATGGACAGCAACTTTCTAATAGTGTCTAAAAATGAATTTTCTAGTTTATAACTTGTTCAAGTCTACTCCAATCAACTTCAAAACATCCCTTAATCTACCATACACCTTCTCAAGGTGTCATGGGGTCCTAAACATCACCAAAATGATAGGGCTCACAAGATTACTAGTAAAATTTCATAAACCCATTTTATGTAGTAAAAACCAATTAAAGTGGTATAGATCATAACATACTTGCATGTTTTGCTACTAGCTCATAAAAATACATCAAGTAAATTTTTAAAAGAGTAGGAAAAATTATTAGTAACTTACTTGAAGTGATGAAGAGTTTTTGAGCTAGAATACTTAATTAATCTATAGGTTTTTATTTCAAAACCTTAAAATAGATTACTAATAGAACTTTGTAAATCACTTGAACTTGAAAACTTGATGAATTTCCTTGTTCTTTGTTCTTGGCCGTGTACCCCAAAGAAAGAAAAGAAGAAATGAAGCTTTTTGCTAGTTACTTGTATATATAGTCAAAGGGTAGTTTGGTAATTTCAATGAAAGGGTATAATGGTAATTTCAAGTGTTTTAGAAAATATCTTGGATATAATATCTAGATATTTAGTGAGCAGTGTATTTAGGAGTATCGGGTACAATGTTCATGTATAAAAATCGTAATTACGTAAATCGTCGTAATTTTAAACCTTTAACTATATATGTACAATTTAAATTCAAAACACCGGGTAAGTTAATAATATAATTTCTATATCATTATAATGAGCATGAAAATATGTTAGGATCATAGTCGGGAGTATTTGAGTATAATATTATTAGTAATGACTGAGTGGTAACGTTTAACAAATAAACGAACATACGTAAATGAAAAACACACGAACCCGTGCATGACTTAACATGATAATGATGTTACTGATGATATGTTGACTACTCTAGTCTATATGACGTGTCCTTACTGATGATGCATGAATACGCAGCTAAACCATACTGGTTACGCGAATTTGAATACCCGTAAACTAGGTTTACGAATTAATGAATGCTGATGATGAACTGAAATTTTCTCCGGGAATGAATAGTGTCATGTGAATAGTAAAATTTTCGAAAGTTTCTCAAAATCTCAAACTGACCTCGAAAATGATGAATAGTAAAAAGTGAATAGTGATCAATGAATAGTAAAAATGAATAGTAACTCGTGAATAGTAAATTGTCGAGGTTCGGAAAAATGGCCTGAAATTACGAGTTGTCACAAAATTGCTTGCGAAAAAACAACCAATTGTGTTTGACTTGTTTTTCTTATTTGTCTTGTTTTGTTTTTCTTATGTGATCTACATTCGGTGTTATTATTTCGTTTAATCAATAAAAGTTTTAAAGTTTAAACTTGTTTATAAATAAAAAAAAAAGTTTTTCTTTTAATTTTCGCCCAGCAAACGCCGGTTCAGCCTTGAACCAACCGGTTCAAAAATTTATGTGACCCCGAAATCAGTCCAACCGCCGGTTCAAACTTGAACCAAACGGTTCACCATTTTCTGACCTGTCCCAACCGCCGGTTCACCGCTCAACCGGTCCGGCTCAATTTTTCTGGCCCAGTTCAACCGCCGGTTCGGATCTCAGCCGAACCGGTTCATCACTTTCTGTGACCCATTTTTAACCGAACCGCCGGTTTGGGTCTTGAATCACCTTTTGCTGACTAAAAAAAAAAAGATTTTGCATTTTCCTTATTTTACTTTAAGATATGTTTAAACTTTAAACTTAAATTAGGTTTTTTGCATTTTTATGTTTTGTTAATTTTGGTACGTCGTAAATAAATAAGTACTTGCTTGTATTTAAAAATAAAAATGTTTTGAACTTTGTGGGTATGTTCACTGGAAACCCTCACGAGACTTAACTCGTCCACTCGTGCCATCGAGGGGTTTAAAAGGCTTGTTGCATACGCTAAATGCAACCGTGATGCCACGAAAGTGAGTCTTAGAATTTTACGTGTTTTTGTAGTTTAGTTTATTTTTGCAGATTTAATAAGCTCTTGGAGATTGGATGATTGTGGCATTACACTCTTGATTGGACATGTTTGGTTGGAAGAGAAATCGATTGATCTCGCGTACTTAACATCTTATCATATGGAGTTCGATCGCGATTTCTTGAGCCCGTGATGTTTTGTTTATCTCGGTCGTTTCTTATCTTATTTTTCCCTATTTTTCATGCTTTGAAGTTTATTTTTCATATTGAGTATAATGATTAACTTAAGTGTGGGGGTAAGTAAAATAGTGAAAAACGAAACTAGTTTTAAATTTTCATATTTTTGGGCCAATTTTTAAAATTTTGTATACTTGTTTGCCCTTATCTTCTAGTTGTTTTCGCGCATATAGGTTAATATATTAGAATAACTAGATCATCCCACTGGTGAATACGGTAAATTTTGAAAAATTCGAGATGTATCCCGATTGACGTTGCAATCCATTTTTAGGATCGATAACATTTGCTAGCGCATTTATAGCCCATTACCACTAAATATGTGAGGATTTGAGCCTATTTCATATAGCATATATCTTTTATGCTTGAATCTTTTTGCTATGAGTGTGCCGGTGATTTTATTTATTCTAGAACTTGCGCTTGCAAATCATTACCAGACCGCAGTGAGATTACATTCGTGTGATATAAGTGTATTCGCGTGATAAAGATGCACCATTAGGAATTAAACCAAATGGCCTTCCATTTTACATCTAATGATATATTAGCTAGCCACATCGGTTAGTTAACCTCACATATGGACCCATTTGTAGCGCTCATTTTTAGCGCTAGATACCCTTAGTTCACCCTTTGAGCCATTCTTTTTGTTTTGTTACATCCAGAAAATAGAAAAAGATTTTACACTTTAAACCTTAGCCTTACCCTTGTCAAAGTCTAAACGGTTGGTTGCTAGTTGTTTGGAATGTTGGATAGTTTTTGATTATTATTGGTTAGCAACACTTTGTCATTCGTGTGTGCCATTCCGACAAAGATGAAGATTGATCACCTTTATGTTTTGTATTTTTGTGGTGTATGCTTATACGAAGTGTGGGTGATGTGATGTACAAAGAAAAAAAATGTGAAAAAAATGAATAAGTCATCGAAGAAAAAAAAAAGAAAGAAAAAATATATGTGATGACAATTATAGCCAATGTGCTATATTATTATTATGAAGATGAAGGAAGATGAAGTATGTTTGAGATATCGATTAGCCAATGTGCTAAGACGTGATATACATATATATTTGGTGATCGATATGTGAAGAGGAGAAGATTGTAACTATAATCATTTACGGGTTTGTGGTTTGGTCGGCAACTAGCAACATGGGACTTTGACTTGACTTTATTTTTTTTAAAACCAATTTCATAAATATTCCCATGCCTTATCCCTACCTTTTTGGCTTCGTGAAGATATCAACTGTACGAATATTCTAGTGACCATCCGATTCTTGAGTGATCGAATAACGCGCCAGCGATCTAAGGTATATTACTTTAGTGACCATCCGTTGTTTGAGTAAATCAAGAATTCGCGCTATCGATCTATTATGTTTTTGCAAGAGATATTTGAACATAAGCCTGATATTACCCTTAAGCCTTACATAACAACCCGAATAAAAGTCCTCTTTAGATGTTTACACTTGGTGCTTACGCCACGTCGGTGGAGTTTTGTTTCTTGTACAAGCCTATGGTAATAAACGGATCATGACTGAGCAATATGAGTGTGATTTTCTTATATACTCCATCACCAAAAATATATGAGTGTTGAGTGAATTATACTTTCATTCCTTTTCGTGAGGTGCTTAGCCATGTTATCATGCAAGAGAATCAATAGGGTATTGTCAAACATCTCGGTTTTTCACCATTAAAGCTTAAAAAGATGAATCGTATCTCGTACTTGTACTTGGTAGATTTCCATCATATTTTTATTAATCATTTTTCATACACCATGTGGGATCTATTTTTCTTAATTGCTAGATTTTCTTGAGGGCAAGCAAACCCTTAAGTGTGGGGGAGTGTGCACTCATTTTTCGCTTATTTAAAGAAAACCAAAAAGATTTTTCGATATTTTCAAAATTTTTCATAAATTTTTAAATTTTTTCTTTTCATTTTGCCATTTAGTTATGTATTTTAATTTTTCTTTCCTTAGATTTGCTTGAGGGCAAGCAAAGTTTAAGTGTGGGGGATTTGATAACGCTCATTTTGTACGTATTTTAGTAGTGTTATTCGTATGTTTGTGCATGTTATTTGGTTGTATTTGTGAACATTTTACGCTTAAAAGGTACAAAAGATGTATTCAGGTTCAAGTACAACTATGTCGAAGGAAATAACGAAAAGACGAAGAAAAGTCGACAAATCAAGTGTATGTGCACGAAGAGAAGTTTTCCGTTCAAGATAAAGATTCATGCTATGATTATTTCCAAGTTCAATTAAAAGATTATGAAGTTATTCGATGAAAGAAGGAGTCAAGATTAAGTGCCAAAGATGATTGTTAAAGATGGAGTTTATTGCCAACCCAAGGTTGAAATACATATGCAAACCAATTTCCAACCTAAGGTTGATGCTGAGTCACAGGTTCATACCTCAACCTGAGGTTGAGCAGTCATCCGGCCGCGGGTTGAAGTCCAAACCGTGGGTTGAGAGTGATTTTGGTGGTCAGAAACTTTCCAGCCGCCAAGGTTGAGTTCCCAACCGCAGGTTGCTGCACTTATTATCCTCCAAAGTTGCATTTAAGTGAGGAATTAAGTGCCATTACTTCCAAGTCCGATCATATACTCCTAATTACTCATTTTGCCTGCACTTTATGACACTTTGTGGCCAAGAAACATGCTTGGTGACCAAGGATTAATTAACTATAAATAAAAGTGCTTGGTTAAATGTTTCTTATGTATCAAATCACCATTTGATCATCAAACATCATTGGAAAACTCTCCCTTACACCATAAGGGCAGATTTTATACAACTCTCTAAACCCGAAAGACCATAATCACCTTACCATTCACGGAGGACGTATCACCAAGACGTATTGGAGCGATTCTCTAGTGTGGTTAGAGCGTGTACCGGTTGATTGGAGGCTCATAGGATTGCTATAATTCCTATTCTTTACTCATTGTAATCGCTACTTGGGTAAACCTTATTATTATCAAGATGTTGAACTTTATATCTCATGTTTGGTTTCTTTGTGTGACATGTGATATGTTTGATAATGATAATCTTTTAATGCTTGTTTGGTTATTATGAGAACTTGTGATAAAAGGATGTTTGGACATAATTAGTGTTTGTTTGGTTTATGATGAAAGACATCATATTTGGTTAAATTGGAACTTGTCATTGTTTATTGTTTTGGTTGATCATTGTTGAGTTTAGAGGCTGAAAGGATTCTCAATAGTGATTAGTTTCAATTCATTAGTCGACGAATGTTTTGATCTTGTACTTTGTGACGATTGTGCAAGTGAATTAATAAACATAACAAGTGAAAGTTTAAATTGGATTATAGGTCGAAAGGAGTCTTTTGAATGTGTGTTCTCATCATCTTTCAAGTAAATGGAACTTCACAAATTAATGACATCAAAGTCTATGGGTCGAAAGGATTCTTTGTTTGTTGTTGGTTTAGGCGTGAGTCTTATGATATGACCAATTGATTAAGGCTTATGTATATTTGATTTATAAAACACTAGACTATTATAATTGGTTCTATAGGCCGAAAGGATTACCAATGATAATATGTTTTCCAAACTAAACATCCTAATATCCTTGTGATCATTTGCCCATACAAGTATGTTCTTTGTGTGCTTACATCATGATTTCCATATTGCTTTTCTTGGTGGTTTGATCCGTGACAATCATATCCATCAACTTGTTACTTGCTTAAACAATCAAACAACATTTGAGTACAACCAAGTCTCTTGGGACGACCTTGACTTACCAATCCTTAACTACACACGAACGAGTATACTTGCTCGTATGTGTTCCTAGTTAATCGGTATTTCTTGTTTGTAAATTTAAAACCCGTTGCGAAAGCACATCAAGTTTTTGGCTTGTTGGGACGCATCAAAACTGCTAAACTGTTGAGTTAATACTGCTAGTGCAAACTAGTACTACTAAGTTAAAACTGTTAGTCAAAACTAATACTGTTATGAAGAAAATGCTCTGGTTTGTGTATTCTTGGTTTTAGGCTAACATTTACAGGATAAGCAAGCAATATGATTGGAATTGATACTGTGTGAGAAGCAACAGTGGTAGATTGTTTGTAAATGATGGATTCATGATAGAAAGGATTTGGGGATCACTTGATAAGGGTTTTACACCTGAGTTGGGATGTTCTTTAAAATCTTTTTCTTGAAATCAACCTAGGTTTATCAGGTGGTATTTTGAATATGAATTGATGGTCTTTAGTTAGTTAGATAGTAACTGAGCTAACTCACTCTTTACCATTCTATCATTTGATAGTGTGTTAGTCCAAGGACATCTAGTATAGAGAAAAGCGAGTAAACGTGAATCTAATACATTTGTGTTAACCTGACACGAGCTGGAAACCCTGTCAAGAAGGCTCTTTTAATGAGTCTATCTGATCACATGTAGTATTTGTACTGAAAACATTGGTTTTCACACAACCAGAGGTTAAATGCAACCGAAAATGATTAAGTGTCTTCCTTTACACTTCATCCCTTCAAAAAGTTTGAGTGCAGTTTTGTTTTTGAAAGAAAACTGAGTTAATACTGTTGAGAAAACGTTTTTGTAAAATGTTAGTACTGCTAGGCTAAAACTTATTATTGCTGGGTAACCGTTAGTGCTGTTTGGGAGTAGCCGTTTTTTAAATATAGTCGTTGAGAGATTTTCGTTACTTACTTTGCTTATACTTTTCCTAAATTGGATAGTTCACATAATTTCTTTAACTTAAAAGATTTCTTCACGATAATGAAAAGATTTATTCAAGTCGGTCCAATCGAAACCCTAAGTGTTCTTTATATAATCTCAATTGGCTTTACCAAACACACTTTCTCAAATTCAATGACGCATTTGGCTTTTTGTGATAAACATAACATGGTTGCATACTTGGAGAAAACAGAGGGAAGTCATGGGTTTCATCAGATATTGGATTTTCTCAATGCTAGCCACGTCAGGTATGCTCTTACAGAGAATCCTACTATCTATAGTTCTCTCATTAAACAATTTTGGCACACTGCTAGTGTCAATACACTTAATAATGGAGAACAAGACATAATTGCAACAGTTGATGGCAAAACCTTAACTATTATAGAGTCATCTGTTAGGAGACATCTCAAACTAGCAGATGATGATGGTATTAGTTCTTTACCTAATACTGAAATTTTTGAAAACCTTACCAGAATGGGGTATGTGTCAAATTCTGATAAATTAACTTTTCAAAAAGGACACTTTGCCCCTCAATGGAGATTTCTCATTCATACCATCTTACACTATTTAAGTCTAAAGAAAACTTCTTGGGAGCAATTCAGTAGCAATATTGCAACTGCTCTCATTTGCTTAGCCACAAATAGGACTTTTAACTTTTCAAAATTGATTTTTAATGGTATGGTGAAAAACTTGGATAGCAAATACAAGTTTTTAATATATCCAAGATTTATTCAACTGTTTTTGAACAAGCACAAGAATCTGCTTCTATCTCACAAAACTGTTTATAAAACTCCTAGCCTTACTCAAAAACTTTTTAGTAATATGAGGATGGCTTCTAAGGGTTATAATGGGATAGAAGTACCACTGTTTTCTACCATGAGTGTTCAAAGTAAAACTGTTCAGGGTGAAGGATCAACAATCCCAGTTGAGTCCCATCACACACCCATCAATGCTCCATCTTCCTCACAACCTCAAATCACACAAACATATAGGAGGAGAATCAGACAGGACTCTGCGGTTCCTCAGCCTAAAGCTTCTACTAATCCGAATGTAGCAGAAGAGGCTGGCTCTAACAGAATGGTAAGGGCTACCACTACTGTGTCTAGCTTAGCAGCAGTGCAGGCCAGTGGTACCATAAGTAAGACCCAAACCATGGCAACATCTAATGAGTCAAGCTCTCATGAACTTGATTCAGGTGATGGAATCCACCGCCAACAGGATACAATGGGGGGCTCAGCTGATCCACCTAGGGTTGAGACTGGGTCTTACATGCCTCATGATTCACCTCTCCCAAGAGGTAACATACTTGGAAGTGATGAAGGCAGTATGCAACTAAAAGAATTGATGGACTTGTGTACCAAATTGTTAGCCAGAGTAACAAGCTTGGAGACTGAGTTGAAATAGACAAAGCAACTCTATGGTGCTGCCTATACAAAACTCATCCAGAAGGTGAAGAAGTTACAGCAAAAGGTCAAGTCCATTAAAGCTAAAAGAAAGGAAAATCTTGTGGAGTCTGACAGTCAAGAAGAAGATTTAGATGATGATTTGGAGGATCTTTCCAACCAGGGGAGGAAAATTGCTTATATTGATGAAGATCCAGACATCACACTGGTTGAAGAAGATGTAGATATTCAGAGGAGGTTTGATGATGCTGATATGGGTGATGTTGCTATGGGAGAAACAAATTTGGATGTTGCTGAAGATGTTAGTACTGCTGGTGTATCTATTAGTACTACTAATGCATTAGTTAGTACTGTCAGTGCTATTTATGTCAAAAGAAGTTCAGACAAAGGTAAAGGTATAATGCAAGAATCTGAGCAACCAAGGAAGGTCAAAGAGAGAGTTCAAGGTCAAATAAGTTTTGATGCAGAAGTTGCTCAAAGGGTGCATGATGAAGAGCAAGCAAAATTGGAAGAAGAAGAAAGAATTGCAAGATTTCTGGTGGAACAAAAGCTCAATAGTGAAGAAGAAGAAAGGTTAGCGCAAGAACAAGCAGATGAACTTCTAGCTCAGAAGATTTATGAATATGACCGAGAAACTATCAATGAAGAAGAAAGAGAGAATGCTCTTAATGATCTGCTAGAAGTGATTAGAAAAAGCCAGAGTGCAAAGAGGGCTGCTGCTAGAAAGAATAAACCTCCAACTCAAACAGAAAAGATGAAGCATATGTCTACCTATCTGAAGTATCAAGATAATTGGACTGCTGGTCAACTCAAAGGTAAATCATATGAAGAAATTGAAGGTTTATACTTCAAAGCTTACAAGAAAGCCCAAGATTTCATTCCTATGGACACATAAGAAGAAATCAGAAGAGTTAAGAGAGCATGAATGTCATTTGAGTCAGAGTCTTCTAAGAAACAAAAGATTAATGAAGATTTACCCACTATTGAAGAGCAAGAAGAAGAAGAATTGACTGAAGAAGATCTACAACAAATGATGATCATAGTCCTAGAAGAAGGGATGAATGTTGAAGCTTTACAAGCCAGATATCCTATCATAAATTGGGAGATTCATGAAGATAGGCTGGTAAAGAGTTGGAAGATCATCAGGGTTGGTAATTATGTTGAAGTATACCAACACTTTGATGATATGCTCAAGGGATTTGACAGAGATGATTTGGTGAAGCTATGGAATTTAGTTAAAGAAAAGTTCACATCAGCAGAACCAACATATGATAAAGAAAGAATGCTCTAGGTAGAGATGAAAAGACTTTTTGAGCCAGATGAAGATGACGGATTATGGAAGTTTAAGTCTGGTAATCAAGGTTTAACATGGACATTGTACAACTCATGTGCAGTGCATCATGTATCCACAAAGTCAGGAACAGATATATACGTGCTGGTGGAGAAAGAATACCCATTGTCAAGGGGTACTCTCACCTTGATGTTGGCTGTAAAACTTACAGTGGATGAGCAGACTAAGATGGTAAAGGAACTACTAAGGAAGATCTTCATGCAGACTGAAAGAAGATGAAGTGTTTGGAAGAATCCTCTCAAGCTTAAAGGTTTAATTCAAGAAACTTGATGATTTGGAGGTAAATCATAAGTTTAGGGGAGGATTGTTGGGAATTAAATGACTTCACACTTTGTATATCTTATATAGTTAGAAAGATCGATATGTAAATTCTATATGTTTAGAAGATTTGTAGTTATCTTGTAAAGGACTCCTTGGTGTACAAAAGGAGGTCATAGGTTAAGTTGAGTTTATATATACGTTTTGATATAAGCTTCAAGGTTGTAAACCCTAGTACTACACAGAGTACTCGTATTATTGATTAATAATATTGAAGCGTTTTGGTTATATTGTTTGTTCTTTCAAGTTCATCGTTACATTACATTGTTTATATTCTTCTAAGTATTTAAGAGTAGATTTTGTATACACTTTGATATTCACAAAGTTTCAAACAAAGTTGTTTTGGATTTATCCAAGGTAACTTAACCTTACAAGCTCAAGGAATCAATTTGTGTTTGGGATCAATAGAAGGTCTTGGTATTTATAAAAATAATAAAATCACAACCACAAGTCTAAACAAACCCATAGTATTTATAAAAGAAGGTCAAAGTGAAGAATCAAAATTTACCGAGCCTGACGCGCTGGCTGACGCGTTGACGCGCCACTAGTGCGCTAGGAGTCTAAGTAAAAATGGTTAATCATTAAATGCTTTGGCAAAACCATTTTTCCCTCAAGCTCCTTTTGCAAGTACTCGAAACAACACCCTTCATGACGCTATAGAAATTACCAATGTTGAGCATGTTAGTAATTTAAATTCTAAGTTGATTAGTATGAGTAATTTAAGTGATGATAATTGTAGTATTGTGTTTACCAATGTTGATTGTACTATTAGTAGAAACGGTAACATATTAGCTAAAGGTCATAGGAGAAACAACTTGTATACTTGTTAGTTGGAGATAAATCCAAACAACACATATGTCTTACATCCATGGTGGATAACTCAACGCTTTGGCATAGGAGGTTAGGTCACGCCACTATGAGGTTAGTCCAAAGCCTAGCTTCCAATGAGCTAGTAAGGAATTTACCAAAGTTGTGCTTTGAAAGACATTATTGTGATACTTGTAGACTAGGAAGTCAAGGACATGCAAACAATAGGAATAGGAATGAAGTGTCAACTAATAGGGTTTTAGAGTTGTTACACTTAGATTTGTATGGCCCATCTCCAATCCAAAGATATGGAGGAAACTTCTACACTTTGATGATTGTCGATGACTATTCAAATTACACTTGGGTATTATTTTTAGCATCTAAGGATGGAGTCTTAGGAAAATTTGACATATTAACGAAGAAACTTGAAAATCTACTTGATTGTTCTATTGTTTCAATAAAAACAAAGCATAGTAGTGAATTTGATAAATTACAATTTGGTAGATTTTGTGAACAACATGGAATATCTTATAACTTATCCGGCCCGTTCACTTCTCAATCGCTTGAGATTGTTGAAAGAACACATCGTAAGTTACAAAAGATGAGTCATGCAATGCTTGACGAGCAATCCATTTCATAAAAGTTTTGGTTTCATGCCCTAGATACCGCGTGTTACATCTTTAATAGAGTCTACATTAGAAAGGTCATTAATAAAACATCCTATGAGATACTTAGAAATAGGAAGCCTTCCCTTAGAATACTTTAGGGTATTTGGTTGTAAAGTATTTATACTTAAAACCAAAGAATATCTCACCAAATTCGACCCAAAGTCGTATGAAAGTGTGTTCTTAGGATTTTCTCAAATTAGTAAAGCATATATAGTGCTTAACCAGGAAACAATGAGGATTGAGGAATCTCTCAATGTGACCTTTGATGAGAGCATGCCCGAGCCTAAATCATCTTCTTCGGTAGAATATGATGTGATCAACGAACACATAGTTCAAGATCAGGAAAGGTCGCAGCCATTACAAGTTAATGTTTCGGATGATGGAAATCCTAAGAAAGTGAGAGAAGCGAGAGGTCATCCTATAGAACAAGTCATTAGTGACTTGAATAAAAGAACACTTAGGTCACAAATTAAACAAGACTAGGTTTTGGCATGACATTTTTCAAAAATCCAAATTGTTTTTGGGATAGGTTTAAGTGTTCATGGTTGACATGCATCTTAGGAGGAAAATCTTATAGGATAAGTTAAGATGTCTAGATAGTTGTTTGCGAAGTCCTTTAGGTGCTCTTAGAGCTTATGTGATTGTGTGACTAGGACTTATGTGAAGGCATGGAAAGAAATACAAATAAATATTTTTCGAGAGGAAAGATATCTATCAATGCATTATTCAAACGATGATTGATAATATCCTAGATCCTACATGTCTATACTATGTGTAATGAACAAGAAAATTTGAAAAAATATATTCTACTACATTTGCTAGAATTGAAAGTCATTTGTGTCAAATTACCAAGACTAGATAAAATTTTGGATCACAACTTACACTTGTGTTGAAGATTTTATATCTAACTCTACTTGTTCAATTTATGTGAAAAGTGCATGCTATGTGTTTTGGGTAGAAAAGAAAATAAAAGATTATATGCAAGCATACAACCTAGTCACCTAGTTTATGATAATTTTCCTAAATTTGGTTTGGTATTGCATAAGAAACTAAAATACCCAATTAATAGACTTGATAAACTAAGGTTTCATCCGAAAACTTAGAAACTCATTTTGTCAATGCAAGTGACAATCTAGGATTATCAATGTCGACACACTACACAACAAACTATAGACCGGAGATATCTTGCATTGTATATTGACTTTCTATACAATGTGTGATGGTTTATAGGATCTAGTTTGTGGACTCATTAATACACTTGATCTCTACACACAACCAACTACATTCTTGAGATGTCTGACATAACTTATGGTATGCCTATTTCTATAATAAGTTTTGTGATCGTTTTTGGACTCAAGGTTGTTTAGACATTGATCTAGGGTAAACTTTGATAAGCACAATGATAATATTGGCGGAATATTCAAATGAAAGAAACAATATTATCACAACAAGGTTTTGCCAAACTTCTCCTTTGTTATAAAACTAGACCCAATGCTATGTGATCAAGTATAGCACGATTACAATCTAATCAGGGATCAAAGATCCTTGAGGCTAAACAAACCTAATAACATCAGACCCCTCGTCTGATGTTCCCACACACACACTTTGATGGAGTTACATATTAACTCTCATAGTTGTAATAACATCCCTTATCCTCTTTATATAATAGAGGATTAGGGTTACACAAATAGATAAGATATTTGTTTTTCCCACTTGTGTCACATGCTAGTTGAGTGTGTCAGTATCTCACATACAACTTGTTCTTACAACTTTGTTTATGTATCTAGACATGTTATTGTCTTTCTACATATCTATCCTTGCTATAAGATAAGTATCTACCCACTATATTTGACTAAGATACAAAAGATCTTTATCAAGTTACAAAGTCAAACACGTCTGTTGACCACTAGTAGTACTAACTTTGAACTAGCAGTACTAACTGCTAAGTCATTACCTTCTTGGTTGCACTAGCAGTACTAACTGCTAAGGCAGTACCGTCTTGGTTGAAATAGCAGTACTAACTTCAGTTAGTACTATTAGTTATTCTTGAACAGACTTGGTGTATTTTCCTTATCTTCTCAGCAATCTTCATGTCTCATTCTTCTTGTTTTGTATCATCAAATCTATGAAAATATAAATCCTAACAATCTTCCCCTATTTGATGATGACAAAACAAACACGTTCTTGTACGAACTTCCCTAGACGAAGTAGAGAAATTGAGATAATTAAATCTCACCATGAATGAAACAATACTGTCTTCCCCTTAATTTATGCCATCCACCACAATATCTCTTCCCCTTTTTGTTATCAACAAATAGAGAATATAAGCAGTAAAAACTTGATGTGGCATATAAATGGTTAAGCATCTGAACATTTAAGCTTCCCCTGAAACCCATATGTTAACCATTCGAATCTCCAATTCTATAGGCTTTTATGACTGATGAAGAAAACTAACCATTACTAACTTGATGCTGAAGTGAAAGAAACCAACCTTGTGTCTTATATATTGTACTAAATCTGACTTCGAACGTATACCCAACTTCTTGGTATAGGGAGACCGTAATCTCATGACAATAAACTCATCTTCTATGAGACACTGAGCACTACAATGTAACTCCTTTAAGTGTTTGTCATTTCGTAGTCACTTGAACGAACGAACAAGTTATGTTTAAAGTGTAACACCCACCTTAAGATATGATAAGAACACAACCTTGAAAAATTCTACTTTATCTTCAAATAAGCAGCAACTAACCTTCTTCGCCAATGAAAAATAAAAACAAGCCTTTAATCTTTAACGAACATAATCCCAACTCTCTTCTGTGTGTGTGTTCTTCCCCTTTGTGTGTGTAAACAGAGAACTCTTTGAAAGAAAACCAAAAATGAATTTTTCTTCTGTCTTCAACTAAAACCTTGTAAACATGCTAGATCGAGAGCCCCCCGCTCTGATACCAACTGACAAAACTTATGGAACGCCTATTTCTATAATAAGTTTTGTGATCGTTTATGGACTCAAGGTTGTTTAGACCTTGATCTAGGGTAAACTTTGATAAGCACAATGATAATATTGGCGGAATATTCAAATGAAAGAAACAATATTATCACAAAAAGGTTTTGCCAAACTTCTCCTTTGTTATAAAACTAGCCCCAATGCTATGTGATCAAGTATAGCACGATTACAATCTAATCAGGGATCAAAGATCATTGAGGCTAAACAAACCTAACAACATCAGACCCCTCGTCTGATGTTCCCACACACACACTTTGATGGAGTTACATATTAACTCTCATAGTTGTAATAACATCCCTTATCCTCTTTATATAATAGAGGATTAGGGTTACACAAATAGATAAGATATTTGTTTTTCCCACTTGTGTCACATGCTAGTTGAGTGTGTCAGTATCTCACATACAACTTGTTCTTACAACTTTGTTTATGTATCTAGACATGTTATTGTCTTTCTACATATCTATCCTTGCTATAGTCAACACGTTACAAGTTCAACCACTTGTTGACCACTAGCAGCACAACTTTGAACTAGCAGTTACTAAACTGCTGAGTCAGTACCTTCTTGGTTGCACTAGCAGTACTAACTGCTAAGGCAGTACCTTCTTGTTTGAACTAGCAGTACTAACTTCAGTTAGTACTGTTAGTTATTCTTGAACAGACTTGGTGTATTTTCCTTATCTTCTCAGCAATCTTCATGTTTCATTCTTCTTGTTTTGTATCATCAAATCTATGAAAATATAAATCCCAACAAAGTCTTACATGAAATACGTGCACTTAGTTCATGTATAATGAGATGTAGGTTCTAAATTATGTTTGATGGAATCACTTTATTTCCAAAAATTGATGATCAAGGGCCTTTACTCATCAACTATGATGAATCCATGTATGACTTTCATGATGCATGCATGCAACAATCATAGGAACTAATATGAGTAAATTGATCATCCAAATTCAACCAAACCTAAATCTAATCCAATCTAAATCACTTTCTTTTCTTTCATCTCATCTAGTATTACCTAGAAGGAATCTAAGTACTAATTAGTATTACTCATTGGTCAATAGATCCTCATTATCCATACCTAACCTATGTTAATCCTCTATAAAAAGATAGTTAGTGACTACCATTTTGTCACACCCCTAAATTTCGTGACTTGCAGCGGAATAAGTCATTCAGGGGTACGACTGGTCATAGCACCAAAGTTGCAGTTATATTGAACGACCTAAAGTGTCGTTTAGAAAATACATCGTTTGATTATTTAAAAACATTCAGAGTTATAAAGCTAGGTCCCAAAAGGTGAAACAAGTTTTCAGAAAACAAGTTCATACAATTCAAACGATGGATAAGTGCATAAAATATAAAGTGAGACACGTCGACTCCGCGACTCCATGATGTCCATATGCAAGCCAACATGCGATACCTTAATTACCTGAAAATACATTGCTAAAAATGGTCAACAAAAATGTTGGTGAGATCATAGGGTTATGTAAATGAAATAATGTACAGATACCACAAGTATAAAGTGTATGACAAAACAATGCCACATAAAAATGATACATTAGCTCTTAAGCTCATGACCCCGAAGCTAGACTGAATGAAATGCCCCAACTGAGTGTTTGCCAATCACTCTAATATGGCAGAAATGAAATGCGTTCGTTTGACAAGTTGGCGCTACCAACCCGAACGGAGGAGTCACCCTCAATAGATCTATTCACTCACTCTCGCTTGCTAACAATTAATGGTTCATGATAATTAAAAGGGACTTTAATCTGGGCAATGATGTAACTTAAGCAATGTAATGAGTTTGCATACTTTGGTCCGCATATAAAAATGGTGCAATGTATTCTCCCCCGTGAGTTTAGAAATCAATAAACAATTTAAAACGGGGCTATGAAAACTCACCTGATATGATATAGCAACAATGAAAATGATGGATGTGATGAAATAAAGCTCGGTCTCTAACCACGACCTATTATGAATGATGTGATCTAATGTAAGCAATGATACAATGCAACACATGCAATTACGTATGTTAACGATACCACTTGTTAGTTTTGAAAATAACGTTTATCGACGAAAAATACACTTTTGACGTCTCGTTAAGTTATAAACTACTTTTCGCGTAAACATGTTGAAACGGTACTCCACGATCCTCATTTGGTATTCTATTGGCAAAATGTAGCGTTTTCATCGCAATTTAATATTTTCCTTAACTTGTGAAAATATGTCCAAATTGGCTTCCTGAAACTAGTCGCGAAATATTGCACGTTACGTGTTAGTTGATCAAACTCGACGTTTTTGAAAACCTTGTAACAATGTATAAATGTCGTTTCATTTAACTTTTGATTGTACACGCCTCGATCAAATAGAAAATCGGCTATCAATGTTATGTTTCACAAAAACACTAGTTTTTATAGTTAAAACACTTTCTAATAGTGGGCTGTCAAAATGAATATGGTACGTCGGGCTTCAAACGTGAATAACTCGGCCGTTATAATCTCGTTTTCTACGTTCTTTACATCCACGGCTTCGTAACATAATCTCAGTGGTTCGGGTCATCTAGATCACGTCTAATGCCTCGTTTTGTCCTTTGAATCTCGGCGATCAACAACTAAATTTTCAAAAAATTAGTTTTCGTCGTCTAACTTTGAAAAATCATATCTCCTTCGTTATAAGTCGGTTTTTAGTGATTCTTGCGGCCACGGTTTCGTTTTTGAAAGAACTTTCTGAATATGAAGGCCAAAATATACCAAAAGTTACTGAGTTTTCCAGTTTACACGTTTTTGGACAGAACCTATTTTAGATTGTTAAAAACTCACTTCCTTGGTTCTAAACTTGATCATACTAACTCAAATCAACTCCACAAGTTCGCAAATCCTACCATACACCTTCTTAGGGTGTCATGGGGTCCTAAACATCACCAACCTTGGTGGATTTCATGAGATCATTAGTGAAACTTATAGATCTAGTGATTTAGAGAGTTTATGTTCAAAAGTGGTATGTAAAACATAAGTAACTTGCATGGATAATTAATATAACTTTAAAATACATGTACATATGAATCAAATGAAAGTAAAAGATGATCAAAACATGTTCTTGAAACTTACTTGATGATTTGATGAGTTTTGGATGAAAATGAGTAATAAACTTGAGGTTTGATCACAAATCCATAACTAGGAAGGTAAATGGAGTATGATTATGACTTGATCTTGAAAAATCTATGGATTTTCTTCCTTGTTCTTGGTTTGGCCGAATGGGGTAGATGGGGTGGAAGGGTTTTGATCTTGTTTTGTTAGTAAACTAGTTACTTGTATGTGTTAGTGTTAGTGGAAGTGAAATAAAATGTGTACTAATTCATTAATGAGGTTTGGAAGTATTAAGCTAAATGGGGAGGGGGGGGGGGGTAGGGGGCGGCACACATGGGGTAATATGAAGAGATTTGATGGTAATTAAGATACTTGTCTCCCATTTATTTAGATATTGGATGATTAGTGTATACATTGAGTGTTATCGGGTACCGAGTTAACTAGAAATAACTCGTGACGAGGTGAAATGAGATACGACGAAGTTGTAAAAATTGTAAAATCATGTTCCTTGCAAGAATCGGGTGTTAGAATGATTATCGGATTGAAATTTCGTAAACCGACGGAGTTATAAGCGTCAAACGAAAAATATAGCGATTGGTTTAAAAACACCGGGTAAAGTAATAATATAATCTCTATATCATTATAATTAGTTTGAAAATGTATTAGGATCGTTGTCGGGAGTATTGGGTATAATGTTAGTAGAAATGACTGAGTGGTAACGTTAATTAAACAATTAAGCATACGTTAATGAAAATCACACAAACTCATGCATGAACTGATATGGAAATGATGTTACTGATGATATGCAAACTACTCTAGTCTGTATGATGTGCCTTTACTGATGATGCATGAATACGCAGCTAAACCTAACTGGTTACGCACATTTGAATACCTGTAAACCTGGTTTACAACATGATAAATGATGCCCGTGAATAGTGATTTCCCTCCAGGAATGAATAGTGTCATGTGAATAGTAAAATTTTTGACGACTTCTCAAAGTCTCAAACTGACTTCAAAAGCAATGAATAGTGAAATTACGAATAGTGATTGGTGAATAGTGATTGATGAATAGTAACTCATGAATAGTAAATTTGTCGGGGTTTGGAAAATGACCTGAAATTACGAGTTGTGACAGTCGACCACCCTAAAAGGAATTCAGTCCCTGAATTCAGCTGATGTTGATCTCTGGAGTGGTCTTGGTGAAAAGATGTGGGTATTTGAGTCGCATCTTGTCTTCCCATTCCCAAGTAATCTCAGGACCTCTGCGAGAATTCCAGCGAACTTTGACGATCAGAATTCGACTTTGCTTCAACTGTTTGACCTCTCAGTCCATGATTTCTTCTGGTTCTTCCACAAAGTTAAGCTTATCATCGATCTGAATTTCTTCCTATGGGATTACGAGCGTTTCGTCTGAAAGACGTTTCTTGAGGTTTGAGACATGAAACGTGTTATGCACATTGCTGAGCTCTGACGGAAGCTCCAGTCTGTACGCTACCGGACCAATCCTTTCCAGAATCTTGAACGGCCCAATGTATCTCGGGTTCAACTTCCCGCGTTTCCCGAATCGTATCACACCCTTCCAAGGCAAGACCTTCAACATGACTTTGTCTCCAACCTGAAATTCTAATGGTTTGCGTCGAACATCGGCGTAACTTTTCTGCCTGCTTCTGGCTGTTTGGAGTCTTTCTCGAATCTGAATTATCTTTTCTGTTGTTTCTCAAACCAACTCCGGACCTGTTAGTTGTACATCACCAAATTCGGCCCAACAAACTGGGGACCTGCACTTACGACCGTAGAGTGCCTCGAATGGTGCGGCTTTTATGCTCGAATGATAACTGTTATTGTAAGAGGACTCGATCAATGGAAAATGGTTAGCCCAACCATTTCCAAAGTCAATGACACATGCCCTGAGCATGTCTTCCAATGTCTGAATCATTCTCTCGCTCTGACCATCGGTCTGAGGATGATAGGCGGTACTCATGTCTAACTTAGACCCAAATGGATCTTGCAATGATTCCCAAAAATTTGAAGTAAAACGACTATCTCTGTCAGAAATGATGGAAATTGGTGCACCGTGCTTTGAGACTATTTCCTTGACGTAAAGTCTGGTGAGCTGATCCATAGTATAAGTCTCTTTGATTGGAATGAAATGGGCTGACTTGGTGAGACGATCAACTATTACCCAAATAGCATCGTAACCTCCTGATGTTTTGGGAAGTTTAGTGACAAATTCCATTGTAATGCGTTCCCATTTCCACTGGGGAATCTCTGGTTGCTGAAGCAATCTTGATGGCTTCTGGTACTCGGCTTTCACTTTAGAACAAGTAAGGCATTTACTGACATACGTAGCTATCTCTGCTTTCATATTCGGCCACCAATAAAGCTTCCTGAGATCCTGATACATCTTATCAGAACCTGGATGAATAGAGTACTTCGACTTGTGTGATTCGTGCATGATCAACTCTCGTATTCCACCATAGAGAGGTATCCAACTTCTATCCTTGAAGCATAATGTTCCATCTGATCTCCTTACTAAACCGTTTGCATTATCTTGCATTCCTTTGAGTGTTTCACTTGGTAGGTTTTCTTCCTTGAGTGCTTCTACCTGAGCCTCGGATTTTTGATGGTAGTGGTGAAATAATTGTCATTCCCAATGATCTGACTCTCAAAGGCTTGAGTCTCTCTTTCCAACTGAGTGCATCCGCCACAACATTGGCTTTTTCTAGGTGATATCTGATTTCACAGTCGTAATCACTAAGTAGTTCCAACCAACGACGTTGCCTCATGTTAAGTTTCTTCTGATCAAGAATGTACTGTAAGCTTTTGTGGTCTGTAAATACTACACACTTTGTTCCGTAAAGATAATGCCTCCAAATCTTGAGTGCGAAAACCACGGCACCCAACTCTAAATCGTGAGTAGTGTAGTTCTTCTCATGCTTCTTAAGCTGACGAGATGCATAAGCTATCACCTTCTCGTTTTGCATTAACACTGCTCCAAGTCCTTTGTGCGAAGCATCGGAATATACCGCGAAGTTTTCAATCCATTCTAGCAATGACAAATTTGGCGCGCTGCAAAGTTTCTGTTTCAATAACTGAAAAATGGTCTCTTGCTTTTCTCCCCAATCGTACTTCTGGTTCTTTTGTGTCAACTTGGTCAGTGGCTTAGCTATCTTGGAAAAACCTTCAATGAACCTTCTGTAATATCCGGCAAGTCCTAAGAATTGACAAATTTCTGTGGGGGTTTTTGGTGTTGTCCAATCTTTAACTGCCTCAATCTTTGCTGGATAAACCTGTAGTCCCTGACTATCAATGACATGACCAAGAAATTGTACTCTTCTGATCCAAAAATCACACTTTGAAAATTTGGCGTATAGTTTCTCTTTCTTGAGCAGTTCTAAGATTGTTCTGAGGTGTTCTCGGTGCTCTTCTTCACTCCTTGAGTAAATCAAGATATCGTCAATGAATACGATCACAAACTTATCTAGATATGGCTTGCACACCCTGTTCATGAGATCCATGAACACAGCTGGTGCGTTGGTTAGTTCGAACAACATTATCTGAAATTCATAATGGCCATAGCGTGTTCTGAACGCTGTCTTAGGGATATCTCCCTCCCGAACCTTAAGCTGATGGTAACCCGATCTCAAGTCGATCTTGGAGTAATAACTGGAACCTTGCAACTGATCAAACAAATCGTCGATCCTGGGAAGTGGGTAACGATTCTTCACCATTAATTTGTTTAGCTCTCGATAATCAATGCACATCCTGAAAGATCCATCTTTCTTCTTTACAAACAAAACTGGTGCTTCCCAAGGCGATGAACTCGGCCTAATGAATCCTTTATCCAAGAGTTCTTGCAATTGGTTCGACAACTCTTGCATTTCTGAAGGTGCAAGTCGATAAGGTGCTCGCGCAACTGGTGCGGCTCCTGGCACTAAGTCAATCTGAAATTCGACTTGGCGAGTAGGTGGCAGTCCTGGTAAGTCTTCTGGAAAGACTTCTGGAAAATCCTTAACTGTTGGCACATCCTCAAGTCACTTCTCCTCCGACTTCTTTTCTGTGATATGAGCCAAGAATGCATAACAACCCTTCTTTATGTATTTCTCTGTTTTAATGCACAAGATGATGCTGAGTCTAGTCCCACTGCGTTCTCCGCGAACGACCAATGTTTCGCCATCATAAGGAAGATGAACAACTTTTTCATCACAGATGATTCTGGCATGATGTTGAGATAACCAATCCATTCCGATGACAATGTCGAAACTTCTAAGTTCTACTGGCATGAGATCTATATTGAACGGGTGATTGAGAAAATTGAGAGTGCAACCATGAATGATCGTGTCGATGCCAACTAAACTACCGTTAGCTAGTTCAATGTGATATAGAGTGTCTAATGTGGTTGGTTCAATGTTGAGTAATGGTGCAAATGCAGTAGAAACAAAACTTCTATCGGCTCCTGAATCAAATAGTATGGATGCATAACGATTATTAATGAGGAACTTACCCGTAACGACGCTGGGTCCTCCCTGACATCTTCTCCTCCAAGGACATAAGCTCTTCCTTAGCTGTTCCACCTTGGTTATTGTTTCTCTGATTCTTTCCTTTTGGACATTTATTCTTGAAGTGCCCAACTTCTCTACATCCAAAACATGTTACTGGGGGCTTCTGATTATCAACCACAATCGGAGCTTTGCAATCCATAGTCGAATGACCAACCTTCTTACAGTTTTCACACGGATTCGGACAATTTCCAGGATTATGATGGGTTTGACATTTGTTGCACTTGGGTAAAGTACCATTGTAACCTCTTTTCTCAGCTTGACCTGCAACATAGGTCTTTGTAGTTTCCTGTCTCTTAGGTGGTGGTTGAGTAACATTGCTATTCTGGTTGTTATCCTGATTTCTTTTGTTGTTGTTGTTATTGGAATTGTTTCGGTTGCTGTTATAGATGTTGTTGTTTCGGTAGTTGTTGTTGGAGTTACGGCTGTTGTAGTTACGGTTACTGTTGGTTTTGTTGTTGTTGTCTGAAGCAGTTCCTTTCTTCACTATCTGAGCCATGAGTTTCTGAGACATTCTGATTGCCTCATCCAATGTTTGTGGGTCAAAAGAAATCACATCTCCTCGGATGTTGTGAGGTAATCCTCCAATGAAATTCTCTAATAGCTTCTCAGTGTCCAGAACCATTGTCGGACATAATGCTGCCAATTCCTGAAATCTCCTGATATATGTCTCAATATCATTACTTGCTGTCACTAGCTCATAAAACTCTGTTTCCATCTTTTTCACTTCTGTTCGTGGGCAAAACTTCTTTGTCAGCAACTTCTTGAATTCGTCCCATGTAAGCTTGTGAGCATTCTCCATTCCCATGGGCTTTGCATATGAATTCCACCATGATATAGCTTCCCCAACGAGTGTACTAGTAGCAAACTTAACCTTGCTGTCCTCCGGATAGTTGCATAGAAGGAATACTGATTTTGTCTTTTCAAACCATCGGATCATGGCAGTGGCTCCTTCAGTGCCTTTGAACTTTTCCGGATCACCACTCTTGAAAGCTTTGTACGTACACTTACGTCCATTTGTACCATTGGTATTTGTACCTGCGGCTTCCGCGGTTTCTGCCCGCGAAGCGGCTTCAGCAGCAGCTGCAGCTATGGCAGCTCTTTCTGTAACCAATGCTGCCTCGATACTGTCGGCAACAAGCTTTCTGACTTCCGCTGAGGTCATAGCAGTAGTAGCTCTTTTGGGTGGCATAATTCTTCACAATCACAAAAGATAACAACAATGAGAATCCACAGTAGAAAACGATCATCAAATACAATATATACAACCACAACATGTATATACATCCACAACACGTATAAATACAACCACAGCATGTATAAATACAATGAAACCACAACGAAACATCATAAATATAATCACAACGCACATGAATATAATACATGAAAATTTCGGTTACGCAGACCGATATCATAAAATAGCACAACGAAAATCCTGCATAGTAGAGTCACACTTGATATATTTGTTTGTACTATAAGCAAAAGACAACAAGTACTAACTATGTCCCATACCCCGAGACTAGGATAATAATATACAAGCTACATGATAACAGTCTAACACTAGGCACCTCCTCCGGGTGCTCCATCTAGCCTGCGGAAAATCCTCTGAAGATCCCTAGACATCGCAACCACGATCTCCTCTAGGTGCTGAACTCGAAGCTGAAGGTCAATCTCCCTAGTCTCTGATGCAGACAACCTAGCCTGAACTGAAGATAACTCACCAGCCTGGCGATGATGCTCATCCTGGAACATCTGTGCTCTGTCGACTAACCCCGGCATCTCCTGCCTTAGTTGTGTGATATGCTCTGAACTCTCCAACTGACGAGCCTCTAAACCCTGGTGTGACACATCAATGGCAACCCTGCCCTGGATCAATCCCTCGACCTCCTCCTCTATAGCCTCAATACGGCTCACTGGAGTCTCGTCTAGATGAGACAATGCCCTCTCAATCTCTCCCTGAAGCTGATCTAGTCGCGAGTCAAATGTAGCAGCAGTAAGCAATCTGTCAGCAGCAGCCCTCGAGCTTTCACCAACCTCGAATCTGCTGGGTGGTGCTGTCTCTGCGGTATCTGAAGTATCTGGTGATGAGATATCAAGATGAGCCCGCTTCTTGAGCGGTAGGTCTAACATAGGAGTAGGGTCTCTGGTGTGGACTGGTGCTGATAGAGATGGCAATGGTGGAGACAATGATGATAAGGATGGTAAGGGTGATAATGGTGGTGGTGTACTGAATGCCACACTCCTCCTCGCTGTCAAGCGATGACGGAGTGGATGAGATGAAGTAAGTGATGATGGTGGTGGTAGGGATACAAATTCATCTGGTGACCTGACAGTGAGACGATGAACCCGCTTAGCAGCAGTGCGCTTCATGCGCGGCCCACCTGGATATGTACGGTAAACTCGACCATAGGGTACAAACTCTCCTGGCTGGATAACTGGAACAACTCTGGGACCACGACGAACCACAGGTGACAGTGTTGGGGTAGGCACGACTTCCCCCTCCTCAAAGGGTTCTGTCTCGGCCTCTGACATCACAGGTGAAGATTATGGAGTAGGCTCCACTGATGACAAAATGATAGTGGGTATCGGGGATGATGTAACAGACTCTAGTGTGATGGAGGGTAGTGAGGAAGTATCGTTCGCTGACCTAGAGTCAGACGAGATAACAATAGGGTGTGAATCCGAAGACATCACTGTGACAATAGATGTGAAATAAAAGTAAATAAACATTTACACAATGTAGGTTATGATGAAATGATATATGTATGAAATCGCAATCACTACATGTGATATAATGAATATGCACTTATGCTACAATGATGAGATGCTATGATGGTGCAGCTATAGTCTAGGATATAATGGACAACCTAGTTCACTATAACCTTTGCTCTGGTACCAATCTGTCACACCCCCAAATTTCGTGACTTGCAGCGGAATAAGTCATTCAGGGGCACGACTGGTCATAGCACCAAAGTTGCAGTTATATTGAATGACCTAAAGTGTCGTTTAGAAAATACATCATTTGATTATTTAAAAACATTTAGAGTTATAAAGCTAGGTCCCAAAAGGTGAAACAAGTTTTCAGAAAACAAGTTCATACAATTCAAACGATGGATAAGTGCATAAAATATAAAGTGAGACGCGTCGACTCCGCGACTCCATGATGTCCATATGCAAGCCAACATGCGATACCTTAATTACCTGAAAATACATTGTTAAAAATGGTCAACAAAAATGTTGGTGAGATCATAGGTTTATGTAAATGAAATAATGTACGGATACCACAAGTATAAAGTGTATGACAAAACAATGCCTCATAAAAATGATACATTAGCTCTTAAGCTCATGACCCCAAAGCTAGACTGAATGAAATGCCCCAACTGAGTGTTTGCCAATCACTCTAATATGACAGAAATGAAATGCGTTCGTTTGACAAGTTGGCGCTACCAACCCGAACGGAGGAGTCACCCTCAATAGATCTATTCACTCACTCTCGCTTGCTAACAATTAACGGTTCATGATAATAAAAAGGGACTTTAATCTGGGCAATGATGTAACTTAAGCAATGTAATGAGTTTGCATACTTTGGTCCGCATATAAAAATGGTGCAATGTATTCTCCCCCGTGAGTTTAGAAATCAATAAACAATTTAAAACGGGGCTATGAAAACTCACCTGATATGATATAGCAACAATGACAATGATGGATGTGATGAAATAAAGTTCGGTCTCTAACCACGACCTATTACGAATGATGTGATCCAATGTAAGCAATGATACAATGCAACACATGCAATTACGTATGTTAACGATACCACTTGTTAGTTTTGAAAATAACGTTTATCGACGAAAAATACACTTTTGACATCTCGTTAAGTTATAAACTACTTTTCGCGTAAACATGTTGAAACGGTACTCCACGATCCTCGTTTGGTATTCTATCGGCAAAATGTAGCGTTTTCATCGCAATTTAATATTTTCCTTAACTTGTGAAAATATGTCCAAATTGGCTTCGTGAAACTAGTCGCGAAATATTGCACGTTACGTGTTAGTTGATCAAACTCGACGTTTTTGAAAACCTTGTAACAATGTATAAATGTTGTTTCATTTAACTTTTGATTGTACACGCCTCGATCAAATAGAAAATCGGCTATCAATGTTATGTTTCACAAAAACACTAGTTTTTATACTTAAAACACTTTCTAATAGTGGGCTGTCAAAATGAATATGGTACGTCAGGCTTCAAACGTGAATAACTCGGCCGTTACAAGCTCGTTTTCTACGTTCTTTACATCCACGGCTTTGTATAAACATGAAATAACATAATCTCAGTGGTTTGGGTCGTCTAGATCACGTCTAATGCCTCGTTTTGTCCTTTGAATCTCGGCGATCAGCAACTAAATTTTCAGAAAATTAGTTTTCGTCGTCTAATTTGAAAAATCATATCTCCTTCGTTATAAGTCGGTTTTTAGTGATTCTTGCGGCCACGGTTTCGTTTTTGAAAGAACTTTCTGAATATGTAGGCCAAAATATACCAAAAGTTACTGAGTTTTCCAGTTTACACGTTTTTGGACAGAACCTATTTTAGATTGTTAAAAACTCACTTCCTTGGTTCTAAACTTGATCATACTAACTCAAATCAACTCCACAAGTTCGCAAATCCTACCATACACCTTCTTAGGGTGTCATGGGGTCCTAAACATCACCAACCTTGGTGGATTTCATGAGATCATTAGTGAAACTTATAGATCTAGTGATTTAGAGAGTTTATGTTCAAAAGTGGTATGTAAAACATAAGTAACTTGCATGGATAATTAATATAACTTTAAAATACATGTACATATGAATCAAATGAAAGTAAAAGATGATCAAAACATGTTCTTGAAACTTACTTGATGATTTGATGAGTTTTGGATGAAAATGAGTAATAAACTTGAGGTTTGATCACAAATCCATAACTAGGAAGGTAAATGGAGTATGATTATGACTTGATCTTGAAAAATCTATGGATTTTCTTCCTTGTTCTTGGTTTGGCCGAATGGGGTAGATGGTGTGGAAGGGGTTTGATCTTGTTTTTCTAGTAAACTAGTTACTTGTATGTGTTAGTGTTAGTGGAAGTGAAATAAAATGTGTACTAATTCATTAATGAGGTTTGGAAGTATTAAGCTAAATGGGGGGGGGGGGGGTAGGGGCGGCACACATGGGGTAATATGAAGAGATTTGATGTTAATTAAGATACTTGTCTCCCATTTATTTAGATATTGGATGATTAGTGTATACATTGAGTGTTATCGGGTACCGAGTTAACTAGAAATAACTCGTGACGAGGTGAAATGAGATACGACGAAGTTGTAAAAATTGTAAAATCATATTCCTTGCAAGAATTGGGTGTTAGAATGATTATCGGATTGAAATTTCGTAAACCGACGGAGTTATAAGCGTCAAACGAAAAATATAGCGATTGGTTTAAAAACACCGGGTAAAGTAATAATATAATCTTTATATCATTATAATTAGTTTGAAAATGTATTAGGATCATTGTCGGGAGTATTGGGTATAATGTTAGTAGAAATGACTGAGTGGTAACGTTAATTAAACAATTAAGCATACGTTAATGAAAATTACACAAACTCATGCATGAACTGATATGGAAATGATGTTACTGATGATATGCAGACTATTCTAGTCTGTATGATGTGCCTTTACTGATGATGCATGAATACGCAGCTAAACCTAACTGGTTATGCACATTTGAATACCTGTAAACCTGGTTTACAACATGATGAATGATGCCCATGAATAGTGATTTCCCTCTGGGAATGAATAGTGTCATGTGAATAGTAAAATTTTTGACAACTTCTCAAAGTCTCAAACTGACTTCAAAAATGATGAATAGTGAAATGATGAATAGTGATTGATGAATAGTAACTCATGAATAGTAAATTTGTCGGGGTTTGGAAAATGACCTGAAATTACGAGTTGTGACACATTTTCATCACCTTCCATGCATTTGAAATCTTCTACCTTCAAAAATATCAACCAAATATTTCATGAAGCGGGTGAATGAATCTTCTAACACCAATGCTTATGAACCGTGAATATCGTGAAGGCCGCCATTGTGAAAAAAACTTCATGTGTGCTACTAACATAAAACAACCTTTCATTCAATCAAAATGCTTTGCCTTCATCAATAACCTTCCACTTACCATCTACCCAAGGAATTATGCTTGGAATCTGAGAAAGTTTGGAAGGGTGTTGAATTTATCTTCCAAGGGTTCTTTGTTTTATACTAGATCAACCGAAACTAAGGCTTTCATGCAAATTAAGCATTATCATCCAAGTTCCTATGCATGTGAACCCCCTATTAGTGGTGTACTAATTCAAAACACCATTTTGTGTCCCGAGTTTCATTGTGAGGGGGTGCCATTTGGGTCATGGAACAAATCTCAACTTCATCACAACTTGATGGCATGGGCGGAAGTTTTGTTGACAAATGTGTTTGTAGAGATTGGGGCACTAGAGAAATTGCCTATCATTGTTGGGTACATGCTTTATTGCATTAAGACCAATACCCCATTCAACTTTGCTTACTTCATAGCTAAACGAATAGATGGTTTGGACTACAACAATGAGGCAATTCCATTTGCTAGGATCATGACAACACTATTTGAGTACCTCAAGAACAAACATCCCAATAACCCTTCTCGGATGCTTGAAGTGGAGGAAGTGACTCCAATAGGAGAAGCTTTCACAATGGATTCTCTTGACCTAGAAGTCTAGGAATGTGTTGTAATAGAATCTATGTGACCCTAGGTTATGTTGTTAAGTATCTATGCTTGTATGACCTATGGCTTTCATGAAATAAATTGTCTTGGAATGAAGTGTCTTATGTTTCTATGTGTGTACATGCAAATCATTTTTCTCCATGCTCAACATATGGTCTATTAATATATATATGTTATGGACTAACCCATGTTGCAAGTATCCAAATGGTCACCTAACCCATTTTGGAATTCCACATGTGAGGATTGTTTGTGTGTTGCTTGTTGGTTGTTTCTTGTGTAGCTAGGACACCGCAAAGGTGTGGCTCTTGACCCAGGGATCCCCGCCTTGGAACAAGGGGGATCAACGATCAAGGGGGAGCTTGGAACAAGGGGAACATACTATCGGGGAGTGGATGCTAAAGTTTACATCTAAAGTTAAAGTCCATGCATGTACTATCCCGCCTTTTTGATTCGACAAAAGGGGGAGAAAGAAAGCAAAGTGTGAAGACCAATTCAAAGATAAAGATCAAGGCTTCACCAAATTTCAAGACAAGGTCAAGACGCAAGCTACACCAAAGGCGTTCTTAATCTTCGCTACGATTTGTAATTTTATTTGCTTTCGGAATTTATTTGTCATCATCAAAAAGGGGGAGACTGTTGTGACAACATTAGTTAGATCTCCTTATGTTTTAATGATGACAAATAAACCTTCAAAACACATAAAATCACAAACGTTAGCCAAATTTCTCCCGACGCATAACCGGGCCTGGCGCGCTGCCAGCGCTCCGACGCGCTAGCAGCGCGCCAGCCTTCTGTTAAGGTTGGGACGAAATTTGAAATTCGACTTTCCCCTTACCCGAAAAATGTGGATCTTTCAATACAGGTATGAATATGTTATGTGCTTCATTCAGAACACTCGAAATGAGTTTTAGAATTAGAGGAATCTAAATTTACAACCTCCCATTTTTGACAAAATGCCAACTCAAGTATTTTGATAAACGCCTCTAGCCAAGGCATTTCTAAACCTAGGGAGCTTATATATTTCACGTGACATCAAGTGAAAGTATTCATATGGCCATAATCCGTGTTTACGTCTTCTCTAATCACGTAACGGGTTTACTCCCGTATTGGTCAAACTAAGTCAAAGGTCCCTTTGCGTAAACGCATCCTTTCCCGTTATGGGATATGCTTTACAATGATGCAAAGCACTTAGTTTGTTTGCACCAAGATGATTATTGATTACGTTGAGCGTGGAAATTCACGTATTATGAGATTATGAATACTCTACATTGAGTTACTTGAGATTATAAGCAACCTTTGATTTTCTCAACCCATAATCATCTTTGTCAATTATTTTCTTCCTTAATGATAAAATGATTAAACCTTAATCACTCCTTTGATTAATCTCCTCACCAAACCAATACTCCTACCATTTCAAATTCCTCCCAAATCTTATCCCCAACATTCTTTAATATTCCTTGTACATGCATGTACTTCTTGTCCCCTACATTCCCACACCAAATCTTCCAAACATTCCATTCTATACATTCCAATCCAACCACTAGGATTTCACCACCTCATCATCTTCTTCATCCAACCCTTCATTTCAAACACAAATAAACTTTCACCATAAACCACCTCCTACTCTCAAACATTCAAAATTTAAATTTTGAATCCAAGACAAAGGCTCCCCATCACCTCAACATCCCAACCTTATCCAACTCACCCTTACACACATATAACTCCCTCCCTCACATACAAACTCCCTCACTATCTCAATTCAAAGTTGAATTCTCTCTTAGGCTCCCCATCACATCCATATCACATCCAATCTAACTCACACCTTCAATTCACCACATGGCGAATTCTCTATCTCTCTCACACTTCAAATTCAAATTTGAATTTCAAACCAAGGCTCCGCCCCATCACATCAAGCCAACTCACCCAAACTCATCTCAACCCTTCATCTCCCCTTTGCCTCCAAGCAAAGTATATTCCCTTGGATATTCCTCTTAACTCAACCATGTTTTCTCTTCTTACCCAACCATGGTTTGTTCTCAACCCAACCTCACTCTCTCACTTCCCTCTCACACATTTGAATTTCAAATTCAAATCTTCCCTCACTCTATCTCTAACATACATACTTTCTTTCCAAGCAAAGAAATATACCATGTCATATTATTTCTCTCTTTTCTATGCCATGTGAGGAATACCCAAACTACCCTTATCCAATTATCCCTTCTACTCTTCTCTCTTTGATAGTTGATTTCACTTAAACACTTCACAAAACATTTTTTTTACAAATTGGCTATTTGAGTTGGTAGACCTTGAGGATGAATAATGTAAAGGTCTAAATGTGTGAAGTACAATTGGGGGTTTAGCAAAGTTGGGTATTTAAAAGACCAAATCCCAAATGAGAAAGGTCCAGACATCCTGGCGCGCTGCCAGCGCTCCAACGCACCAACAGCGCGCCAGACTCTGAGTAACTTTTCTCAATTTGGGTTTTGGCCTATAAATACCCACTCTTTCCTCTTGTATTCCTCACCCCTTTCCATTATTCTTTCTCTCTTATTTCTTTTCTCTCAATCCTCTAATTCTATCTTGTGTTCTTTTTTTATCCCAGTTATGTACTTGATCAAATTCCGTTAGTTTGTAAAGGTTAAGTTATCTTAGATAAATCTAAAAAAACTTATGTAGAAATTGTCTTGAGTTTATCAAATACTATGTGGAATCTAGTATTTAATATAAAGAAGAATGTTTAATAAAACTATAAACACAAAAACACAATTTAACAAACAATAATAGCCTCAATATTATTAAGCAAATAATACGAATACTCTCCTAGTATTAGGGTTTACAACCTTGAAGCTAATCGACTCTATGATGATATGATCTATCTCAATGCCCTAGGACCTCCTTTTATAGACTAAGGAGTCCTAGTCGGCTTACAATGACTTTCTATAAAAGATAAATCTTTTCTATATTTATGAAAACATTCTATACATGTCTAACCGACTCTAACATTTCAGCAGTAGTAATAATCAACCAGTAGCTCTAATCTTTACTCTGGCAGCATTAACTTTGAAGCAGTTGTAACTTAGTGCTAGCAGCACTAAGTTTTCTTCTACCAGCACTAACTACTTAGTGTATTTTCCATGAAGTTTAGCAACAGTTGTAATCTTCTACTAGCAGTCTTAACTTACACTAGCAGTCTTAACATTTATACCAGCAGCAGAAACACACTTAGAGCAATTTCATTGAAATACCTGAGCAATCTTAACCTTATGAGCAGCAGTAACTCTAGAAGCTTTAATTCCCAACAATCCTCCCCTAAACTTGATATTTTCCCCTAAAATTATCAAGTTTCCTTCAAAGCTTTAACCATCACCAGGAGGATGCTTCTAAACACCTTACTTTTTCTTCTCTTTTGGAGTGAGTATTCTCTCCATTCTCTTGAGCAGCTGATAGGTCATTTCATCATAAACATCAATTTAAAGTCTAACTGTACCATTTAGCATTTGATGAACTATAGCACGATTCAAAGGATATGTTTTATCCACCAACATTTATAACTGAAGTCCATCCATGCCCACAATATGTACTCCACAAGAATGATACAGCTTCCAACTCTTAACTATATTTTTAATCTGATCATGCCATACTCTATCTTCATGATGTGGTTCAAACATAACCTTCAAATCTCCCCAGAGAACTCTATCTAATATGTCATCTGGCCTTGTAGATCCATACTTAGCCTTGACCAGCTTCCATAAAGTTTCTAGATCTTCCCTATAAAAACTTTTGAGCATCTGTCCAAAAGTAATAAATCTCTAAGACTTTCCTCCAGCTCTCACTATGTCCCACCAAGATGTCTTTCTATGATAACCAAATTTCTAATCGATAATAGGTATTTTTTTCTTCAAAGGAACAACATCAACTGTTTCTTCTTCAGTATCTGAAACAAGCTCTATTAATTGTTGCATTTTAGCTTTTTCCTGGTCATCACCTTCTTGTTATGTCTGCTCTTGCTCTTGCTTTGTCTGCTCATCAGTCTTTTGTTTCTTACTGCTCTTAGACTCTAGCTCTTCACCTGCTCTCTTAGACCCTTCCACCACTTCTGTTTCCATGGGCATAAATCTATCTGTTTTTCTCTTAGCTAGATCATACAACTCTTCAATCTTTCCATCATCAAAATGGTTCAAATCTTTGAGTTTCTATTGGATTATGTTTTGGTTGTTTATTGTGAATCGGGAGGCCTTGGATGATGAAAGATCATTATCTCCATGGCAAAAGTTAGAGAGAGAAAGTTAGAGTGAGAGAGAGGAAATTATGTGTTTATTGATAGATAATGAAAGGGAAAATTACACACACAAGCTTCAACCTCCTAGTGAAGGCTAGGAGGGCTTAAATAGGGCATCAAACACATGACTTTACAATATTGATGGTTTCAGTCCATGTGTTTGAGCCAAACATAATAACTAATATAATCCCAAATATGCTGTCACATTTTGGTGCGAGAAGCATACCCAACAATCTTCCCCAAATGTGGCAACATATGGGATTACTTACATCATATCCTACAAGTAAAAATACAAATAAAGAAAGGTCTTCATAAGCTCTTCATGTGCTGAGGATGATTACAGTTGACGCTCTTTGTCTTTATCTTGTACCTCGGCTTGAGAACTTTTCTTTACTCGTAGTCACATGATGTAATATACATGAACTGGATTAACTTCCCCCCAATTCATGCTGCATGTCTTTAACGGCTTCTTCATATACTTCTTTTTGGCGAAGTTTCTGAATCAGCTTCCCCCCAAACTGACAACCGTCTTCAGCAGATTCGAAACTTTGATGTAGTTAACACGTCTTCTAACTTTTGAAGGTTGTAAGTACGCAGCGAAATTTGTAGATGACATCGTAAACCATACCACGCAAATCTGACTAGTACTAAGTAACGATTATGCTCAATGCGGAAGTCCCGTTCAGGGGGAACATGCAAGAAATTAGCAAGATCTTCTCACATAAGTAGGCTACTTCGCACATCACACCCTGCGAAAGTTGAAACGATTACACCAAAATCACAAAACTGAACCACTGATCATCTCTGCGGACGTCTTCCGGTAGTAATAAAATTGTAAGCTCGATCACGTGAGTCTGTTATGCGTCCCTGATGTGCACATTTCTTCCCCCTGAATGCATATCCATCTGGAAAAAGAGTGTTTTCGCAAAAAATGCAAGAAAAGTCAAAGAAAGTCAAAGCACATCTACTCTCTCTTCCCCCACGATGTCTTCGCGGAATCGGAAGCATACACACTATGGTTACGATGGAAACGGAGGCAGCGTACACCCTGTATGTCCAATTAAGCGAAGATGTGTGAAGTACCATAAATATCCCGTGAGAATCAACTGCTGATAAAATCTCTACTCTTTTATACTCTTCTTATCTAACTCTTTACCGACCCCATTATCATTCTAACATTAAATAGGGCATCAAACACATGACTTTACAATATTGACGGTTTCAGTCCATGTGTTTGAGCCAAACATAATAAAAAATATAATCCCAAATATGTTGTCACATTTTGGTGCGAGAAGCATACCCAATAGTTTCCAGCCATCCATGTTTCTCAGATAGTCACACATGAATTTCCTTCTTTGAGCTCTGGTGGGTGCTCTGTTTCTCTTTGCTTGTGCTCTTTATGCTGCATAGAATTTTCTTCTTTGCTCAACAAAATCAGCTAACATTTTAGACCTCTCATCAATGGTTAGTTGTTCTTGTTCTTCCCGAGTAAGTCTTTGTGCCAGCTCCCAATCAGCATCACATTGAGCCCTTTCATCATCCCATTGCTGAATTTCTTGAATAAGTACAAGATTTTCTTCTTCTTCCTTTTTAGCTCTTTCTTACCTTATTCTTTGATCCTCAGCATCAAACTCTTCTTGTTTCTTTCTTGCAAGCTCTTCATCAGCTAAGAGTTGTTATGCTTTCTTCTTCATGGACAAGGGTTTCAATATAGGTTCTTTTATTAAGATGTTTTTGCCCTTGTCTTTTGATGGTGGTTATTGTGATTGAGTTATTGTTGAAGTAGGTGTTGGCTCTTTGATCACAACTTTTTTTACTGGTGGTCTTGAACTCTCTTTGACTGGTGTTTTTGCTTTCTTTAGATCAATCATAGCTTGAGCCAAAGTGAGCTCATCATCATCAATAGTTGTTGTTGCAGCAATAGTAACTTCAGACTCAGCAGCATTAAGTTTCTCACTAGCAGCATTAACTGGTACACTAGCAGCATTAAGTGTAGCAGTTTCTTCCATTAACATAGCCACTTCAACCAATTTATCAACAACTATCCCAACAGCTTTAACAGACTTAGCAGCATCACCACCCTCTTCAACCTCTTCCACAACATCTTCAACACCTACAAGAGTAATTCCAGTTATGTACTTGATCAACAGTGTAAGTTGATGCTGCTCCATGGTATATTACTGCTGCTCCTTAAATCTTAATGCTGCACATGTTGAAAATTACTACTATTGGCAAGTTAGTGGTTCATGCATCTGATGTAGGTTTCGCAAGAAAGTTGGTATTGAAGGTAAAACAATATTCCCTTTAATATTTTAGATTATATACAACCTGGTGCTATGTTTGTTTAAATATTATTAGGTCATATGTTATTTATCTTGGGGATGTGAAAGTAGTATTTGGCTGCATGGTTGGTACTATGATCAACTTATTGGAATTGTGGTCAAGAGAGAAGTTAGTTCAAGGATGTTAGAAAATCCTATGTTTCATTTTATCTCAAGATCCATGTGGGCTGATTAATTCTTATCATGGTTATTCTTTTCCAAGTTTTTAAAAAGTGATAATATATGCTTATGGATGAGGTCTAAATGGAAGTTATGGTGCACATGGACACGAACCCACAAAGATTATGGAAGCTAAAAGTTCATGTTTAGGTTCGTGTGAAAAGTTTGATTGAAGTAGTGATCATGTCGACACTGATTGGAGGTTAATACTGTTAAATGGTTTCTACTGCTAACCATAGAACTGCTCTTCATTACTACTACTGCTTGGTTTCGATTACTATTGTAGTCATTTTTAGTAAGCGTTTTGGTGTTCCTCATGGATGGTACTACATGGTATTCGTTACTATAGTGGTTAGTTATTCGTACAATGCTTATGGTTGATTACTTTTGATCACGAGATGATTAAAATATTGGTTTAAGGGGAAGAATATGTTAATGTGTTTAACCATTTGAGGGGAAGGTCTTTACTACTGCTAAGTCATTATTACTACTGCTAGTTTAAGTTTCTACTGCCTTAAATTCATTTTTAGTGCGGAAATCTTCATGGAGGGTAATTTGAGACATTGGAAAGCTTCGATTAGAAGTGTAATATACGGTTTGTAGTTGTAAAGATCAAGGTTGTTTGTGTTCACTGTCCCCTAATGGATAATATTGCATTCAAGAAATCAAAGAAGTATTAAAGCAAAGCAGAGAATGCTTTCGAGTAATTAAATCATGTATGAGTATAATTTAATTAAGGAGTTCGAGTAAAACGAATGAGTAAAGTGTGCATGTATTCTCCCCCAAAAGTATTTCAAAACAAGAAAAAGTAGGGGCCATGAATTCACCTCAGCAAATAGCAGTCTGATAGTGAAAAGAATCAAGTAGTGATAGTGAGCGGCACCGACACGCGACCTATATTAGTATGGCAAGTTTATTTCACAGTTCCAGTTTGAGACTCGATGAGTTTAAAAGTTTCAAAGTGTTTGTATCATTGTTGCTTATGTGGCAGCATTTAAGTTGAAATAGTTTTGGTAAATATTGGATAGCATTGGCTTTCGGAAGTGCTTAAGTATACATGTACAAATAATAGAAAGTATCAAAAACGGATAAGTCTTCGGTTCGTCAGTAACCAAAAGGCAATGTACGGAGAGTAATCACAAGTAAATGATAGAAGAATTTGGATTATAAGAATGTCGTTGAAAGTATATATGAAAGTATAACTATATAAAATAAAAATGTGTAGAAATTATTTTCCAACTAATAGTTTTACCAAAAGAGTTTGTATTAAAAATATTCTTATAAGTTATAAGTGCAGGATTTTAGAAAATCGGGCATGACCCATGTATTGCTTTAGTTTGTACGTGGTGACAAAATGTCTCAATAATTAATAACCCGTTGTTGTATTATTAAAATAAATTCCGTTTAGTATCATTATATGAAGTATTAACTGATGATTCCAAGATTAAGATTTGATTATCGTTTATTATCCGTTTATAAAATATGTTTAGTAACTTAGGGTATGTCGTGAAATAATGTCGAGATTGAGTAGACGAGTGATTCGTGAAGGAGGCGCGAGGTAGGCCGATGAAAACAAGTAACTTGGCTCAATTCGTGTTACACTACGCCATTTGTTACCCATGTGTTATGTTATAACGCAAAAGTTTTATATATTACACAAAAGTGTTTTGATTATGTTATAATTCAAATGCACCCTATTTATATCTCTATGGTTTTATAACTGCTGAGCACAATTCAAACGCACCCTTTATACGACCTGTTGGGCTCGACACATACACCCAGGCCCAATTATTTTAATTAGTTCTTGGAAGCGCAAATTATAAACTAATTTTGTACCCACAAAAGAGAGTATCTGTATTACTTCTGCTTATGTCGTGAATAACAAAGAAAAGAAGAAGAAAAAAGTGTTGTTTGGAAATTGTTATCAAACAAAAAGAAACACAAGTGTTGAGGAGTGAGTTCGGCCACACTGAGGCTCGAACCTGAGACCTCTCGGTGTGGGGCATCGCAAAAGACGAAG
This sequence comes from Artemisia tridentata subsp. tridentata, assembly GCA_021014915.2. Classification (NCBI taxonomy): domain Eukaryota; kingdom Viridiplantae; phylum Streptophyta; class Magnoliopsida; order Asterales; family Asteraceae; genus Artemisia; species Artemisia tridentata. The sequence goes on along the minus strand of CP139507.1, from coordinate 169,423,906 downwards.
TTAAAATAAGCTAGACCAAAACATTTCAATAAGCAGTCTCAATACTTGAAATACCAACTGAATGAATAAGATCGCCAAAACACTATCTATTTGTTTCTAGCATAATAATCGACCAGGGAATAATTCCACGCAAACCAAAATTAGCAAAACACAAAACAAAAATCTTTTTAGTTTATAGGTTGCGGCTAGATTGCCAAAACAAACACACACATTGTGGGTGGATTCACCTTAAGCCAAAACGATGGCTACTCGACCACTCTTGTGGTTCGTGGGTGTCGACTAAGAATTACAAATAAATGGTTCGACTAATGCAAACAAAATCCGGCATACAAATCATACCAATACTATTCTTATGCATATCAATATACGGATCGATACTACACTAAAACGAGACAAGATGCTGAACCAAAACGCCTTAACCAAATGGACTAACTCCGAAACAAACTAATCAATTCAACACTTCCAAGCCAATTTGGTTTTGATATTTGTTTCAGTTTTCACGATTCTTTTCCCATTTTAAGTTTATACCACACAAGACAATAACACACAAGTTTTATCCTTCACATCACATAATCGGTTTCACCTAGAATAACACTTAGCCGATTTACCACAAAAAGATTATAACAATTTCAAACTCATCAAAACCCAAAACATCAATTTTTAATTTAACGTATACAAATTAATTCTCCACAACAATATCAAAAGGAAAATAAAAGATTGGTTCTTACAATACTTGATGTGTCGAATGAAAAGGAAATCAACAATCCAAACCCAAATCCTATTTCCAAGCAAATACACCCTTCTCCGAAAAGTGTTTGAACCCTTTAACTAGACTTTGAAATTGTTTTGTTAAAGTTTGAGTATGTGTGGACTTAACTTGGAACTGATTTCATTTAATAGAATTATTATAGGGGCCTTTGACTATCTTTTCGGATCTGTTGAGATGGGAAGTGATCAATTCGAGCTAACATGCCTTTCACTCATGGCTTCTTTATCTCTTTGAGCGTAAGGCTAGACAAAAGGACACTGATTTCGTTTGGATTCAAGGGTGATGGGGATGGTTTGTTTTTTCTTGCCATTGATTTAGATCTGTTTTCTTTTGGTGATGAAGATGACGATATCATATTCAAAGGGAGAGAGAAGCGTATTACCAGAAGAAGAAGAGAGAGGAAAACATTTTGGGGAAAATGAAAAAGTAATAGGGCGGTGTATTTGGGGTGGGTTATAAATGTATTTTGTTTTTATTTAATTAGTGTATTAAGTGTACCCCGTGTCCCGCTGTGCCACAATACAAACACGGCATTTTGTCTCGACAAAACGCCCGAAATATGTTTTCGGTAACGATTTTAATAAATGTTAGATAAAAATAAAATTATTAACTCAGATTAATAATTATTTGTTTTAATTCATTAATACTGCCATGTCGGTACGTGTGTGGTGTCGTGTTTCGGTAAATGCGAGATAGTTTCTCGGTTTAATACGTAAATAATCAGTAGGTGTCAGAAAATGAAAAATTCACATTTTATGATGAAATCAAACAATGTAGTGGTTTACTGTAAGCTACCGTGTGCGGGTTATCTTCCCGAAATAGTTATGTAAGCTCATGTATGCTTAGATAAATAGTTAGGTAATAATAAATTGACATTTATTATTTAAAATTAGAGTAAATTGCAAAAATCGTCCTTGTGGTTTGGTCAAATTGCACGTTTGGTCCGTACTGTTCATTAACTGCAAAAATGGTCCGGATTTGGCACTGTTTCATTTACTTTTGGTCCTTCGTCCTCCGAACCACAAGGACAAAACGTGCAATTTGGCCAAACCACACGGACGATTTTTGCAATGCGGAAGGACCAAAAGTGAATGAAACAGTGCCAAATCCGGACCATTTTTGCACTTAATGAACAGTATGGACCAAACGTGCAATTTGACCAAACCACAAGGACGATTTTTGCAATTTACTCTTTAAAATTACTTTGGAAAATTTTGGTTTGTTACACCTCACCACTTCGGATTGTGTTACCTATCCCGAGAGGTGGATCACTGGGTATGTTAGACTCAGTCCCAAACCTAGTTTGAGCTTTTGAGCCCCCTTGGTTTCTTGGCGCCTGGGGATTCCATCACCTGAATCAATTCCAAATGAACTTGACGCATTAGATGTTGCCTTGGATTGGGTCTTAGATATGTTACCACTGTCCTGATCTGCTTCTAAGCTAGCAGCAATATTGGTAGCCCTTTCCAAACTACCTTCCCTTTCCTTATGGGTAGCCTCATCTGCATCCATACCAGCACTAGCCTGAGGTAGCTCAGTACCCTTGTTGTGTGATTTCCTACGGGTATAGGTGTTTTGTGTTAAGGAAATGGATAAAAATATGGGTGTGTGTTGGGTTACAGTTGGGATTACTGAAGCTTCACCCTGATTTTGAGCTTGTTCCAACATTGTTGGAAACAATGGTGTTACGATCCCTGAAAAGTCTTTTCCCAGCCTCTTCATGTTAGCAAAAATCTTTTTAGAATGAGAGGGTGCAACATAAGTTCTTTGACGAATTTTCTTTTTGGTAAATTGTCTATCCATAAGCAGTTGTAAAAACCTTGGATAGATGTAAAACTTGTTTGTAGATTTATCCAAGTTCCTAACCATACTATCAAAAATCATTTTTGAAAAATTATACTTTTGGTTTGTAGCCAAGCAGACTATGGCAGAGGCCACATTGCTGCTAAACTCATTCCAACCAGTTGTCTTTGGACTAAAACACTGCAAGATAATATGTATTAAGAATTTCCACTGTGGGGAGAATGAACCTTTAGAAAATTTTAAAGAATCATTTTTCCTTACATATCCCATCAGTGCAAGGTTTTCAAAAATTATAGAATTTGAAAAACACTCAATACCTTTATCATCTACTAAGTGAAGAACTCTCCTAACGGTTGTTTCAGTAATGAGTATCTTCTGCCCATCTACTAGGGCATGAAGGTGTTCTTCCCCATTAATAGTTTCGACCTTAGCAGTAGACCAAAACTGTTTAATGTGAGAAATATATATAATAGGGTTTACTGTTAATGCATACCTAATATGGCTTGCATTCAAGAAATCAATGATTTCAGTAAAACCTTTAGACTCTTTAGGTTTTTTCAAAAAAGGCAATCATGTTGTGAGTGTCGGAAAAAGTAAGGTTCGACATTGTTGTGATTTGTGGTTTTTGTGATGAGATGATAAATTGAGTTAGGGTTTGCAATTTGAGAGCGTTTGTAAATTTTGAAAACCAATTAAGTGAATTATTGGTGATTATAAACCCTTAATCGAAGAATTTATGAAACAATCCCTCGAACAAACTAGCAGTTGAAACCTTAGTAGCATTAAGTTATGCCAGCAACATTAACTTATGCCTAGCAGTAGTAACTTTGAGACAACAGCTTTAACTCCAATTTTAATCCAAACATCTTTTGCTTTGCTTATCTTGCAAAAATGTTAGTTCCAAAACCAAAAAAACACAAGGCATAACACTTCACAATAATCACAACTTCTAATTATACTTAACAGTTCTAAGTACAACTAGCAGCATTAACTAGCAGTTGTAAATATAACTAGCAGTACTAATTATACTTAACAGCAGAAACTCTTATTGACTTGAATAACAGTACTAATCCATACAAAATTCTACAAAAACATAAAGAGATAAGTGATTTTAAAGATTTAACATTCCAATACTGGCAATTAAAAATTGAAATCTACCCACATCAAAAGCTTTTGTGAGTAAATCTGCAATATTATTGTCAGTATGGATTTTAACCATTTGAATTAACTTCTTTTCATTGCAGTCTCTTATAAAATGGTGTCTTATCTCTATATGCTTTGTTTTTGAGTGATAAACAGGATTTTTAATTATGCACATAGTACTGCTATTATCAATAAAGATTTTGCTATGCATAAAATTGTACCCATAATCCAGCAATTGATTCTAAATCCAGAGCACTTGTCCACAGCAACTTGAAGCAGCCACATATTCAGCTTCTGTTGTGGAATTTGCAACCACAGTCTGTTTCTTGCAATGCCATGAGATCAATCTACACCCAAGAAATTGACAACCTCCTGTTGTAGATTTCCTATCCAAACTTGCTCCAACATAGTCACTATCAGTGTATGCTACCAAATCAAAAGATGAATCTTTTGAAAACCAAAGGCCCAATTTTGGTTGACCCTTTATGTACCTAAAAATTCTTTTCACAGCATAAAGATGTGAAACTTTAGGTGTGACTTGGTATCTTACACATGCACATACTGCAAACATAATGTTAGGTCTTGAAGTTGTAAGATACATCAATGATCCAATCATTGATCTATACAAATGAACATCAACTTCTTCACCATCTTCATCCTTGACTAAAGGCTTGGAAGTTTCCATAGGTGTACTTGCTGTCTTGACATCTGTATACCCAAACTTCTTCAAAATTTTAGCTACATACTTATCTTGACTGATAAATATGCCATCTTCTTTCTGACTCACTTGCAATCCCAAAAAGAAAGTAAGTTCTCTCATAGAACTCATCTAAAACCTCTCATGCATCAACTTTTCAAACTCAATGCATAACTCCTTCTTTGTTGAACCAAAAATAATATCATCCACATAAACTTGTACTAGCAGGATATCATTTTTGTATCTTCTGATAAACAAAGTCTTGTCAATCTTCCTTCTATGAAATCCATTGTCCAACAGGTATGTTGACAATGTTTCATACCAAGCTCTGGGAGCTTGATGTAAACCATAAAGTGCTTTTTCCACCTTGTATACTTTATCTGGAAAATTAGGATCTTCAAACCCTGGTGGTTGACAAACATAAACTTCTTCTTCTTCAATTGTCCCATACAGAAAAGCACTTTTCACATCCATCTGATACACCACAAAATCTTTGTATGAAGCATAAGCTAAGAACAACCTTATAGCTTCAATTCTAGCAACTGGGGCAAAGACTTCATCGTAGTCAATCCCTTCTTCTTGTGTGTATCCCTGAGCTACCAATCTTGCCTTGTTCCTTAACACAATACCGCTTTCATCCTTTTTACATCTGAAAACCCATTTAGTACAAATAGCCTTTTTATCATTAGGCAAATCTACCAGAGTCCAAACTTCTTGTAGCTTGAATTGTAGAAGCTCCTCTTGCATAGCTTCAACTCAGCTTGGATCCTGCAATGCTTTAAGTGCATTCTTGGGTTCTACTTGTGATAGAAAACAAGCAAACAAACAATTTTGAAGGTCTTTATGGCTGTTTCTTTGTTTAAGGGATCTAGCAAAGAAACCTTGTTCCTTTAAATCCTTTATCATTCTTCTTGTTTGAACAACAGACTTCACATCTCCAATGATTTGTTCTTGAGGATCATTCTTGTGAATTATGCTAGTTGGAATAAGACTGATAGGGATAGTATTATCCATGTTGTTTATGTTAGCCTCTACACCATCCCTTCATCATCAGTATCAATATATATATTTTCCAAAAGGGGCATGTTTGGATCAAATGGATATTCATCCTGATTAACAGCAATGCTTTCCTTGTCAGCAATATTAACAGTTTTATCTGTGTTAGTGCTGTTAGTGCTGTTACCATCACTAGCAGCATTAACATCATTAGAACTGCTAACATTATTATCCTTCTCTTGATCAACATTTTCACTGTCTTTTCTTGGATCCTCATTATCCTTCTCTTCATTTACATTAGAAGGTTTTGATCCATGATCCTGAGAACTCTTTGATCCTTGAGAATCATCCTTCTTATCATCTTGAGAACTCTTTGAACTCTGAGAGAATAGTGGATCAGCAGTCCATAATGGTAGCAAAATACAATCTTTGCCAGGTCCTGTCTCCTTTCTAGCTTGACCTACATCATTACTAGTTTTTGTACCTACAAAACCATTAGACTGTGTACCTGCAGCAACTGGCTCATAATTCATTGTTTTTGTTAGTGCATCAATATCAAACAGCCAGTCTAGTCCACTACCTATAACATTTGGTGTACTCTCACTAAATCTAATGTGTAGATTCTCTTCAATAATCCTGGTTCTACTATTGTATACCCTAAATGCCTTAATATTCAAGGAGTATCCAATAAAGAATCCTTCATCAACCTTGCCATCAAACTTTCCTAAATGATCTATGGTATTGAGGATAGTAACAGGACACCCAAATGGTCTTAAAAAGCTTAACATTTGTGTTCTACCACATAAAAGTTCATAAAGGGGTCTTGTTACGAGGCTTAACTAGTAAACTTCTATTTTACACATAGCAAGCAGTATTAACTTCTTTAGCCCAAAAAGTTGTTGGCAATTTAGAATCTGCTAACATAGTCCTAGCAGCCTCAATTAGTGTCCTATTCCTCCTCTCAGCAATACCATTTTGTTGAGGAGTTCTAGCTACACTATACTGTCTCATAATACCTTTCACCTCACAAAACTGATTCATATCCCTTTTCTTGAACTCAGTTCCATTGTCACATCTTATCACTTTAATCTTATGATTAACTAGGTTTTCTATCCTAGTTATGAAAGACTTAAGAATGCCACTGGTTTCATCCTTAGTTGCTAAAAAGAAAACCTAAGTAAACCTGCTGAAATCATCTATGACAACTAGGCAATACATCTTTTCATTAAAATTTTGACAAATGTTGGTCCAAATAAATCCATCTTGCAACATATGTAAAGGATGACTTATTGAGTTCTCTGTTTTGGACTTACAAGCGGCTCTATGTTTCTTTCCCTTCTGACAAGCAACACATGTTTCATTATTTTCAAAAACTTTTGAAGGTATTCCTCTTACAAGATTTCTCTTAACCAATTTATTCATTGTTTTGAAATTTAAGTGTCCAAGCCTTCTATGCCAAAGCTTAGATTCATCAGATGTGAGTTTTGCAAAGAGACAAGTTAAACCTTCTTTGGGAACTATGTTCTCTAAATCAACATTGTATATATTATCTCTTCTAGGAACTTTAAGCAAAACATGACTTTCATCAGTTAACTTAAATTCAGGAGACAAGACAATGCATTCAGTGTCATTAAAGGGAACACTATTCCTTTTGTCACACATTTGCGAGACACTAAAGAGATTGAATTTTAGCTCTTTGACAAAATACACATTCTCAAAATCTAGTTTATCGGTTCTTATAGTACCTTTTCCTGTGATTTTCCTTCCTTTGGGATTACTCCCAAAAGCAACATATCCTTCATCAATTTCCTCATAATCAGTAAGATAGGACATGTTTCCTGTCATGTGCCTTGAGCATCCACTATCAATGACTCCTTGATCTTGTAATTCCACCTGTGGATTGCCCTGCACATAAAGTAAGAAAATCAGTTTCTCTTGGGGACTGATAAGTGTCTAAATACTCATCATTTTATACTAATCTGAACTGCCAAAACATCCAAAAACACTCAGAAATGCATCAAAATACTGAAAATATTCCAAGATTGTGTTTTATATGTTTCAGATGCAAAATGTTTAAAAACAAATGAAAAACGAACAAAGTTTGCATAATTGGCAGTTTCAGTCCCTCAACTTTCAAAACTTGTCAAATTTAGTCCCTAAGCATTTGTTTTGTAAGAAAAGTCACCAAAGGTCCTTTTTAAATAATAAGTTGTCATATTTAGACCTTTGAATGAAAAGTTTGAGGAAATTACAAAATTGGTCCCTACAGTTTTAAAATTGGCAAAAGTAGTCCTTGGAATTTCAAAAATGGAAATTAAAAATTGTGATCCTTGAACTATTCATATTTGGCAGGAAAGGACCTTTTAAGAACCTTGGAAAAATTACAGGTTTAACCTTTCAAGAATTCAGCAATTACAAGATTAGTCCCTATGTTTAAACATTTAACCAAAATCCGGATCAAACAAATATAACCCCATTAAATCCAAAACCCATCCCACTTATCACTACACAACCACACCAGCCCAACCCAATAACTAAAAACCCAAGCCCACTCACCCTTTTAACTAAATAACCCGACCCATCTTTTTAGTTAGTATAACCAGGTTTGACCCCAGTCAAACAACCCTTCTTCCTAGTTACCCGCCCAACCAGCTCAACCCACCATCCACCACCCTTATCCTGACACACCCACCCCTTATCACTTCCCTTATCCCTGCTACACTACCCAAGCATTTAATGCTTCTTCTCCCTTCCCATCACCACAGACCTTTGTATTTTCCACTACCACTTTTTGGCGCCAAAAATGAAATCAAAGGCTAGGATGAATTCAAAGGCATCCAAGGGTTGGAGATTGATCAGAGGACCAAGACAAAGGTTTCCCACCATAGTATAGTATAAATAGCAATGTATTGTAAGCAAAAAAAAGTAGTAGTTAAATTAGTGTAACTCGTTTTTATTGTTCAGTCTTTGCTTCTTGTAATTTTCACTTCAAGTTATCAATATAAGTTACTTTAAGTTTAAATGTTCTTGTCTTGTTAGAATTGAACTCATTTTCAATAGCAATTTAAGTTTCAAGTTATTTGTGAATTCGAATAAGTTTTAATACCATTAAGTCACCATTAAAAGCTCTAAATACCCTTGTAATAAGCTTACATAAGCTTCTTATAGCCTCTTGTAATCTTATTTAGTACCAATCAGTTCTAAATTTCAAATAAGGAAGAAAGTCAACGAAGGTCAACTCTGGTCAAATAAGCTACCATGGAGGTCAACAAGCTAAAAGTCTGGAAGCTTATGGTTTAGTGGTTCTTGGGAGAACCCATAGGAAGGTTCTTGGTCCTAGTTCCTTGTTTCTCAGTGCAATTCGATTGTAAGAATTTTCACAAGTTTTTGCTTTATTTCCTAGTTACTGTTCTAATGCTTATTAACTAGCTTATCTTTACTATTTCTTACTTATCAGTTACTAGTGATCATAGTTCATCAGTTCATTAAGTCTTAATTAGCATTTCATTCAGTTTCACTTAAAACTCTAAAAAAGTCAAAAAAATAGTCACACTAGGCATAGCTTATTTAAACTGCTTAATATTACTTTAAAAGATGTTAAATATCAATAATATAGGTCAGTAATCAATTAGAGTTCAATATCCTAGCTTATATCTAGCAGTTGCAGTTCAAAATCACAGCAGTCAACACCCTAAAGGGGTGTTTGGTTTAGGCAGTCAAACGGGTCAAAAGCTAGTTTTACTGTACATTTACCTTATGCCCAACTTTAGATCAGCTTAATTTAACTATAATAAGTTGTTTTGAAGATCAGATAAGCCTTTTAGATAGAAAACCAAGTTTTTTTTATGCCTTATGTTAATTTCAAGCTGTCAAAAGCCCAAATAAGCCATAAGCAGCCACAAGCTTATTTGGTCCTTCTTTTTGAATCTTTGGTGTCCCTTAGGTCTATATTTAGTATTCACAAAGTCCCTTATAGCCTTGGTTCATAAAATGCAAAATTCAGCCCACATGGCCACATCAGTATGCAAAACTGCATAATTTGCGTATTTTACCATTTTCAGCCAATTTTCATCGATTTTTCATTTCTTCGTCTTAAGGAGTTAGAACCTAAAATTTGGCACGCTTAGAGTTGGCCAGCTTGTGTACATCTATAATTTTTTGTTTGATTTTTAGAAAGCTTTTAAGCCCTTAAATCTAGGCAGCAAATAGGGCATTTTTGCCCTGTGTCACAGCCAAATCAGATAAGCCTCAGCTTATTTAGAGCTTTTAAGCTCTTAAACCTGAGCTTTTTCTAGTTTTTATAAGCCACTTAGCTATAACACAGTCCATAGAAGCCCTTTTTCATAAGCTTATAACCTATCTACAAGCTTATAGCTTGATTCGTAGTAACTTAGTTCAAAAATAACAAACAAGCCAACTGCATAGTTTCATTAAGCTGTTTCTAGCTTATTCCATTAGAACAAAAAAAGATCCCAGTTTAAAAAGTGCTTGTTTCCAGCTTATAAGTATTTCTCAAAAGAAAAAACTCCAAAAAAATAAAGTTAGTAAAAAAGTACTTGGTGGGTTTCGAACCCGCGACCTCATGTACACAAGCCAAAGACTCACCCAGTGTACCCGTAGTGTTTTTTGATTATTTTGTTACACCCTTTAATATTTAAATAGCACTTACCAGTTTAGTATAATTAGCTTATTAGCTTTCCAGCTTATTTGTAGCTTATTAGAAAAAGCAGTTGCACCCATTTTATTTTTTATAGCCTAGTAATCATATAAGTTATTTTATAAAAAAGTTTCGTAATTTTTAGATTAGTTTTACTATTTTTAAATCTATTTATTTAGTTTAATTATTAATTAATTCATAATAAAAAATATAAAAGTCAAAAAAATATAAATCTTTTTTAGATAATTTTCTTTTGTCATTTTTAAGTTATAAAAAATATTAGAACACTTGTAGGGTTAATTTTACATATATCTTAGTTATAATCGCGTTGTATTTGATTCCCGATTCGCGTTTTAGATTAGAACAAGCAATATCAAATCTCGCAATCATCAGTCACTCTAATCCACACTTTTCACAGTTTGCCCATTCACACCTCGTTGGGAAACGATCCGGGTGATCACTTGCCTGGTTTCACACTACACACGAGCATTCGTTCTGAGACTGTTTATATTTATATATATACGTTTTCGGAACGGATCAAATTTTGGCGCCGCTGCCGGGGAGGTTGTGCTGCGACAGTTGTGTAAGTTTTAGCGATTAGTGATTCGAGATCCTTCTATCAGAAGTTCCTATTTCCCAAAAACAATATAAAATACAAAAATATTTTTCTTTTCTTTTCTATATACATTATTATTATTATAATCATATAAAAAATAAAAACACCAAAAAAATAATTTCCTTTTTCTTTGTTAAATAATAAATAACAATAATAAAATTTACCATCGAGAACCAAGACAGAGTACTACCTAACTGGGGGTACGGCCATAATAAGTTCCCAAACATCAGATTTAAAACTTGCCTCTGTATCACTTGTGAATATCGGCTCACCTTTAATTGATAAACAAACTCTAACGGAGGTTCTAGGATAGTCTGACATTAAATTGTCGGACTGAAAGAAGCGGGTTTTTAAGGAGCATTTAATAGCCCACCTTTGCTTCTCCGCCACTCTGTGCGTCTATCTTTTAGAGAGCTACCGTACGCTTGTTGATTATTGGTTTAAGTTCACTTGTGTTTTGATTCGTTCTTGATTTAATTATAATATTTTACTTAGTGCATGCGCACTCGTTCTTCCACGTCATCAAGCCCTTTACGTGAACTCGTAGATATTCCGAGAAGACGTAATCATAGACGTGCTGCCCAAATAGTCGAACCCGAGATTCGTACTGTTCTCACTGATAATATGGCAGACGAACGCACAATGGCTGAAATGCTCCAGGCACCCACCGAGGGTTACGGAGATGCCATCGTTTTACCAGTCATCGATTCTGATCATTTTGAACTGAAAACACATCTGATTCAGCTCGTGTCCACAAACCAATTCCACGGGTTTGAACGAGAGGATCCATATGCACACATTCGTTGGTTCAACAAGTTAACCTCTACAATCAATTACAAGAATGTGCCGCAAACAGTTATCAAATTGATGCTATTTCCATTCTCACTTGAGGGGGCAGCCCGGATTTGGCTGGATAAAGAACCCCCTCGATCCATTGAAACCTGGGAAGATCTCGTAAAGAAATTTGTCAATTATTTCTTCCCTCCATCAAAGACGACAAATCTAAAAAATGAAATTGCTGGATTTCGTCAAGGTTTTGATGAAAATTTCGGAGAGGCATGGGACAGATTTAAAGATCTCCTAAGAAAATGCCTACATCACGAATTCACGGAGTTACAACAGATAAATACGTTTTATAATGGGTTAACCCAAAACGATCAAGATGCACTTAACGCAGCCGCCGGTGGCAATATCTTGAATCGTAAACCTAAAGAGGTGGTTGAAATTTGTGAAAATAAATCAAAAGTTCCTTTTTCTAGAAACAAAGTGAATGTTCCTGTCACTCCTACTGCTTCCTCATCCGGTAACTCACCTGAGTTAGCCGCTCTAACGGACACAATGCGTTGCATGATGAGGGAAATAAAAGAAATGAAGAGTGAAATGCATAAACCGGAACAAATCAAAGCAATAAACAAAGTGTGTGAAACTTGTGGTGGCCCACATGCGTATTATGATTGTCAAGCAACCGATGCTTCTCTTTACCCAGCTCCAGTAGCTGCAGTAAACCAAAATCAATACCGTCCTGCATGCTGAGACTCAGTACCGAGCACCGAATGCTATGGTCCCACCTGGTTTTCCACCCGTGCCAAATCAGAATAATCAAAATCGCTTTGTTCAAAATCAGGGACAAATTTTCAACAATTCCCAAAATTTCAATCAGAACCGAGGTCAGAATCAGGGTAATTTTAACCAAAACCGTGGTCCAAATTTTAATCAAAACCAAGGTTCAAACCGAAATCAGACGTCCTCAGATGAGTTGCTTAAGCAATTCATGAAAACCCAAGAGGAAACAAATAAGACACAATATGAGACAAACCAGTTATTGATTGCCCAATTAAACCAGATCAAAAAGTCTTTAACTGATATACCTTCTACCTCGGGAGGTCTCCCAAGTAACACTGTTGTCAACCCAAGGGGTGAACTCAAGGCTGTCACTACACGTAGTGGTAAAGCTCATGTTGAACTCAAGGTGAAAAAGGACCCGGTACTTCCCACTAACAATGGAAGTGCTAAATACGTCTAACCTTCGGTTATCCAAAAATCTACACCCACAATTGCTCCTCAACCGTCAAGAATCGATCCTACTCTTTCACGATTTACGGTTAAAAGTTTGTCAACCAAACTTAGTGAGCAAAGATCAGCCAGATATTATTCCGAAATGCTCAATGCTGCTCCTGTCAGTATACTTGATGACAGTGATGATGACGAAGATACCACTTTCGTCAAAGCTATCACCACTCGGAGTGGTGCTGCTTATGAGGGGCCAGCTGGCCCTATTCCTCCTCCGTTGTTTGAAATGGAAAAAGAGACGGAAGATACAACGGACAAAGTGCAAATTCCAAACCCACAAAGTACAGCACCAGTCCATCCTCCGGTTGTCCCTAACAAGAAATCCAAACCAGGAGTTGTCTTTGAATCTATGGAGACTCCTGAAGTTGTAGCCCCTAAATCCAAACCTCATATTCCTTACCCATCGCGCTTAAATGAGCAAAAGCTCCGTGAGAAGGCTAGTCAACAAATGGACAAATTCTTTCAAATCTTTAACAGAATTACATTTTGACATAAGTTTTGCGGATGCTATCATTCTGATGCCCAAATTTGCATCAACATTCAAACACTTGTTAAGCAACAAGGAAAAACTGATTGAAATGGCTAAAACTCCAGTAAATGAGAACTGCTCAGCGGTTATCTTGAAAAAACTTCCGGAGAAGCTTGGAGATCCTGGAAAGTTTCTACTACCTTGTGTATTTCCGGGAATGGTTGAATGCTATGCCTTAGCAGATCTAGGTGCAAGCATCAACCTGATGCCTCATTCAGTATGGAAGAAACTTTCTCTTCCGGCTCTTACTCCTACCTGCATGACTCTTGAGCTTGCAGATCGTACCATATCTCATCCTCGCGGCATTGCCGAAGATGTATTTGTGAAAATAGGAAAGTTCCATTTTCCAGCTGACTTTGTGGTTGTTGACTTCGACGCAGATCAAAAGGTTCCTCTCATTCTTGGAAGAGGATTCCTTAAAACGGGCCATGCTCTTATTGATGTATTTAAGCATGAGATCACATTGCGTGTGGGTAATGAAGCTGTTACCTTTAACCATGATCAAACTTCGAGGTACTCCTCAAATTTTGATTCCGCTTCGGTTAACCGAATCGATGTCATTGACATTGCCTCAAAGGAGTACTCTCAAGAAATTGTTGGTTATTTTCATAATTCTGTGAGTGGTAATCCACCCACATCTTCTCTACCTGTCATTTCCGACTCTTCCCCTTCTCTCACTCCGTTTGAGAGAAGTGATTTCATTTTGGAAGAGATTGAGGATTTTCTCAAGTGTGATTCATTCCTAGAAGGGATTGATGACGCTGAGATTAATCTGGAGGGAGATATTCGTCTTCTTGAGAAATTGTTAAACCAGGACAATTCTCCTCCACTCCCTCCCGTTAAACTTCATAATGAGGAAATCAAATCAGTTGAGAAAAACGATGAATTTCCTGAGGTCGAACTCAAAGACTTACCACCTCATCTTGAGTACGCATTTTTGGAGGGTGATGATAAATTACCCGTCATTATTGCTAAAGACTTAAGTGATGAGGAAAAGACTGCTCTAATAAAGGTCTTAAAGTCACACAAACAAGCAATTGCTTGGAAACTCTCCGACATAAAGGGTATAGACCCTGAATTTTGTACTCACAAGATTTTAATGGAGGATGACTTTAAACCAGCAGTCCAACACCAACGAAGGGTGAATCCGAAAATCCACGATGTTATCAAACAAGAGGTTCTCAAACTTCTTGATGCCGGATTGATTTATCCCATCTCTGATAGTCCTTGGGTTAGCCCCATTCACTGTGTTCCAAAAAAGGGTGGCATAACTGTTGTCACAAATGAGGAGAATGAGTTGATTCCAACTCGATTGGTTACAGGGTGGCGTGTTTGCATTGACTATCGCAAGTTAAATGATGCCACCCGAAAAGACCATTTTCCTCTACCCTTCATGGATCAGATGCTCGAGAGATTAGCGGGAAACGAGTACTATTGTTTCCTTGATGGTTTCTCGGGTTACTTTCAAATTCCCATTGATCCACAAGATCAAGAAAAGACTACCTTCACGTGCCCTTATGGAACCTTTGCTTATAAACGTATGCCCTTCGGCTTATGTAATGCTCCCGGCACGTTCCAAAGGTGTATGATGGCCATATTCACCGACATGATCGGTAAAACAATGGAGGTCTTTATGGATGACTTCTCGGTCATTGGGGATTCGTTCCAAGCATGCCTCTCCAATTTAGAAAACATGTTGAAAAGGTGTAAAGACACCAATCTTTGTCTAAATTGGGAAAAGAGTCACTTTATGGTCAAAGAGGGCATTGTCCTCGGCCATAAGATATCAAAGAACGGGATTGAGGTTGACAGATCTAAAGTGGATGTCATTGCTAAATTACCTCATCCCACTACCGTCAAAGGTATTAGGAGTTTTTTGGGTCATGCCGGTTTTTATCGTAGATTCATACAAGATTTTTCTAAAATCGCCCGGCCTATGACTCATCTCCTTGAAAAGGATGCTCCTTTTATCTTCTCACCCGAGTGCATCAAAGCTTTTGAAACATTAAAGAAAAAGCTTACTGAAGCACCCATTCTAGTTGCCCCCGACTGGGATTTTCCCTTTGAGCTCATGTGCGATGCAAGTGATTTTGCTATCGGTGCAGTCTTGGGGCAACGAAAAGCCAAACACTTTCAGCCTATCCACTACGCAAGTAAAACCATGACTGAAGCTCAAACTCATTACACCACTACAGAAAAAGAATTGTTGGCTGTGGTGTATGCCTTTGAGAAGTTTCGGCCATATTTGATCTTGACAAAATGTGTAGTGTATACGGATCACTCGGCTCTCAAATATCTCTTTGCAAAACAAGATGCAAAGCCGAGATTACTCCGTTGGGTTCTCCTCCTGCAAGAATTTGATATCACAATACGCGATAAAAAAGGAGCTGAGAACCTAGCTGCTGATCATCTATCCAGATTAGAGAACCCACACCAAGATGTTTTCGAGAAAAAGGAAATAAATGAAACATTTCCTCTTGAGACACTCAGTGCGGTTGCTTTTCGTGGAGATTCTACTACCCTATGGTTTGCCGACTTCGCAAATTACCATGCGGGTAACTTCATAGTGAAAGGGATGTCGACCCAACAGAAGAATAAATTCTTCAAGGATGTTAAACATTACTTCTGGGACGACCCCTACTTGTTCAAAATCTGTGCGGATCAAGTCATCCGACGGTGTGTTTACGGACAGGAAGCTATTGACATTCTCAAAGCTTGCCATGCTGGACCCACTGGGGGCCATCATAGTCCAAACTACACCGCCAAAAAGGTGTTTGATTCTGGGTTTTATTGGCCCACAATTTATAAGGATGCCCAAGATCTCATCAAAACTTGTGAAGCTTGTCAGCGTCACGGAAATATTTCACAACGAAATGAAATGCCACAAAATGCTATTCAAGTTTGTGAAATTTTTGATGTCTGGGGCATTGACTTTATGGGGCCATTTCCATCATCTCGAGGAAATAAATACATTCTCGTGGCTGTTGACTATTTGTCAAAATGGGTTGAAGCAAAAGCTTTACCCACTAATGATGCCCGAGTGGTTGTAAAATTCCTGAAAGCTCTGTTTGCCCGTTTTGGAACTCCACGTGCTATAATCAGTGATCGTGGTACGCATTTTTGCAATGACAAATTTGATAAAGTCATGCAAAAGTATGGTGTAACTCACCGTCTTTCTACTGCGTATCACCCACAAACAAGTGGACAAGTAGAAGTTTCAAATCGGGGTATTAAAAGAATTCTTGAAAGGACTGTAGGAGAAAATCGTGCATCCTGGTCGGATAAATTGGATGATGCACTATGGGCCTTTCGTACAGCTTACAAAACACCCATAGGGTGTACGCCTTACAAACTTGTGTACGGAAAGGCATGTCATCTACCGATCGAATTAGAGCACAAAGCCTACTGGGCCTTGAAACATGCTAACTTTGACCTCCAAACTGCGGGTGATCACCGTAAAGTTCAAATGAATGAATTAAATGAACTCCGTGATCAGGCCTACGAGAACTCTTTGATCTACAAAGAAAAGACAAAGAAGATTCATGACTCTAAAATCAAGAACCGCGTTTTCAACGTTGGTGATCGAGTCCTTCTTTTCAATTCAAGATTAAAGATCTTCTCAGGCAAACTCAAATCCCGATGGTCTGGTCCATTCACTATCACAAAAGTTTATCCATATGGTACCGTTGAGTTATCTCAAGCTGACGGTCCTAATTTCAAAGTGAATGGTCATCGTTTAAAACACTACTTTGGAGAGGACATACCATTCATGGTTGTCCCGGATCTTCAAACTTTCCCCATGAACCAATGAATGCGGGGATCGAGTCAAGCTAGTGACTCGGTGATCAAAAACATTAGCAAAACATGGGTTTTCACCCGTGTCTCTGTTTTCTTTCTCTGTTCTACCACCTAGTGTGGGGGAGATGCCCCACATGTTGTATATATGTAAATTTCAAAAAAAAAAAATGTGTATATAAAATAATGGCTATTAGTATTTCCCTTTCACGTTCTAAGTGTTGGTTTAACAGCCAGTTCTTTGAATATTGAGGGCAATATTCAGTTCTAAGTGTGGGGGGGGAATTCTTGCGAATTTGATCAAATGTACCATCTAGTACCCCCATTTTTGGCCAAAATTTTAAAATTTTTTCTCACTTAGAACTCAATAAATGGTTATCAGTCCGCCATGTCTAACCCACATAAGGATTGGCTAATCCGAGAGCAAAATGGCTCTTGGTAAAGATATATCAAATCCGTTTATGGCTGACAATTTGCCGAAAATTGTATGGTATTCGACTCACCATATCTTTATAAGTGAAGAGTTGGCTAGCCCGCAAGGTTATGGCTTGTGGTTAAGGCAGTGAAAATCCATGATTGGTAATCAGCTCACCAAAGATAATAGTTGTAATTTATCTAAGAGTTGGCTAGTCCAGAAGCAAACGGCTTTTGGTAAAGACAAATCAAAACCGTTGACAGCTGATGATTTGCTCAAAATCATTTGGTTATCATTGTACCAAAGTATCACATACTAAAACATTGGCTACTCCAGAAGTAATGGCTTTTGGTAAAGAGAAAAATCCATTAAAAACTTCATAAAAGATTGCTAGGGACTAGCAATAGTTTAGTGTGGGGGATTGATGAGTGTCTAAATACTCATCATTTTATACCAATCTGAACTGCCAAAACATCCAAAAACACTCAGAAATGCATCAAAATACTGAAAATATTCCAAGATTGTGTTTTATATGTTTCAGATGCAAAATGTTTAAAAACAAATGAAAAACGAACAAAGTTTGCATAATTGGTAGTTTCAGTCCCTCAACTTTCAAAACTTGTCAAATTTAGTCCCTAAGCATTTGTATTGTAAGAAAAGTCACCAAAGGTCCTTTTTAAATAATAAGTTGTCATATTTAGACCTTTGGATGAAAAGTTTGAGGAAATTACAAAATTGGTCCCTACAGTTTTAAAATTGGCAAAAGTAGTCCTTGGAATTTCAAAAATGGAAATTAAAAATTGTGATCCTTGAACTATTCATATTTGGCAGGAAAGGACCTTTTAAGAACCTTGGAAAAATTACAGGTTTAACCTTTCAAGAATTCAGCAATTACAAGATTAGTCCCTATGTTTAAACATTTAACCAAAATCCGGATCAAACAAATATAACCCCATTAAATCCAAAACCCATCCCACTTATCACTACACAACCACACCAGCCCAACCCAATAACTAAAAACCCAAGCCCACTCACCCTTTTAACTAAATAACCCGACCTATCTTTTTAGTTAGTATAACCAGGTTTGACCCCAGTCAAACAACCCTTCTTCCTAGTTACCCGCCCAACCAGCTCAACCCACCATCCACCACCCTTATCCTGACACACCCACCCCTTATCACTTCCCTTATCCCTGCTAACTACCCAAGCATTTAATGCTTCTTCTCCCTTCCATCACCACAGACCTCTGTATTTTCCACTACCACTTTTTGGCGCCAAAAATGAAATCAAAGGCTAGGATGAATTCAAAGGCATCCAAGGGTTGGAGATTGATCAGAGGACCAAGACAAAGGTTTCCCACCATAGTATAGTATAAATAGCAATGTATTGTAAGCAAAAAAATGTAGTAGTTAAATTAGTGTAACTCGTTTTTATTGTTCAGTCTTTGCTTCTTGTAATTTTCACTTCAAGTTATCAATATAAGTTACTTTAAGTTTAAATGTTCTTGTCTTGTTAGAATTGAACTCATTTTCAATAGCAATTTAAGTTTCAAGTTATCTGTGAATTCGAATAAGTTTTAATACCATTAAGTCACCATTAAAAGCTCTAAATACCCTTGTAATAAGCTTACATAAGCTTCTTATAGCTTCTTGTAATCTTATTTAGTACCAATCAGTTCTAAATTTCAAATAAGGAAGAAAGTCAACGAAGGTCAACTCTGGTCAAATAAGCTACCATGGAGGTCAACAAGCTAAAAGTCTGGAAGCTTATGGTTTAGTGGTTCTGTGGAGAACCCATAGGAAGGTTCTTGGTCCTAGTTCCTTGTTTCTCAGTGCAATTCGATTGTAAGAATTTTCACAAGTTTTTGCTTTATTTCCTAGTTACTGTTCTAATGCTTATTAACTAGCTTATCTTTACTATTTCTTACTTATCAGTTACTAGTGATCATAGTTCATCAGTTCATTAAGTCTTAATTAGCATTTCATTCAGTTTCACTTAAAACTCTAAAAAAGTCAAAAAAATAGTCACACTAGGCATAGCTTATTTAAACTGCTTATTATTACTTTAAAAGATGTTAAATATCAATAATATAGGTCAGTAATCAATTAGAGTTCAATATCCTAGCTTATATCTAGCAGTTGCAGTTCAAAATCACAGCAGTCAACACCCTAAAGGGGTGTTTGGTTTAGGCAGTCAAACGGGTCAAAAGCTAGTTTTACTGTACATTTACCTTATGCCCAACTTTAGATCAGCTTAATTTAACTATAATAAGTTGTTTTGAAGATTAGATAAGCCTTTTAGATAGAAAACCAAGTTTTTTTTTTATGCCTTATGTTAATTTCAAGCTGTCAAAAGCCCAAATAAGCCATAAGCAGCCACAAGCTTATTTGGTCCTTCTTTTTGACATCTTTGGTGTCCCTTAGGTCTATATTTAGTATTCACAAAGTCCCTTATAGCCTTGGTTCATAAAATGCAAAATTCAGCCCACATGGCCACATCAGTATGCAAAACTGCATAATTTGCGTATTTTACCATTTTCAGCCAATTTTCATCGATTTTTCATTTCTTCGTCTTAAGGAGTTAGAACCTAAAATTTGGCACGCTTAGAGTTGGCCAGCTTGTGTACATCTATAATTTTTTGTTTGATTTTTAGAAAGCTTTTAAGCCCTTAAATCTAGGCTACAAATAGGGCATTTTTGCCCTGTGTCACAGCCAAATCAGATAAGCCTCAGCTTATTTAGAGCTTTTAAGCTCTTAAACCTGAGCTTTTTCTAGTTTTTATAAGCCACTTAGCTATAACACAGTCCATAGAAGCCCTTTTTCATAAGCTTATAACCTATCTACAAGCTTATAGCTTGATTCGTAGTAACTTAGTTCAAAAATAACAAACAAGCCAACTGCATAGTTTCATTAAGCTGTTTCTAGCTTATTCCATTAGAACAAAAAAAGATCCCAGTTTAAAAAGTGCTTGTTTCCAGCTTATAAGTATTTCTCAAAAGAAAAAACTCCAAAAAAATAAAGTTAGTAAAAAAGTACTTGGTGGGTTTCGAACCCGCGACCTCATGTACACAAGCCAAAGACTCACCCAGTGTACCCGTAGTGTTTTTTTTTGATTATTTTGTTACACCCTTTAATATTTAAATAGCACTTACCAGTTTAGTATAATTAGCTTATTAGCTTTCCAGCTTATTTGTAGCTTATTAGAAAAAGCAGTTGCACCCATTTTATTTTTTATAGCCTAGTAATCATATAAGTTATTTTATAAAAAAGTTTCGTAATTTTTAGATTAGTTTTACTATTTTTAAATCTATTTATTTAGTTTAATTAGTAATTAATTCATAATAAAAAATATAAAAGTCAAAAAAATATAAATCTTTTTTAGATAATTTTCTTTTGTCATTTTTAAGTTATAAAAAATATTAGAACACTTGTAGGGTTAATTTTACATATATCTTAGTTATAATCGCGTTGTATTTGATTCCCGATTCGCGTTTTAGATTAGAACAAGCAATATCAAATCTCGCAATCATCAGTCACTCTAATCCACACTTTTCACAGTTTGCCCATTCACACCTCATTGGAAAACGATCCGGGTGATCACTTGCCTGGTTTCACACTACACACGAGTATTCGTTCTGAGACTGCATATATTTATATATATACGTTTTCGGAACGGATCAAATTTTGACCCAAGCCATTACTGACTTGGATATGCCTTGTACATGAACATAATCAAATTTCTTTAAAACTATTGATGCACTGTTGAGTTTGGAAACATGGTCTAAAACTTTAATTTTTGGTTTCCAAACCCAACAAGCTGGGGCCTTAACAACATAAAAATGATCTCCCCAAACAGTATTAATCACTGCTTTTGGCTTAGTAGTATTAACTACTGCTTTCGGCCTAGCAGTATTAACAACTGTATTCTTTTGAATGGGACTTTTTACAGTTGAATGTGCTGTTTTTGAAAGATTTGACAATGTTTTAGCACCATTCACTGTTGGTTTTGTGTGAGCAGTACCAACTTGTCTAGCAATATTATTTAATATTGCTATTTTAGAAACATTTTGCTTAGCAGTATTAATAGATACTTGTCCAGATTTCATTAGCACTGCTCTTGGAACCATATTTCTTTTAGCATTGGGGTGAGTATTTTTAGAAAAACTTTGGTGATTCACCCCCTGAGCATATTTCCAAACAGGTTTTTGATAGTAATGACAATCATACAGCAAGTGTTCAAAACTACCACAAAAATAACAAGCCTTGTTAAACATCTCAAACTGACTTCCTAATCTTTGAGATATCATGCCATTCCAATTCCTTTGGTTCCCTCTAGGCCTATTGGTGTGCACCCTAGGTTGCTCAACTTGATTGACAGTGTTCCTAGTATTTTGTCCTTGTGAATTAGGTTTGACAAACTTTATCTTTTCAACACTAGGTTTAACTATTTTTCTCTCAGCCTTAGGTTAAGGTACTTCCTCATTCTCATCATCTGACTTCCAATCTTCAATAATTAGAGCATCAGGCCTCCTAACTGTCTTAGACTCTCCTACTTTAGTCATCTCTACTACAAGTTCCTTAAACGCTTCTAGACTAGTAAAAGACAAATCCTTTGTTGGAGGAAAAAACTTTCCTGTTATGGGAGGAGGAACTTCATTATAGCCTAAACCACTACCTTTCCGACATTTTTCAATAATCTGACAATCAATAATCTTGTTCACACTTTCAGATGCATGTTCATACTTATTAACAGTACGCTGAATAATTTCCTTTTCCTTCTGAACTACATCTTTTTCATTTTTAGCAACTTCAATTCTTCTTCTAAGCTCTTCAATAAGTTCATCTCTTACATAAATTTCACTCTTTAAAACATTGATCTTTTCTACATACTCAGACTCATTTGTTTTAAAGAATACAAGTCTTTTTGCCACTGACTCTAATCCTACACTGATACAAAAAGTGGTATTGGTCACACAAAAAATGTGTGACGATATGCATATAGTCACACACGTTTTTTTTTGTGTGTGTCACCAAAGGTCGCGCCACCATAGGTGGCATATGGTCACATTGTTTAGTTTGTGGCCGTTTTCATTGAAAAAGAGTGACCAAAACCCGAATATGTGTGACAAATTAGGCACAAGTTTTGTTGGATTAATCATTTTTGTGTGACCGTAAACACTTTATAGTCACACAAATGGTTTTTGAGAGTAACTATTGTTCGTCATTTGGCCACAAAATATATAATATATGTGACATTTGAGATGATTTATTCAAGTAAATGTGTATTTTGTGTGACTATTTCCCGTCCTATGGCCACATGAATATATAATAAATGTGACGTTTGTGATGATTTAGTCACACAACGTGTGTTTTTTTTTGGAGTTAGTCACATACAATTTAAAAAACAGTTGCCAAAAGTGTTAATAAGTGTGACCATATGCTATTTAAAGTGAAGAAATGTGTATTTTGTGTGACTATTGTTCATCCAATGGCCACTTGAATTTTATGTTTGTGTGGCCTTTTGTAATATTTAGTCACACAAAGCATGTTTGTTTTGGGTATTTAGTCACATACAAATAAGCAAAAAGTGGCCGAAAGTGTTAATAAGTGTGACCATATGCTGTTTAAAGTGAAGAAATGTGTATTTTGTGTGACTATTGTTCATCCAATGGCCACATGAATTTTATGTTTGTGTGGCCTTTTGTAATATTTAGTCACACAAAGCATGCTTGTTTTGGGTATTTAGTCACATATAATTAAGTATAAAGTGGCCAAAAGTGTTAATAAGTGTGACCATATGCTGTTTAAAGTGAAGAAGTGTGTATTTTGTGTGACTATTGATCATCGAATGGCCACATGATTTTTTTTTGTGTTGCCTTTTGTAATATTTAGTCACACAACGAATTAAGCAAACAGTGACCAAAAGTGTTAATAAGTGTGACTATATGCATCGTTTAGTCACATTTAAAAAATCAATATATATCAAAGCAAATTCAAATATATATCAAAACAAATTCAAATACAATAAAATTGGAATGTATATAACGGAACCAAATATAAAATTGGACCTCCTTTTATACACCAAGGAGTCCTAGTCGGCTTACAATACTTTCCTAAGTATCTATAATCTTTTCCATAAACAACTAATACATATCATATAAGCAGTACTAACTATATGAACCAACAATACTAACTTATAACTAACAGTTGTAACTAATACACTAGCAGTATTAACTTCGAGCAGTCTTAATCTCTGAGCAGTACAAACTTTTGTAGGAGTAACTTACACACCTTCAGAAGTATGGCAAGGAATTATCTCACTTCCACACCTAAGACTGCTCGAATTATCTCACTTCCACACCTAATCATGGTGAGCTTGAGCTTGTTAGCACCAACACAAACACAGAGCCGAAACTCAAATCTATAGAACAAATCTACATAAAGACAAGTAAACAATGTTAGTACCTATACGGCCATGTATGCAGATCATCTTCTGTTGATTTCAATACAAGACCTACCATTGATTGGTTGGTAGTCGGAGGCAAAGGCGCAAGATCTTCATCTACTGCCCATAATCTATTCCTTGCAAATCCATGCTGTTCCAGTGTACCGAAATTTGCAACCTTATGATATGTAAATTATAGTTAGTAACTAAGTTATTTTGACAAGTAAAAATGGTATAACAAAAATTAAAATAGCCATATAAACCTTAAGGTCTGGGGGTAAGCAATCATTCATAGGTACAGATGAGCCTTTAGCACCTTCCTGAACTTTTGTTGACCCTGGTATACAAAATTAGTCAATGATAAAGATAGCCGTATACAATCTAAAATAATCACAACGAACGTCTGGCATGAAAACATAAATATCCAATACCTCTATCAGTGAATGCATTTATTCATGGTAAAAATATGTTATTTTATTTTGCGGTTATTAAAGGAGGCAACACATGTCAAAATGGGCAAGTTTTTATATACGTTGAGCTGATATGAAATATACAGTATATGGTTTGTGTGTTATAACTATAACAACAATTATCTAATTCCAGATATTGCGATTTAGTTAGTTGTGTGGGTTAACAATACACCTTTCATGACTCGGGACTTGTTTAACCTATTTTCTTTTTAGCTAATGTAACTTTAACCATATGACCCATTGGAGAGAAAACATAATCAGAATAGAACCATCCATGTGTGGATGGGTTAAAGGTGTCATCTCTGGCAATTATACTTGTGAATCGCGAGCACAAGATATATTTATGAGCAAAGAATTTACATAGCTTGTTAACACCGCTTAAAAAGCAGCATTGGCATGATAAAAATTAAATAATATTGGGTCGTACCTGCTGATGAGGTTCCTTGCAGAACAAGGAACACACCACACAATACAAAAGTTCCCGTCACAAGAATCCATCCAAAAATCACCAACCTGTCTTGGAATTCTTTTTATTCTTCAAAAGATTCAAATGCATTGCCGTCATCCCAGTTGGCAGCAGGATGGTTAGCCAATGTTGTAGGATATTTCGGCTCATGATGATACATGGCACTTGTTGGTGACTGTCAAACATACACTACAGGATATTTTTCCTATTTTCATAATAGGCGCAAGTGAAAACTGAAAAGGTTTAACAGTAATAATTTTAAACCCTTTGATTATTGTATCGGCCCATGGCTTCTCTTGTAGAAGAATTATGTAGGAGTCACATAAGATATTAATGCAAAGAATAAAAGAACTACCTGAATTTTTCCCTTCCTAAAAGTTCTGTTGCCAATAAGCTTTGCTCTACCGTTGTCGCGCAGTCCACCTGCCAATATTTCACTTGCACTAGCACTTCATTTACAAGCACGACTAGCGGATCTCGTGTAAGAGCATGACCATTGGTTATGTTAATAGGCAACATGTTGCCCTCTCGATCTATAGTGTTTACTAAAGTTTCATCTCCATCTAGCCATATTTGTGCAACATCAAGTCCAGCTTTGACTAAACTACCCTGTAGTGTTTATAACAAAAGTCAAACAAAACATTACCATGTTTACTAGTAAAAGAGTCAACTTTTGGGTACTTACCGGATTGATTCTAAGATCCAATATGTATGACTCGACACCCTGGTTTTCCAGTTCATTAATCGCGTGTTTCATATCAGCAGCGGCAGTCTGTTAACATTATGAAGGGACTTGAGTGTCACTAACTCCGGTTAATGTAATATAGACTAAGATTGGATTTTTAACTATTAGGTACCTGTGAGAAGGCTAGTAACTTTACATATCCAGTCTTGGACACATGACCATCTGGAATTCTATGAGGAATGATGGTACTTGAAATTGGCGAAAGCCTAATGTACTCACGAGGTAATCTCACCTCTCTAAAACTAGAGTCAATGGCTAACTTTTTGCCTTGTGGAACACAACAAACATCAGAATTAATAGTTCTTTTTTGAGCTTCTGGGCAGCTGCCAAAAAAGATGTTAATGTTGCAATGCAGTAAGCTCACATTGTGCAGTAAGCTCACATTGTGCACTTTTTGCCCTGTGCACCAAAAAAGACGTTAATGAAGCAATACAACATAAAGGAAGAAAATGCAGTAAGCTCACATTGTGCACTTTGACTGTAACACTCGTGCCAACATGACCTCTGAGCTTCTGTGCAGCTGCCTCACCACTAATCCCGTTAAGCCTCTCTCCTGATCGTAAACATAAATAAATCTTGTGAGTGTACAGATCATTATAAAGATACGCAAAACAGTACTAGTAATACAAAAATTCAAGATGAAATGTATCTTGTTGCTGTACGAAAACTCAAATAGATAAACAGACAAATCCTAAATAGGATCAAAGATAATTGCAGCTATCATACCATTTATTTCCATTAACTCATCTCCTATGTAGATTCCAGCTTTAGCAGCTGGGCTACCTTCAACACAAGATAGTACAACCTAGAGCAAGAAATTCAAGGTTTTAGCAGCATACAAATTTAAAAAACACACACTGAAATATGTAAAGGTTGGATATAGTCACCGACCAAATGACCAGTTTTGGGTTCAGTATTGACAAAGAGACCAACTCCTTGCACATTTCTATCACTTCCAATTCTAAAACTTTGGTATTCCTGCGAGCATGAGTCGTTACTAACCATTACACTTAGTGTTTTAGAAGACAGACAAGTATATGCTTTATTCAATACAAGACAACTAAACTAAATTGGCATTCGGTTGGTGCACCTTTGGACTGATAATGCAAGTGAAAGGATCTCCGAGAGTAGAAACCATTCCTTTTATCTTACTGTATGCTGCATCAGCTGTTCTAAGAGGAAACATTTCCACCATTGTTTGCTGAAATTTATAGTCCCAATCTGCAAAACAACAGGCCTTTCTTCATTAAAACATAGAATATCAGTTCAATTATCATCTTTGTAGACTCATTCTTTCTATATGAAATCAAGTGATGTTCTACTAACAAGTATCCTCTTATCTAATAATATAAAACAGGACTTAAAGATCAAAACCAAATCCTACCTTGATGATTAAAAGTCGGGTCAACAAAAGTCTCTCTGATCAAACCCCACGTCTCTACAAGCGTTCGCTGAACGACATTCACCTGCCAAAACAAATTATCAATTTTACAGTCCTCTAGTATCCGGGCTATACTTACAATAAATAATCATGACAACACAATTCACCCATACAAATTAGTACATATCAAAACTTAATATCAACCAAGGGTGTGTTTTGGATCGCTAACTTAAAGTTTTTTAAACAACATACTTGGTTAACTGGTTATTGCATTTTTCTTAAAGCTATGGATGAAGAAAAGTGGTTATGCTAATTAACTTATTAAAAAGCTGTTTCAATAATCACTTTGGATTCAAAGTAACAAACTTACCCCTGACTTAAATAAGTTATTTTCTATAAGCTGATTACCAAATTGTTTATATAAGCCATAATGAACACTAGCTAAATAAACTTAAATAAGCTGTTTAAGTATTAGAAAAATTAAGGATGATCAAAGCAACACCTCATGAGTCCGAGAAGCCGGAAAGGCTATAGTCATAGACTCAGCCATAGCAGGAGAATCCAAAGAAAGCGAAACCGCAGCAGCAAGCCCAATCAAACCATTAGCAATTCTCTTAACCAACTTTCTATTAGATTCACCTGACTAATCATCACTTCCAACTTGTAAGCTCACTTTAGTCTTGGTCAAACCTTGAGCTACTATCAATCCCTTACACTTACCATGCTTCCCACCAAAACTAGTACTCGAACACAAAACAGAAGTATGCTTCCCACCAAAACTTGCACCTTTAAGAAGCAGATGAATCACCGAAAAGGGCGTATAATAAACGACATGTAGAAACAAAACCAACAATCAATAGTAGAATCAAAACCAACAATTAATCAGTTTCATAATCCAAAACTAACAAAGCATTAGTAACATCCTGTTTACTCAACTGATTAAAGAAGGTGGATGCACATGCAGGTGCAGATGTGGTGGTGGTGCGAGTGGTGGTCTTGGTGCGAGTGTGGTGGTGGTGCGAGCGGTGGCGTTGGTGAGAAGAGTGTTGAGAAAAAAAAGAAGAAGAAGAAGACCAGATCTATCTAGTTTTGGTGTAAATGATATTTGGGATGTTCAATGAAATATTTGGGAAGGAGAGCAATTTGATTTTGGGGAAAAATTTAGTCAGGGATTGTGAAAAGTTGAGAGGGAAATTTTATTTTGGGAAAAACTAAGTGCGTCACATGTAAAATATTACTTCATATGATTTAGTCAATTTTAAATTATGTGTGACAAACTTGACTATATGATTTAGTCACTTTTAAATAATGTGTGACAAACTTGAATATATGATTTAGCCACATACACAATTATTTCATGTGACCATATATGGATTTTGGTCACACAGTTCAATTGTATGACATATATTTGTCACATATGTATATATATATAGTGTGACTAATGTTTCAAACTTATTTGTATCTGTCACACGTCCCAAGTTATAAGTGACTAAATAATAAAAAAAAAATTACCAGTTACCTCTAGTCACATAAATATTCAAATGTGTGACAATGAAATTCCGAAATGGTCACACAAGTCGGATCAAGTGTGGCTGTTTATTTTATTCTGGTATATTTAGTCACATAAATATCTGACTGTGTAGCCGTTCAAAAAACAGCATGCGTGACAAAATCCCATATTTGTACTAGTGCTAATTTATAGGCTAAACACTATAATTCAAACTTTCTTAAATCTTCTATCAGTTTATTATTCTGAGCGTTAAGTGACTCAGCAATATCTAAACAAGATTTAAAAGAACAACCAGAATCATTAGATACCTCAGAGTCAGAACTTGAAGATGAGGAAGAGTAAGCCATCAAGTCATTGTTGGGTCCTTCTTCAGCTTGGCCAGTCCAATCATAGCCACCCAAACCATCACAAGATACCAAAGCTGTAGAATTACTTGTTTCCACAGGCACAGTTCTCCTTGAGCTTTCTCCATTCTTGTAGTCATGTCTCCTTGGTGCCCTGTACTCTCTAGCAAAGTGTCCCTTTTTGTGACAGTTATAGCATTTCACCTTGGACTTGTCAAAGCCAATGTTATCATTCCTATTGACTGTCAGCTTCCTTCCAGTTTTCTTCAAGAATCTCTTAGCTCTCATTGTCAACATAGCCATCTGCCATCTTAAATCCATCTCTTCCACATCATCTAGATGAATTTGTTCCATATCCTAATTAATCAGCTGAGGACTATTGGGTTGACTAGCCAAGAAAGCATAAATCACAACATCACTCAAGTTGTCAACATTTGTTGAGTTAGCAGCAGTCATTTGAGTGCTAGCAGTAGTAACTTCATGAGCAGTAGTAACTGCTTCATTGGTATTGCTAGTGTTGTTATTAGCAGAGGACATGAATACCATATTCTGTGAGTTTGTACCTGAGCTAGGTGATCCTTTGACCTCTGGTTTATACACCTTCAAATTATTGTAAAGATCATCCACGCTCATTGTGTCAAGATCAGGTTTGTTTCTCCACACAACAACATATGTGTTCCATTCAGAGGACAAGCTTCTCAAAAACTTTTGATTCATATCTTTCTGAGAGATCTGCTCACCCAAAATCTCTAGTTGACTTATACTCTTTTGAAGTCGATCAAAGGTTTGATCCAACATCTCAGAACAATCAAACATTTATTAATTCGATTTGGTTTTAAGGGAAGTCTTGTGTCAAAGTGACCAAGCCTAGATCATTGGGGATCTAGTTGGGGTTTGATATTTCCGGTGAGAAGTCTTTGTGGTCTAAGTGGTCTTTGTGGTTAAGTCGAATCACGAGTCCTTGAGGGTGGTTTCCAAGGGCGGAATACCGTTGGGGAGTAGCTCTTCTTAGTGAGCGCTGATCTTTGTGCATATCGGTGGAGCGAAATTGTAACGGTTTTAGTCCACCGAAAGGATTATACTTAGTGAATAGTATAGTGTCGTGGATCCGCAACTGGACGTACGGATGGTATAAACCCCGCATCCCGAACCAGTATATATCATGGTGTCTCTTTACTTACTTTATATACTTTGGTTGTGATTGTTATAGTGGTTGTTATTGTGTAAACCACTTGGTACTCTTTGTGGCTTAAAGTTTTTAAACACTCTAAAAGCCGAAGAGACCGTATTCACCCCCCTCTACGGTTCTACACGATTTAAATTGTAAAAGGGTGTTTTAGAATAAATTTATCATCCTTCCTTATGGTTATTTTGGTATAATAAAATAGTTTTATCAAAACTGCTTATTTGCTTAAAAATAAGCACTTGGAAGTGCTTATTTGGTCTCAGTTGGTTTTGGTTTTGCTTGTTTTGGTGTTATCTTGGTCTCGGTAAACAAGGAAACCCGTATAGGGTATGGTCCGTAGCCCAAGGGGACTTGGTTTTGATTTTGCTTATTGTCGTGGCTTATTGTGATGTTGAATAAGTGCTTATTTAGTTTTATTTAACTTGAAATGCTTATTTGGGGTTTGTTGTTCTTGGTATACAAGGATAACACAAGGGTTGTTTGTTTTATGCTTATTTGTTTATGGCTTGTTGTTTGAGCTTATTTTGTTGTTTGTTGTTTCGGAGTGAACAAGAACCCGTAAGGGTTCGTTTGTTTTGGTAATGGGCCGCAAGCCCATAAGGGGCGTTTGGTGTTTGGGATAAACGTGCCGAAGCCCATTTGATATTGGGTTAGATTTATGTTTGGTTTTTGTTTAAGTTTATTTTAGTGTAAAGTTAATACGTTTAATTATTTACGGATATTGGATTATCGAACTAACGTATTTATTTATTTTGACATTTGTGCTCATGGGAAAGTTTCGGATACTTTTGGGATCATTACTTTGGAATCAGACTATACATATACTTAATGGACTAAATATATTTGGATTGAGACTTGGGTATCGGAAAAATCATTGGACTTATATTGCATTGAATACTTTTGGACATATTGGACTTGTAATGGATTAAATTGGACTTATTGGACTCGTAACGGATGTAATATGTTAGTGCAAATGTTACGACGTTTAATCTATACAATGTTTTCATGTTTTAATGATGACAAACATGTAACTTGTAATACATAACGTAAAGTACACAAGTTACTCGTTTACACAAATCATCAATGCCGGAACGCATCAACATCTATCGACGGCTCAATTCTACATCAATTAAGATATGAACAAACTCTATACCAATTTTGTTAAGTGATCAAAGAAAATATTTTTTTCCTTAAACCTCACATTTTTATAAATGTGACAACATTTTTACAAAAATAAACTAGACAAATTATTTTTGTATTTATAAAGAAATGTTTTAAAGAAAAATAAATTTGAATTTGAAATTTGAATTTCAAATTTCCAACAGCTATTTTTCCCGCCTAAATCAAATAAATTTTCACCACTAAAGGACAAAAAGAGGAGCGTCTGTCGGGACAGTCCCGTAAATAGGTGACGGTCCCTTATAAGGTTTAAGGGACCGTCCCCGCTCCTCCGAATGCCTATAAATACAGCACTGTTTCCTCAGAAAAACTAGACCTCTTTGCACAAAAATATTATGTTCTTTCTTCCTCCTTCTTTGATCACTATAACTCTTTGGTATGTGTTTATAAGTGATCCCGTCATCCTATATCTCAAGTGCAAGAGAAGAACACTCGAAGTCGTCAAGAATCGAAGTGTTACAATGTATTCCACATACACACACACGTAACTTGTGTTACGATTCTCTTCTTCCTCCAAACTCTCTCTTTTGTACATTAGTGTATCCGACTTGTGTGTGAGTCCTGATTAGGTGTGTAAGTGTAAATCCGGACAAAGTGTAAGTCCGTGGGTGATTGTGTAGATTAGGACGGTGTGTACGTCTGTAGGTGATTGTGTAGATTAGGACGGTGTGTACGTCCGTAGTTCATTGTGTGTAGATTAGGACGGTGTATACGTCCGTGTGTAGACTAGGACCGGGTGAAGGTCCGTGAAGAATTGGATTGGGAGAAGATCCAAGTGGACGGGGTGATCGTCCGTGTGAAGATTAGGATGGGGTTATCATCCGTGTGAAGACTTGGATTGTGTGTGAATCCAAGTAGACAAGAGTGCTTTTTCGTGTAGCCACGTGGGCTTTTGTGTAGATTGGTTCTAGCTAGGATTAGGACTCGACATTCCGCTTAGTGTCGTTAAATTGGTGCAAGCTTTGGTGTACGGTTTGTTCCACCTAAAGGGAGCGTGTTTACTAGTGAAGTAATTCTCGAGTTGGGTACTCGGGGAGTGGAGTAGGGCGAAGAGGTGCTTCGTGCCGAACCACTATAAATCATCGTGTCTGGTTTGCGTTTTCTCTTCTCATCTCTTTACTTTCTATTCTTGCATTTATCGTTTTACATTTATACTTGCTTTGAGTTTTTGTGTTCGTGATTTGTTGCTTATATTGTGATTATGCAAACACATAATGCAACACCCATCTAAAACATGCCACTATTGGCGGTCCCTTAAACAGATCGACAGTCCCTAACACATAAGGGACTGTCAGTATATATATGGGACCGTCTACAGAATCTGAACAAAACTAATTGTAATCTCTCTTACTTGTTCTGTGTGTTTGTTGTTGTATGTTAGATATAATTATACATACTTGCTATGAGTAACATAACCGATATTCATATTTAGTCACATTTGATCGTGAATTTGATACGAAACATTTAAGATTTTAATTAGGAACGTATTTACCCCCCTCTACGTTTCTACAATTGGTATCGGAGCCACGTCGCTCTAGTTTTCAAAACAAATGGTTTTTAAAATAGAGTACGGTCCACATATCAAATTTCTCATTAAGAGGGATTAAATATGAAAAGTGTTTAGTTGCTAAATCTGCGCTAAAATGCTTTGTTGTTTTATTCGTACTAGTTTTGTTGGTTAAATGCACTGCGTATACTAGCTTGAAGGAAATGAATTTATACAAGAAAAACGTGTTTTTGTTTACTGGTGACGGTCCCATATATATGGACGGTCCCTTAAATATTTATAGGACCGTTAGTATTTAATGGACCTTAACCAGAATAGTGTCAATTTTGAAAATTCATATAAAATCAACCGTAAATCCGTAGGAGTTGTGTCACCCGCCATTTTAAAGGTAATTGAGTCCAATTTCATTTAAAAATAATTTCAAGTATTGATTCCAGACTTAATTAAGTCATAAATGCAAATTGCTACATAGCAGTCAAAACCGTATGTCACGTTTTAACGTAAAACTAGCTTTTTGCTATTTCTCTCGAGTCGGACTTCTTTAGTAAATGAATTTTGAAAAATGGTGTCTTTGTCTTTTCAAAATATCGATCTTAATTAATTTTTGAAATGGGGAGGACAATTCTTTTCGAAACAAAATCAAGCAAGTATACATTGTTGTATCTAACATACAAAACGATTATGAATATCTTTATGTTCGCTATGCTAAATGATTATGTGTTTTCTTATGTTATAATATGTTAGTAACTCTCTTAGATATATAGACTAAGTTGATTAATCATGTATGACGAAAACAATTGTCTTACACAATTATCTTTCCAAAGGTTCAAGTGTTAAAACGTGTCACCTTAAAATATTTAACACTTCTTCAACATGATTTCTAAAACATTACATGCACTTATCTTGGTTGGCCTTAGGTTGTCTAACCAAGAGAAAGGTTTATAATAATACATTAGTATTTAAGTAAAAGAAGATGTATTTTCAAACTTTGCATGTGTTTGAAAACACACAAATTGTTTTAAACATACAGTATTTTACAAGAGTTTTGTTTTATATAAAAATTGTTAGGATAATTATTTTTATACTCATGAAATGTCAAAAACTATGAATATTATACATAATAATAAATAGTTTTTCATACACAAAATAAATGACAATAACATGTTATTATCATTAAACTCACACATACAACAAGTATTAAATTTAATGGAACACATTCCATAAATCTTTATTTATTTTCTTTATTAAAAAGAGTGGTCGTGAGGGTCAAGAAAGATTTCAAGCATATATCAATTCATTATTCGAATTATAATTGATATCATTATCGAATCTAATTGATAAGTTTTTTGTAGTGTGGATATGAAATTCGAGTCATTATTTGTCTAGCTTCAAGATATAACAAAACATATCATCTTGAACCTACATACTCAATCACACTCGATTGTTATGAAAATAATGACGTCCTTCTCAAGACGAAAAGAAAATGCATCAGATCATAACTCACACTTGTGTTGATGATGTCATATTAAGTCTTCTTGTCCAATGGTTGTGTTCCAAATATTAAACTAATATGTTTAAAATATGCTCAAAATACACAACGAAGTATGATTGACGACTTGGATGTTTCATCCGAAATATTCAAGCAGTTTACGTTGCAACGCAATTTGTAAATGTGTCATTTCTGAAAAACCAAACACGAGCAAACAAACAACATATGTAGACTTTGCTCATGAACGACTCAACACTCAAAATCACATGAATTTCTTACATCAAAAGATTGACAAAGGATAATTTATATCCTATGCATTTCATTCTCTTTGTAACATGAATGGTTATGTTACAAGAAAATACATTATATCTTGTTTAAAAAATATAGGGTATTAGATTGTGACAACTGGTAATTTAGGGAGCCATTTTATTACCGCTTTTCTTTAAATTTGGCGACATAAACATTTTGAACGTAACCTTTTGGAAACTATGTTGATTATGACTCGTATTTTGGTTTATTTACATGGATTATAATGTCGTTGAATTATTCGTGTGAGATTAATTTAGGCACTACTCCGACTCCGGCACTAGGAAACCTAATAAGTCAAATTTAAACGAGAAACGATCACGTTTTATTTTATAAACGTATTTGTTATCAAACTCGATGGAAAAGAATTTTTAAGACAAATGGTGACGATTAAAAATTTAATCGGTGATGTTTAATATCTTTCGAGAATAAAAACTAGTAACCTCGAGAAAGAATAATAAAAATTATCCCACTAGTCCTTGCACCGACTCCTTAAGTGAAATAAAGATGCAACACAAGGACCTTTTTGTAATTTTCGGGTTTATATACTAACCCTAACCCTCTCTTTTATTTTTATTTCATTTCACTTCATCTTCCTCACAAAACCCTCTCTCCCTCTTCTCTCTACTGCCGCCGCCGGCAACCCAAGAACCACCACCGCCGCCGCCTTTATAACTACACCGCCACCACTACAACA
The DNA here is from genome assembly GCA_021014915.2 of Artemisia tridentata subsp. tridentata. NCBI lineage: Eukaryota > Viridiplantae > Streptophyta > Magnoliopsida > Asterales > Asteraceae > Artemisia > Artemisia tridentata. The sequence continues at coordinate 169,388,691 of CP139507.1, read as the reverse complement.
CTCCTCACACTCTCCTCTTTCTTGTGACACCATCCACGCGCTACCAAACACCATCACCACCTCGTTTTATTCACACCGCCGCCACCAAACACTACCACCATCATTGTTATACTTTAACTCCATAGATCCATTGAAGATACGGTAAGAAACGCATTTTTACGCGTGGGTTGACTCACCACCGAGTCAACTCGTGGTTAATAATGATTTTTCGGGTTAAAAACAAATGGGTTTTGATGTTTTGAAACAAATAAAAATGATTGGTATCAAAATGGGTCGTATATGTGTCGTGTTTTTGTGATGCCGAGAGCCTAAGCTCACGGGTTTGGGCTTATTTTCGGTCTTTTAATTCTTGTGGCTATGTTGTTTTGTTGATATTATGGTGAAACCGAGAAAACCCTTTGGGTTTGTTTGTTTGTTTCGGCGTGAAAAGCTTAGCCGAGACCCTCATGGTCTCGGTAATGCTCGTGGACTTGGAACCATTTTGATGTTACTCTCATTATTATTGTATTGTTGTTCTTGTGGTTGTGATGTTTCATTATTTTTGTTTATGTCGAATGAGTATTGCTCAACACCGATTCGTATGAGTCGCATTATATTGTGTTATTGATGTAAATATGGAGCCGAGAACCCTTTGGGTTCGTTTGTTTTGTTTCGGCAAGAAAAGCTTGAGCCGAGACCCTCATGGTCTCGGCAATGCTTGTGAGTTTGAAACCATTTTGATGCTACTCTTGTTATTATTGAAGTTGGTTGGTGAAAATGGGAATCGATTGTGTGACGATTATTAGTTGACGGAGATTAGGTTAGACGTGTGTCGTAGTCGACCACGAGTGGTTGAAGTGGATTGCGATGATGAGATTTAAATTATTATATATATTGTTTGGATGTGGATTGATATAATAAGCCGAGAGGTCATGACTCGGACTTGTGACTCGAAACAAATAATAACTCAAGATAAAAATAAAAATGAACTCGAAACATACGTATAAATATATATGTATGCAACAACGATAATCGCGTGAGCGTTTTCAAATAAATAATAACAAGTATATTATACTTGTTGGTTTATTAAAAGCAAAACTAAGGTTTTTATAAATAAAAGAGTTATTAAAAGTTTCGAGGGCACGCAAATCTAAGAAGAGTATTTATGAGGATTAGTTATGTTTTGTGATTCTAGCACCAAGTCTCGGATCAGTTGACGTCAATAACCTCAACCCACATGGTTATCGGACTTATTGGGCTGACGAGTCCAATAAGAGCCCCATAAGCATATCGGAAGAGACTTATTAATGTACAACTCATCCTTATGACTTACCTAGTATGATTATTGAGTTTTGGATAATAAATTATTCGAAAGAGTTACGAGACTTATCGGGTTGACGAACTCGATAAGAACCCGACAATTCGTTCGCATAATTTATCAAATCAAAACTTAGTCATACGTCCTTGATTGCGAGTCGTCTTGATCTTATTTTCTATGTGGCGTGAGTACACTTGAGTCGTGTCATGTCACCACTACACACCCGTCGATACCAAACACTAATAACGGATATGAGCAAGAGATTTTGGAATTTAAAACGGAATCTACTCGGGATGGTTTACTTTTTGAAGCTTTTACGTTTGAAGATGATGTTAAGGTTAGTTTACATTATTAGGTTGTGCCGAGTCCGAGAGTGCTGGTATTTGAGAGTCGGCGATTAATTTGCTTCAGTAGATCTTGTTTGTGCTTTGCTGCTTGAGGTGAGTTTCATAGCCCCGCTTTTACTCTTTTAAACGTTTATTTAAATTCGGGGGAGAAAACATGCAACTCTTTTTCTAGACCTGCAACTACTTTTTGATTTGCTTATGTGTTGACTAGTTAAGGGTTAGATGCGCGGTAGATGTTGACTTAGTCTAGGGTAGCAATCTTTTTCTATAACCGTGGTACCTAGCTAAGAATAGATATCTGCTTACGACCTAGACCAGGCTAGCAATCCCTTGCTAGAACCGTGTCACCTGGCTAGAGTCGCTTAGGGCCCTACTTGAGATCTCGTTATGATTTTGGAATGATTTTATTTTGGAATGATTTGGTTTGGAATGATTTGGATTTGGAATGATTGTTGGAATTATGGAATCTATCTGCCCTTAGTCCTACATAGCAAATAACTCTCTATCAGGTCTGCTACTAAATTTGTGATTAAACCTATGAACTCACCAGCGTTAGCTGACCTTTTTAGCATGTTTTCTCAGGTAATTGATGAGGTTTACCTTGCTTATCACTTTAGAGGCTTGGCGTATGGCATGGCTAAGGATCAATCTGCACTCTGATAATGTTATGGGGACCTAACTTATGTATTTTCTTTTGGGCCTTCCTTTAAATACTTTTGGTTAAATGTAGACTTGCTACGCAAATTTCGGAATGTTTTATGTATCGGATAATTCTATCCTGCTTTCTATACTTGTGTCTTATACCAATTTCGTAGCACCCCGAAAGCTTGATTAAGTCTTCCGCTGAACCAAATTTTGGGGGTGTTACAGATTGGTATCAAAGCTTAAGGTTATAGAGAACTAGGTGTATTTTCTAAAACCTAGACAATAACCGTTTTCAAAAATTGATCCTCGACCAAGGCATGCCATCCCGCCAAGCCGAAGTTATACGATTTGAAAACTGGTATATTATGATTACATGATTTGGGTTATATTGGGTACTTATATGCGGTGATTGTTTGAACATGTTGGTATAATGCGGTACACTTTGTTGAATTATTTTGGTTATGATTTTGGTTTTGAAACGGGTTATTTCATATGCTTATACCTACCCTATGACCGTTGTCACAGACGATGCCTTCTTTAGCTCATGATATCCGTGAGGAGATTTCTACTCCTGCACCCCGCTTTTGGCGGACTATGATGACATCTGATCAGGACGATCCCTATGAGATCGTTCGACACTCGGCTTTCACATCGTCATCAGTTGCTCTTATGCCACATGTCTCACCTACTACTCAGCCATCTTCATCAGCTGGTCGCTCTAGCTCTATGCGACAGCTTACTCTACACCAGGCTTTGTCCAGAGCCCAGACTCTTCGACTCACCAGCAGTCCCACTCACATGGGGCGATCACTATCACCACCTGTGCGTGTCACTGCTCACTCTCTACCGTCATCATCATTTGCTTCATCATCTCGCAGACGACCCCGCTCCCCTACTCCATCATCCCACGACTCACCCGCCCCTCAGTGACGTCGTGTCAGTGATTCACATTCAGAGGGTGATGATGAGGATGAGGACGAGGAGGAGGAGGAGGATGATATTGCTCCAGATGAGGCCGCTCCACCAGCTCAGGGACTTGCACCCTTAGTGCACTTACCCGAGCCAGACTCTCCCGATCACATACCTGAGCCCGATTCTCCTGATCATCCTTTTGAGCTAGCATCACCACCTCATTCACCAGTGCCCGACAGCCCACTAGCCCCAGATGCTTCATCGGAGGTTGCTTCAGAGACGGCAGCCCATGGAGAGACGGGACAGATTTGGGGACAGATCGCTACCATTGAGCAGAGGATCAGTCAGATAGCTGACCGACTAGTGGGGGTCTCAGCAGCTAGGTTCGGAGATGTTGAGAGGGACATGGGAGTGTTGTTTAGTAGAACTACATCCCTGAGGCTTGATCTAGTGGACTGGAGTGATGCATTCAGAGACTTACAGAGAGGACTTTTGACTGCTCGTGACACCGACAGAGCTCTTTGGTGCAGGGTCGCCGCGCAGCAGGCTTTGATTGATCAGCTTAGGAGTGATCGTGAGGCGGACCGCATTGAGATTACGTCCATGTGGACACAGATGGCAGACCTAGAGGCCGCTTTGAGAGAGATTCGCCGTGCTCATGGCTAGTTATGCTTAGACTTATGATGGTTGTACTATCTCTAAACTAAGGAGTCCTTAGTTAGAGGTGTAGTGTTGTTGACTATGTTTGTTACTTTTAGTTATCAGTACCGCCTTTGAACGATCAGTTATCTTTATCTTCCGTTGTACTTCGAGAAACTTGTTTCGTTACCAGTGTTATTATGGATGGAAATTTTTGAGAAATATCGTTTTAAGCATAAATTGTTTGTGTTGTGAACGAAATCGTATTCTTATTGTTGTGATTAGTATTCATGTTGGTGTTCAACCTTGTGATGACCACTTTCTGGTATGATGTTGCATATTGTTTGAAATCTCATGACTCTTATATCTTGTTATTCAGATCGATGGCTCCAAGACGATACCCAGTTAGGACCACCCGTACAGTGCCTACTGTTGTCAACACGGGTCGTCAAGGCCATCGTCCGATTCAAAATCCTCGTGGTCAGAATACCGACAACCAGAATACCAACAATCCAACTAATGAGGAACAAAATGTGAATGATCAGGGTGTCAATGGTCGCACTCCACCAAACACCCCTCCTGACAATCAAGCTTTAATTGAACAACTCGTGGCTCAACGTGTTGCTGAAATCTTAGCTGAGTCTAATCACTCAAATACTTCTGCTGGAACTCCACCACCTGTTAGGAACCGTGGTTGTACCTATAAAGAATTTAGCACTTGTGGGCCAACTGAGTTTGGCGGAACCGAAGGGGTTGTTGTGTTAATGAGGTGGATGGAGAAAATCAAATATGTGTTCGTTGTCAGTAACTGTGAGGAAAACACCAAGGTGAAGTATGCTACCTTCTGTTTGAAAGACGAAGCATTAACTTGGTGGAACAACTACCTCAAGTCTATTGGGAGTGAAGTAGCTTATGCCATGACGTGGGATCAGTTTAAGACCTTGTTGATTAAGACCTACTGTCCAAGGAATGAGGTTAAGAAACTGGAAATTGAATTCTGGAATCATAAGGTGAAGGGTACTGACATGACAACTTACAACCGTCGTTTCCAAGAATTGTCACTATTGTGCCCCGAAATGGTTCGTACTGAGGCACTCAAGATTGAACGCTACACTGATGGATTGCCACTGGCTACTAGGAATGATGTAATTGCTGCAAATCCGACTAACCTCCATGAAGCCATTACCACAGCTCAACGTTTGATGGATTCACTAGTTCTTGAGTGTGCAGATAAGGGGAGGAATGATAAGAGGAAAAGGGAGGATCAGTCGAGGGGTAATGACCACCCAAACAAGAGACAAGAAGTTGCCAAGGTTTATGCTATTGCTGATGGGGAAAAGAAGGGGTATAGTGGAAACAGACCGTACTGCAACCGTTGTAAGTGTCATAATCAAGGGCAGTGCAGTGTTGTGTGCCGAAATTGCTCAAAGGTTGGACACAAGGCAAATGAATGCAAATCCAAACCCCTGAACCTGGTGCAACTAACACAGGGAATATACTGGAAGGCAAATGTTACTTGTTATGGATGTGGGAAGAAGGGACACTACAGGAATGAGTGTCGTGGACAGTGGAACCAAGGGAATCAGGGAAACCCAGGAAATGGAGGAAATCAGGGAAATCGAGGGACTGGAGGAAATCGGGGAAATCAAGGCGCTGGAAATCAGCAGGGAAATGTGGGAGCAGCCCAAGGAAGGGTGTATGTCATTGGAAGGAGGTCAAGGAGGACCGACTGTTGTTACTGGTACGTTCCTTCTCAACAACCGTTATGCTTCTATGTTGTTTGATACTGGTGCCGATAGGAGTTTTGTATCTACTACATTTATGCCCTTGCTCGAAAATTCCCCGACAGCCTTAGGTATTGAGTACAATATTGAGTTAGCAAATGGGAACCTTGAAAAGATAGACACTATTATTCGCGGCTGTACATTGAATTTCTTAAACCATCCATTCAACATAGATCTTTTACCCGTTACCTTAGGAAGTTTTGATGTTATCATCGGCATGGATTGGTTATCCAAGTATCATGCTAATATCATCTGCGATAAGAAGATAGTCCGGGTGCCCTACGGAAAGGAAGTCTTGAACATACAAGGGGATAGGAGCAATCGTGGAGGTCCCTCCCGATTGAATATTATCTCTTGTACGAAGGCTCAGAAGTACATAGAAAAAGGGGGTTACCTCTTCTTGGCCCATATTTCTGAAAGTAAAGGAAAGGAGAAGGACGAGAAGCGTATTGAAGATGTACCCATCGTCAGAGATTTTCCAGAAGTATTCCCAGATGATTTGCCCGGAATCCCACCAGCAAGAAAAGTCGAATTCCAGATTGAACTGATACCTGGAGCCGCACCCGTAGCTCGAGCACCCTACCGCCTTGCCCCTACCGAGATGGAAGAACTATCGAAATAGCTGGCAGAGTTGTCTGAGAAGGGATTCATACGACCAAGTTCATCACCATGGGGAGCTCCAGTATTATTTGTAAAGAAGAAGGATGGATCCTTCCGCATGTGCATTGACTATAGAGAGCTGAACAAATTGACAGTGAAGAACCGATATCCCCTGCCCAGGATCGACGATCTATTTGATCAACTTCAAGGATCGAGTGTTTGCTCGAAGATTGACCTACGATTGGGTATCATCAGCTCAGAGTTCGAGAAGAAGACATTCCAAAGACTGCGTTCAGAACTCGTTATGGACATTACGAGTTCCAAGTGATGCCGTTCGGTTTAACCAACGCCCCAGCGGTATTCATGGACCTCATGAACCGCGTGTGCAAACCCTATTTGGATAAGTTCGTGATAGTATTCATTGATGACATTCTGATCTATTCCAAGAGTAAGGAGGAGCATGAAGAGCATCTAAGACTCATCTTGGAATTATGAAGCAAGAACAACTGTACGTAAAATTCTCGAAGTGTGAGTTTTGGATCTCTACGGTAAAATTTTTGGGTCACGTGATCGACAGTCAAGGAATTCACGTGGATCCTGCAAAGATCGAGTCCATTAAAGAATGGGCCGCCCCTCAAACCCCAACTGAAGTTCGTCAATTTTTGGGTTTAGCTGGCTATTACCAAGATTCATCGAGGGATTCTCCAAAATAGCCAAACCTTTAACTAAACTAACCCAGAAGAACGTGAAGTACGAATGGGGAGACGATGAAGAGGAAGCTTTTCAAATGTTGAAAGATAAGTTGTGTAGTGCACCTATCCTAGCCTTACCTGAGGGAAGCGAAGACTTCGTCGTCTACTGTGACGCTTCGCACAAAGGATTGGGAGCTGTCCTGATGCAACGGGAGAAAGTGGTAGCATATGCTTCACGACAGCTCAAGACCCATGAGAAAAACTACACAACTCATGATTTGGAACTAGGTGCAGTAGTATTCGCACTTAGAATATGGAGACACTATCTGTACGGCACGAAGTGCATTGTGTATACCGATCATAAGAGTTTACAACACATCTTGGACCAGAAAGAGCTAAACATGAGACAACGTCGCTGGTTAGAGTTACTCAGTGATTATGACTGCGAAATTCGCTATCATCCCGGTAAAGCTAATGTTGTTGCTGATGCTCTTAGTCGGAAAGAACGAATACCACCATTGCGAGTTAGATCTTTGGGAATAACTATTAGTTCACCGTTACCATCTCAGATTCTTGCAGCCCAAGCTGAAGCATTAAGAGAAGAAAACAGACCACACGAAAACCTACCTGGGATGATAGAAAATGAGAATGGTTTCGTGAGGCGTTCCGACGGAACCATATGTTTTGGAGACAGAAGCTGGATACCACTTTATGGGGGAATTCGTGAGTTGATTATGCATGAGTCGCATAAATCAAAATACTCAATTCATCCTGGATCTGATAAAATGTACCAAGACTTGAAGAAACTGTATTGGTGGCCTAACATGAAGGCTGATATAGCCCTGTATGTCAGCAAGTGCTTAACGTGTGCGAAGGTGAAGGCTGAACATCAGAGGCCGTCAGGGTTATTGATAAAACCAGAACTCCCTGTTTGGAAATGGGAGCGGATCACCATGGACTTTATCACCAAACTACCAAGGACCGCCAGCGGTTGTGATACTATTTGGGTAATCATAGACCGACTCACTAAATCCGCTCACTTTCTTGCAATCAAAGAGAACGACAGTATGGATAACCTTGCTCGACTATATTTGAAAGAAGTCGTTTCTCGACATGGTGTGCCAATATCGATTATTTCAGATCGAGACAGTCGTTTCACTTCTCACTTTTGGAGGTCCCTCCAAACAGCCATGGGGGTAAAACTCGATATGAGTACTGCTTATCATCCCCAAACTGACGGCCAGAGTGAGAGGACTATCCAGACGTTAGAGGATATGCAACGAGCTTGTGTTATCGATTTCGGAAAAGGCTGGGAGAGATACTTGCCTTTGGCCGAATTTTCTTACAATAATAGCTATCATACCAGCATAAAGGCCGCACCTTTTGAGGCATTGTATGGCCGAAAATGCCGATCCCCGATCTGTTGGGCTGAGGTTGGCGACAGTCAACTTACCGGTCCCGAACTTGTTAGAGAAACTACTGAGAAAATAGTTCAAATCCTGACCGTTTGCAAGCTGCACGGGATCGACAAAAGAGCTATGCCGATAAGAGACGTAAACCTCTCGAATTCTAGGTTGGAGACAGGGTCATGTTGAAAGTCTCACCATGGAAAGGGGTGATACGTTTTGGCAAGCGCGGAAAGCTCAATCCTCGTTACATCGGACCATTCCAAATTCTTGAAAGAATTGGACCGGTAGCCTACAGACTCGAATTACCACCAGAACTGAGTAACGTGCACAACGTATTCCATGTATGTAACTTGAAGAAGTGTCTTTCTGATGAAACCCCGGTTGTTCCTTTGGGGGCAATCCGGATAGACAAGAACTTGAACTTTACCGAGGAACCAGTGGAAGTTATGGACCGCGAAATTAAATGACTGAAGCGCAGTCGCATTCCTATTATCAAAGTTTGTTGGAACTCCCGGTATGGACCGGAATTCACCTGGGAACGAGAAGATGAGTTCCAAAAAAAGTATCCTCAACTCTTTAAGCCATCGTCAAACAATTCTAAGTGAAACCCGGGATGGGTTTCCTCTGAGACTGGGAGGCTGTGACAACTGGTAATTTAGGGAGCCATTTTATTACCGCTTTTCTTTAAATTTGGCGACATAAACATTTTGAACGTAACCTTTTGGAAACAATGTTGATTTTGACTCGTATTTTGGTTTATTTACGTAGATTATTATGTCGTTGAATTATTCGTGTGAGATTAATTTAGGCACTACTCCGACTTCGGCACTAGGAAACCTAATAAGTCAAATTTAAACGAGAAACGATCACGTTTTATTTTATAAACGTATTTGTTATCAAACTCGATGGAAAAACATTTTTAAGACGAATGGTGACGATTAAAAATTTAATCGGTTATGTTTAATATCTTTCGGGAATAAAAACTAGTAACCTCGAGAAAGAATAATAAAAATTATCCCGCTAGTCCTTGCACCGACTCCTTAAGTGAAATAAAGATGCAACACAAGGACTTTTTTGTAATTTTTGGGTTTATATAATAACCCTAACCCTCTCTTTTATTTTTATTTCATTTCACTTCATCTTCCTCACAAAACCCTCTCTCCCTCTTCTCTCTACTGCCACCGCCGGCAACCCAAGAACCACCACCACCACCGCCGCCTTTATAACTACACCGCCACCACCACAACACTCCTCACACTCTCCTCTTTCTTGTGACACCATCCACGCGCCACCAAACACCATCACAACCTCATTTTATTCACACCGCCGCCACCAAACATTACCACCATCATTGTTATACTCTAAACTCCATAGATCCATTGAAGATACTGTAAGAAACGCGCTTTTACGCGTGGGTTGACTCACCACCGAGTCAACTCGTGGTTAATAATGATTTTTAGGGTTAAAAACAAATGGGTTTTGATGTTTTGAAACAAATAAAAATGATTGGTATCGAAATGGGTCGTGTATGTGTCGTGTTTTTGTGATGCCGAGAGCCTAAGCTCACGGGTTTGGGCTTATTTTAGGTCTTTTAATTCTTGTGGCTATGTTGTTTTGTTGATATTATGGTGAAACCGAGAAAACCCTTTGGGTTTGTTTGTTTTTTTGGCGTGAAAAGCTTAGCCGAGACCCTCATGGTCTCGGTAATGCTCGTGGACTCGGAACCATTTTGATGTTACTCTCGTTATTATTGTATTGTTGTTCTTGTGGTTGTGATGTTTCATTATTTTTGTTTATGTCGAATGAGTATTGCTCGACACCGATTCGTATGAGTCGCATTATATTGTGTTATTGATGTAAATATGGAGTCGAGAACCCTTTGGGTTCGTTTGTTTTATTTCGGCAAGAAAAGCTTGAGCCGAGACCCTCATGGTCTCGGCAATGCTTGTGAGTTTGAAACCATTTTGATGCTACTCTTGTTATTATTGAAGTTGGTTGGTGAAAATGGGAATCGATTGTGTGACGATTATTAGTTGACGGAGATTAGGTTAGACGTGTGTCGTAGTCGACCACGAGTGGTTGAAGTGGATTGCGATGATGAGATTTAAATTATTATATATATTGTTTGGATGTGGATTGATATAATAAGCCGAGAGGTCATGACTCGGACTTGTGACTCGAAACAAATAATAACTCAAGATAAAAATAAAAATGAACTCGAAACATACGTATAAATATATATGTATGCAACAACGATAATCGCGTGAGCGTTTTCAAATAAATAATAACAAGTATATTATACTTGTTGGTTTATTAAAAGCAAAACTAAGGTTTTTATAAATAAAAGAGTTATTAAAAGTTTTGAGGGCACGCAAATCTAAGAAGAGTATTTATGAGGATTAGTTATGTTTTGTGATTCTAGCGCCAAGTCTCGGATCAGTTGACGTCAATAACCTCAACCCACATGGTTATCGGACTTATTGGGCTGACGAGACCAATAAGAGCCCCATAAGCATATCGGAAGAGACTTATTAATGGGCAACTCATCCTTATGACTTACCTAGTATGATTATTGAGTTTTGGATAATAAATTATTCGAAAGAGTTACGAGACTTATCGAGTTGACGAACTCGATAAGAACCCGACAATTCGTTCGCATAATTTATCAAATCAAAACTTAGTCATACGTCCTTGATTGCGAGTCATCTCGATCTTATTTGCTACGTGGCGTGAGTACACTTGAGTCGTGTCATGTCACAACTACACACCCGTCGATACCAAACACTGATAACGGATATGAGAAAGAGTTCTTGGAATTTATAACGGAATCTACTCGGGATGGTTTACTTTTGGAAGCTTTTACGTTTGAAGATGATGTTAAAGTTAGTTTACATTATTAGGTTGTGCCGAGTCCGAGAGTGCTGGTATTTGAGAGTCGCCGATTACTTTGCTTCAGTAGATCTTGTTTGTGCTTTGCTGCTTGAGGTGAGTTTCATAGCCCCGCTTTTACTCTTTTAAACGTTTATTTAAATTCGGGGGAGAAAACATGCAACTCTTTTTCTAGACCTGCAACTACTTTTTGATTTGCTTATGTGTTGACTAGTTAAGGGTTAGATGCGTGGTAGATGTTGACTTAGTCTAGGGTAGCAATCTTTTGCTATAACCGTGGTACCTAGCTAAGAATAGATATCTGCTTACGACCTATACCATGCTAGCAATCCCTTGCTAGAACCGTGTCACCTGGCTAGAGTCGCTTAGGGCCCTACTTGAGATCTCGTTATGATTTTGGAATGATTTGATTTGATTTTGGAATGATTTGGTTTGGAATGATTTGGATTTGGAATGATTGTTGGAATTATGGAATCTATCTGCCCTTAGTCCCACATAGCAAATAACTCTCTATCAGGTCTGCTACTAAATTTGTGATTAAACCTATGAACTCACCTGCGTTAGCTGACCTTTTTAGCATGTTTTCTCAGGTAATTGATGAGGTTTACCTTGCTTATCACTTTGGAGGCTTGGCGTATGGCATGGCTGAGGATCAATCTGCACTCTGATAATGTTATGGGGACCTAACTTATGTATTTTCTTTTGGGCCTTTCTTTAAATACTTTTGGTTAAATGTAGACTTGCTACGCAAATTTTGGAATGTTTTATGTATCGGATAATTCTATCATGCTTTCTATACTTGTGTCTTATACCAATTTCGTAGCACCCCGAAAGCTTGATTAAGTCTTCCGCTGAACCGAATTTTGGGGGTGTTACATAGATTTTCAAAGTAACCTAATACAATGTGTGTCATTTCATAAACAAGTAAAATTCGTTCATCATATCTACACTACAATACTTGTTTTCCTAAAAGTAATAATTTTTGTTCTTTTAGATAATCATAATTGTTTAAAAATACAAAATGTCTTGTCTCAATGACACATTGTAAAACACTAACAAGATCAATTGAGGTAAGTCATCTTAATTAGACTTCTTTTCTCAAGATATACTAAGGGGTATTCTTGAAACTCTTTCCTTCCTCTAGAAAACTAAAATGTGTTAAAATAATAACTCAACAAACAAAGATGTCATCCATGAGATCATATAATGCATCATCTAAATCAAACAACCTCTAAATCTCAAATACATAATTAAAATACCGCACTTACCTTTGTTAGGATCTTGTGTAAGACATGTCGTTTTCATTAACCGGATTTTAAAATATTGCAAGTTGAGTTATATTAGGACATGTTCTAGCGGATTCGACCAATATCATCTTTGGTAAACCTCAATGGAAAAATATAGGAATTCCAATTTTTATAATATGAGAATGGCTACTGGAGAACCTATTTCACTAGAAATTCAATTTGACCTAACGGTTGAATTGCTTCCAAGAGAGAAGTTGGGTTTGTGGTATACCCGTAAAAATGGTCGTGTTTAGCCTTAATTAAGCACCGCTAGTAAGTCTCATATCCATTCTCTAACTTGAAAAATTTCCATTCCTACATTTGACTAAAGATGTTTTACATCAATAATCTTTGTCTCCCATTAGGATTGCATTTTAAACAAGTTATAATTAGGATTCTTCTTAGCAAATCTAGATTACTTGCATCTCACATATGTGTTTTTTATGTTTCAAAATGACTATTTGCTCTTGTGAGATATGATTATAAGTCTTCATGCTTTCTTAAATGCTAGATGATTACTTGCTTAATTATTGAATGCATGTTCATTAGAAAGGTCTTGCTCGGGATTAGCTTTTCTAATGTTATATTTCTTGATATATGTCCATTATACACGCTCTTATATGCTAAATGTCAACATGTTTTACTTAATGCTTGCATTTATAGTAATCATGCTTTGTTTGCATCTCTTTACATGACTTATGTGTTATTTGTGCACCGACACTATGTCGATTTAATATATAATGGACTAGGTATGCCTATTTTGATAACTTCTTAGATGCCATATAGTCTTACTCGTTAATACCTTTGATTATTATGTGATGCATGCTTAAATGACTTACATTTTCTTAATCACCATCTCGCTCTCTTCCAAATAATCCACTCTTTTGTCTAGGAAATATTTCTTCCACACAATCCCAACATTCCTATAAACATTCTTTACCAAATCCTTAAATCATTCCTTAATCATTATTGCCCAATTCTCTTCTTCCTTAATGGCAATATGATTTTCTCATAATCAATCCTTTGATTACTCTTATCATCATCATCATTGTTGCCAAATTCTTTTCTTTCTTATTGGCAATATGATTCTCACATAATCAATCCTTTGATTATTCCTATCCTTGCATCTAGGAAAAACATAGGAAACTGGAAAGACACTGCACCTCACTGGCGACGGTCCCAAAAACATATGGGCGGTCCCTTATATATACGGGACCATCCCTTATTTACAGGACCGTCCCCAGTAAAGGTGTCATGAACTGGTTCACTATTTTTCTTTTTCTGCATCCTTGACTCACCACTCTCTAGACCAGTTTCTTTCTCTTTAAACAATACTTTGAACCATCCTACACCATGCCCTTTCCAAAATAACAACCATTTTGATCATCTTAACACTTATCCCTTCACTCTCCTTCATTCTCTTCTTTCTAAGACTTATACATACAATTGGTGCCACCAATGAGAATCCCTTCAAAAACTTCTTTCTTCGCTCTCTAGACCATATTCATAGTCCATTGTACCATCCCTCTTCTTGTTCTCACATCTACCTCTTCTTGATAAAGCACCCAACAAAACTAGGATAGTATATACCTTCTTTGAAGTCTCCCATTTTCCTCACCTCTTTTCATCCTCACTCATTGTAAGTGCAAACGGTCCTTTCATTTTCTCCCCACACACATCTATTCTCATCCTCTTCAACATAAGCCTAAATTGAACCACCAACTTCAAATATGAAGTCTCTTATCTTCCTCATTTCTTCTCATCTTCACATCATCCTTGCCGATCTTGGCTTAAAACCTTCTTTCTTCATTTCGGTTCATCTTTCCCAACTTTCTCACTTTAAAGTACCATCTTCACTCTCATCTAGGAGCTTATCATCTTCACCCTATATCATCTAGACATTAGACACTTAGCTTGGAAGAAGTTAGTGAATGGTGTGTCACTATAGAATCAATAATTGTATATGTTTAGTTTAAATTCCTTACGTACCATACTTTAGAATACTCATATCTGTGTCATGCATGTAATAATCTCCGATAATGTCTTGCTATATGTATCATCATTATTATATATATATGTGCACTTGTCTACTAACTCTGTTTTGTAGCATTACTTCATCGCTAAATTCTTTAGTAGCCAAAACAAGGGGGAGCATACAGCAAGGGGGAGCATTTGCAAATGTCAAACTCGGCTGCAAATCATTGACGCATCTACACATTTCTTGCTATGTGTAGTCCACCTCTATAATGCTACTCATATCCTTTTACATACTTTGTTGCTTGAAACTAACCCTTGATGTAGGTTAAGCATTTGCAACATATTTGATTCATGGATACACTAAAGTCAATGGGGATGCACTGAGCTAGGGGGAGCATGGAAGTAGTTGGGTACATGGTTCGGAGTTGGTTAAACCATGGCGATACGAGCAAGGCTTCACTAGGATGATGCAAGCTCACCTCTTTAAATGATGGGATTCGGGATAGTCTAATACATTCAGGGATCATCCTTCAACCTATATGCTGAAGTTGTCTTCTCAAGTCTTCCTCTCAAGTTATCTTCTTAAGTTGTCTTCTCAAGTCATCTTCGTCTACATGGTCAAGTTTTCTTCATCTTCTCAAGTTATCTTCTCAAGTTGTCCTCTCAAGTCTTCCTCTAATACAAGCAAAGACATCTCTTCTTCTCAAGTCTTCTTATCAAGTCATCTTCTCAAGTTTTCTTCTTCTCCTCAATGCTCGAGCATTTATCTCATGTATTCTTCTCGAGTCATCTTCTCAAGTCTACCTCTCAAGTTCTCGCCGATCTTCTTTCTACCTCTACATTGGCGACACCTTTTTGCTTCGACAAAAGAGGGAGAGGGAGTGTAAACAAGTAACTTCTACACTTTGCTATGAGTTACGGTTTACATATTTGTCATCATAAAAAAGGGGGAGATTGTTAGTGTAAACGTTATGACGTTTAATCTATACAATATCTTCATGTTTTAATGATGACACACATGTAACTTGTAATACATAACGTAAAGTGCACAAGTTACTCGTTTACACAAATCATCAATGCCGGAACGCATCAACATCTCTCGACGGCTCAAGTCTACATCACTTAAGGTATGAACAAACTCTATACCAATTTTGTTAAGTGATCAAAGAAAATATTTTTGTCCTTAAACATCACATTTTTATAAATGTGACAAAACATTTTTACTAAAATAAAGTAGACAAATTATTTTTGTATTTATAAAGAAATGTTTTAAAGAAAAATAAATTTGAATTTGAAATTTGAATTTCAAATTACCAACAGCTATTTTCCCGCCCAAATCAGATAAATTTTTACCAGATAAATTTTCACCACTAAAGTACAAAAAGAGGAGCGTCTGTCAGGACGGTCCCGTAAATAGGTGACGGTCCCTTATATATAAGGGACCGTCCAAGGTTTAAGGGACCGTCCCCGCTCCTCCTGATGCCTATAAATACTAAACTGTTTTCTTCGAAAAACTAGACTTTTTTGCACAAAAATATTCTGTTCTTTCTTCCTCCTTCTTTGATCACTATAACTCTTTGGTATATGTTCATAAGTGATCCCGTCATCCTCTATCTCAAGTGAAAGAGAAGAACACTCGAAGTCGTAAAGAATCGAAGTGTTACAATGTAGTCCACACACACACACATGTAACCTGTGTTACGATTCTCTTCTTCCTCCAAACTCTCTCTTTTGTACATTAGTGTATCCGACTTGTGTGTGAGTCATGATTAGGTGTGTAAGTGTAAATCCGGACAACGTGTAAGTCCGTGGGTGATTGTGTAGATCAGGACAGTGTGTACGTTCGTAGGTGATTGTGTAGATTAGGACGGTGTGTACGTCCGTAGTTGATTGTGTGAAGATTAGGATGGTGTGTACGTCCTGTGTAGACTAGGACCGGGTGAAGGTCCGTGTAGACTTGGATTGGGTGAAGATTTAAGTGGACAGGGTGATCGTCCGTGTGAAGATTAGGACGGGGTGATCGTCTGTGTGAAGACTTGGATTGTGTGTGAATCCAAGTGGACAAGAGTGCTTGTTCGTGTAACCACGTGGGCTTTTGTGTAGATTGGTTCTAGCTAGGATTAGGACTCGACATTCCGCTTAGTGTCGTTAAATTAGGACTCGACATTCCATTTGTTCCGCCTAAAGGGAGTGTGTTTGTTAAAGATCGTTTAAGCCCATTTAGGATATGTTTTACAAACATCATTGTTATGCACAACGGAATTAACAAAGAACAATAATGTTAACAAAGGTTTTATTTATTCAAGCGCGCTCATCTTTATTAAATAAACAAACTATTACATAGATCTACTACTACCTAACGTGTACACACACACGTTTCTATTAGACTCTCATTGGAGAGTTCTACTGTTTCTGGATACAATTACTTCCGCCCCTAACACCCTTTATAAATATGGTCTACAAGAAAACCTAGCTTTCACAAGAAGCTAACTAATTTATTACATTAAGTCCCTGGTGTTTCACGTTTCATCATTTATGCATATGTAGTTTTGTAATCATCAAATCCAATTCCCAACAATCTTCCCCTATTTGATATTCCAAAACTATCTCTATGAAACAATCTTTAATGCTTCCTTAAGATCTTCTTGAACATGTCACCATATATAATAAGCTGCAACAATCTTCTTCCCTTTTTTGTAACTTCTTTGATTTCTTAGGCTGAGGAGTTTCTTCAAGTATATGCTTGCCTTCTCTTTGAGTTGCAGCAGACTTGTCTTCTCCAGACTTATCATCTCCAGACTTATCTTCACTGATAGACTTAATACCAAAACTAACCTTCTCAGCAGACGTAACAGTATCATCACCAGAATTAACCTCATCAATCACCAACTTCCTTCATAGCCTTTTCTTCTTCTTTTGAATTTTACTAAGAGTTTTGGCTAGAGTTTCTGCTGCTTCCAATCCTTCAGGACTTATGTCAGAATCTCCAGTTGGTTTTGCTTGAGCAGGAGTCTGAAAAACTTGTTCTTTACCTAAATTCCTCCCCTGTTTGGAAGAATTTTCATCTTCAGCACCCTCCACATCAGTAAAAGTAACCCCTTTTTCTTTCATAACCTTCTCCATCTTCTTGACCTTTCTGACCAAGGTCACTATTTCATTTCCCATGGTTTGGTTTGCCTTCTCCAATACAGAAATCCTTGTAACCAATGTAGGAACCAGCTGTAAGAGATCATCCACAGACATTCAAACTGACTCCTCTTGATTAGTTGGAGTTGGAGCCTAGGTTTGCTACTGATGTGAAGGTGGTGGGGGTGTAGGTGATGGTGGTTGTGGTGTAGGTGACCTAGGGACATCTGCAGGCTCCTCAGTTGTAGGTGATGGGGAGTGTGCTTCTCTTCCAGGTGAGGACAATGATGTACCTGCAATGTTAGTACTAACAGGCAACATAGCAGGTAATAATGGCTTATGTGCCCCCTGAAAACCCCTTTTCATGTTATTAAAAAATTTATCCTTAAAGGGTATACACAAATAAGATTGCATTTTGTTTTCAGTTTCAATGTTCAACACCATTTGAAGAAAACGAGGGTACATTAAAAACTTGTGTTTACTATTAACATTTGCTACCATGCCATCAAAGATGAGTTTTGAAAAATTAAAAGTCTTTCCAAGTGAAAGACAGACCAAAGCAGAAGCAATATTGCTTCCAAATTGATCCTATCCCCCACTCTTGGGACTGAGACAATGCAGCAAATGATGGATTAAAAACTTCTACTGTGGTGAAAAATGGCTTTTCCAAAATGTGAAACCACCATCAGTGGGATATCCTATTGATGAACTCAAATAAGTACATTTTATTATCATCATTTATCCTATTTATTTGACTTGTTTTATTATATTATATATTAGAATCGATACATTAATGTTTACTTTAGTAATTCTCAGGTAAAAACAAGCATTATGTGAAACTTGGCGATTTTGGACTAATTATGGAGCAAAACAAGCAAGATGTCAAAAGCCTACTGTAATCCAGAAGATCAAGCTCGTTCTACTCCAGATACGCCGAATTATACTTCTAACATACGGCGTATCACTATCAAGATTTCACAAGTTACAATCCAAGTACATGCGCCGCACACAAAGACCAAGATACGCCGCATCTGAAGACGGTGTACAAATATTCCTGAATATATTAACCTTGGACCCCACGCGAAGTTAAGTCAATGCGCCGCATCTATCTACTCAATGCGCCGCATCTATCCCTGAGGCAGAAACTATAAATACCCCAAGGACAGATGAATTTGAGAGCTCTCTCAGACTTTAGAGACCGAAGACCATATAATCCTAGAGCCGAATTCAGACGACCAAGCAGCACAAGACACACCCTAAACGAAGATACAAGAGCTGTAAGAAGGTCCTGCATGTATTCAATTCATTAAGTAGTTTTGTTTTATTGTTTTAGTACACTTTAATTCATCAGGATTGATGGGCTTGTGTCATGTGACTACGGAAAATCATGCACTCCCCTTAATATTGCTTTCCCATTAATTAAAGTTTATATGTTGATGTCTTTGGTGACTTTTATTAGTGCATTGATAACCTCTGTGTCTAGCTGAGTCTTGCTTGGGTCGCCATGCCCCTTCCTCGCCTATTTGTTTTAGCGTCTCTTGAATAAATAGGATAGACATAAGTAATCATTAAGAGTTTACTCGCCGATAAGATTAGAGCCAACGAGAAAGGTTTAATTATATACACTTCATATAAAACTAGCAATAAAACAAGTGACAAGCTACTTAATTATCAGGACAGGTCTTCTTATTGTCTCGAGTATCTATCTGTGTACGTGTGTGCTAATCGCTGATTCGTGCTCATTAGTTTAGTTTACTATTTAATCATAACCAAACCGTGCCAGTCTCTCAGGCTGAAATCCCCTTGCGTTAGATTAGGTTGTATAGCTAACTTAGGATATTAAAATACTGATTAGAATAACTAGATAATACGTTCGACTCTTAGTGATCGACACTCTACTTACCATTATATTCATACTGATCGGGTACACTGCTCGTTAAGTGTGTGTGTGTTATTGATAAGTCGGCTAAATATAAATTTAAAACTTGAGTAGGCATTAATACTGCTAAACCGCAACGACACATCACGCGCATCAAGTTTTTGGCGCCGTTGCCGGGGAGTGAATTGTTATTATCTGTTAATTTGATTAGTATTTTAATTAGGTTTTTCTTTTTTTTCTTTTTTTAGATTCTAACCACTAACCCTGTTATATATTAGATAGGTTGCATTCATTGTACAATTTGCATATTTTCTGTTTTTGTGTCTTTTTGTTTTCTGTAATTTTTGTTTCTTTTTGTTTGTTCTTTATTTTTTATTTTTCTTTTTGTATTTTTCTGCATTCTTCTTTCGTTGTATTGTGCTGATACAAACGATACGGCGCATCTGTTTTAACAGAAATGGCGTATTGCGTTTAATTTTTATAAAATACAACGCGTTTAATAAATTCGAGTACGACACATCTTTTCCCAAGATACGGCATATTCTGTTTTTAATAAAAATTTTTCTAAACCCTAACGCCATACGACGCATCTGTTTTAACAGATACGGTGTATTTTCTATTTAAATTAAAAACAGTTTTTCGAATTATTAAACAAAAGCGACGCATCGATTTTTATCGATACGGCGCATCTGCTAAATCAAAAATCTTGTATTTTGAAACGTAACGAAAATACGGCGCATTAGCTTTTGTTAATACGACGCATTTAATTTTAATAAATATAATCGATTTTTGATAATTTAAACTGGATACGGCGCATTCTAAAATTATAAGCGGCGTATCTGTTTTCTGAATAAAAGTCTGATTAAATTTTAACGAAATAAGATACGGCGTATCCAACTTTTTGGATACGGCGCATCGTCCGCAGATATCAGCCATTTTTATTCTTTATATTCGTTTCTAAATTCATTAATTTCTCTTCTAGCGAACAGATCCTGCTGACGATTTTACCTATGATGACATGTTTTGCTATGGAAGATATGTCAATGAACGGATATCTTGCTAAGGAACTTATGAAAGATAAGCACAATGAAAAGTCCCGCACCAAAAAGCCGTTGATTCTGGAAAGTGATGACGAGTGTGATAACTATAAAGTTAGCTTGAGCAAGTTCCCGGCGTTAAGCATTACTAAAAGCTCAGAATCGGAAAAGGAACTCTTGCTTTCGGATTCATTCGAAAATTTCGATGCTATTACTTGAAACTTACCTACGATCGATGCTTTACTCAAATTCGTATCTCAAACCAACATGCCCGTCTACTCAATGGAAGTTTATGAAGATGTCAACTTCAATGTACTCACGATTGATGCCGATTTATTTTCTTGGGAATCTCCTCTTGAAGCTACTTATATGGAATTTAAACGCTTATGCAATATTGAAGATGGGATATTCTCTTATGATTTACTAATGAGCTACACTGAAGATGAATTGTTACTCTTATGGCCTATCATTGAATCTAAAGGATTAACTTAGACGACTATCGAAGAAAAATATGGGAAATTCCAAATTGAATACATGAACTCAGCAAATGCAGTCAACAAATCGAGCAACAAAAGCTATGGTAGAGGAAATATCCAACCTATACAAACTCCTTATATGCCTTATTCCGAACAGTATTGGGGATTAGATAAAAGCAATCTGGATGATGAAAGAATTTATGCTGAATCGGAGATACTGTTTCATAAAAAGTTGGTAAGGTTGATGGATATCTCTTTAGAAGAATGGCTTGAACTTAAATACGGTGATCCCAAATTTGCTCCTACGAATGAAGTCAAACGGATTGTGACTTCATGGTTGACACGAAGTTTTAAAGAACAATTTAATGAGTTCATGGAGATAAGGAGGAAAATGATTGGTAATACTAGCTTTGACGTTAACTACGATCCTAACAATGTTGATTTTTCAGATTGGTTAGCTAGTAAGTTCAATAACCATAAGATCATGGACCGAGCTACTAAAGATGTGTTATGGGTATATTGGATGAGAGGGGAAGATGAGGAAGTAGAGAGCAGCAATGGATCATCACATGACGATCCAACGATCAAGGAAGGCATTGAAGAATTATTCAGCATAGACATTGATGTGTTCAATTATGAGACACCCTTGTGCACACAATTCAAAGAATTTAATTACCTCCTTCAAATCGACGCTGATGTGCTAACTGGAGATCTACCAGGATTCAAAACTTATGATGAGTTCAAAAACACCTGGTACTACGAATGGAATGACCAGATACCATGGGTTTGGGATAAATCATGGGAATTTGGGCATATTAATCACACTTGTAAACCTTTCCATTTCAAGGATGGAAGTAGTGAATGGCCAACCTGTGATTGGAAGAATGATGGAACCTGCAATGGGGGAAGTATAATTGGAATGAAACGAGTTGGAAACGATGTATACTTTGAAGACTATGATTGGTATGAAAAAGTTGAAGACTCCCCACGTAGAGCAGAGGCTTTGCAAGAAAAAGGTAGAATTGAATACTTAAAAGAACTAAAGGGAGCATCGAATACTACTTTCTGGGAATGGGTGCATAGAAAATGTGATGATTACACAAGGCTTAATCGACGCTTACAATGGGAATTGAAAAGAAAGTGGGACGAGATTCAAGATTATTATCAATCCATTAACTTTGTTGATTATTATCCCTATGATAATAACGATGAGTCACGAGGAATATTAATTGATGAACTTGATGACTATTTGAATAAGGATCCTTATTTCAAGTTTGTTGATAAAGACGAAGAAGAATTCATCGAGAGAAAATGTCGACTACTTGGGATCACTTATAATAACCCACCCATGATAATTTCTGAAAAAATTGAAGTCATCAAATACTCTTTGGGACCATATGAGGAATATGTTGCGAAGAAGACCAAAGAATATATTAGATTAAGTCGAACGGAAGAAAATGTTGCGGAGCTATACAGTAACATCTTTCGGATGAAAGAAGAAGGATGGCACGTAACAAGAACAGAATAAGGAACTGAACGTGAGTCTAACTTGAAGACTCTGGAATAAAGACAAGTGCTGACCGGGAGACAACCCGGAAGAAAAAATTTTACTTTTCTGTTCTGTGTCGAGTCTGTCAGACCTGCAGAAGATGCGGCGCATCTCCATCATAAGATGCGACGCATCACCTGCACTGGTCATATCTTATTTCATTTTTGCATTTTTATTTTTGACTTTAAAACTTTCTGTCAGTTTATTTAATGTGGCGCATCCCTGGTTAAGGATGCGACGCATCTTTTATTCTGATTCGTATTTATTCCAGGCTCGATACGGCGTATCTTCTTCCATAAGATACGGCGTATCGACTGACCTGATGATTTACAGTTTAATTTTTTTGGTTTTATTTTTACTAACTACTAATGTATTATGCAAGTTTGAACCTTCTTAACTCAGGTGTGTTAAAGTCTAAATGGTATTATAAATTCCTACATTTTTTGTGGATACATCATCTATGAAGCTTAAACGTTCTCATCCACAAGAAAGTTGATTTTTGCTCTTATACGAATAATGGAGGATCATACCGAGCAAATCTCAGGGGAGTTTTTCTGTTCTAATTCTTTTATTTTCCAGTTTTTAACCTTTGACACAAACAACGAGGACGTTGTTTAACTTAAGTGGGGGGATGGAGAATTAGAACACTTACTTGTCCTAAACTTTTTCAAAATATGCTTAAAATGCGCTTAATATATCAAAATTTAAAATTTTTAGCATGTTTTTATTTAAAGTCTAAATTATAGCCACACACATAACTCTATTCTTTCAAAAATATTAAAACTTTAGTGTGCTGGTGACTTGTAAACTTTAGAACTTGGCTTGTATACTATTCGAGACCACCATAATAAGTATTATCTATATAATTGGAGTGACTTGTCTAAATTGGTAAATTTCTAGGATTACACCCAAATAGCCTTTATATGTTATGTGATATTAACTAACTACACTGGTTAGTTAACCCCCGTATAAACCCTTTGTTACTCTCACTTTTAGAGTAAGATACCCCTAGAAAAACCCTCAGAGCCATTCCTTTTGTTTCTTACACCTTTGTTATAATGTTTCGATACACCCTTACACCTTAGTCTACCCTGTAGATTAAAATCCGTGGTTAATTGCTTTAGGCAAAGTGTGTTTCCTTACATTACCTGTGTTCGCGTGCGTAATTCATTATCTTTGGTTAGGTCGGGAAATTGCACAATGCAATTGGTATGAAAGTAAATATTGTATATCTTTTAGTTCATTTTTCGTGTGTTTGCTACTTTCACTATTACAGTTATTTCTGAAAGTATGAAAAGTATGGAAAAATTATCCGGAAAAATAGTGATAGAAAAGTTGTGAAATTTTACACATAGATGTCAAAAAAAAAAAAAAAAAAAAAAAAAAAAAAAAAAAAAAAAAAAATTGAAAAAAAATAGAAAAGAAAAAGAAAAAGGAAAAGTTGGAAGTTTGTTTTAACCGACTTATGTAAAGTTTTGTATTAAGTGGAAGATATCACCACTATTTGTTGTTGTATATTATATTTATGGATTGAATGGGAGTTGGCCGTTATGGGAACGCCAACTAAAGTTATTCTTTGATTGAGATTTTGTTGAGTATAATTCGTGTCTACCTAAAGCGTGTGTTTCAAGTGTTAAAGCGTGAGTTATTCAATGATATGAGTCTTATTCATGGGATGGTTGGGAAAGTGATTAACCACACTTAGGATTTTAATTTATCTGTTTTGTTTATTTTTCATTTTACACCAATTTGTATCCCAAATATTATCCATACCCTATATCATTCTTCATCCAAACCTTTGATTTATTGAGATTAGGGATTTGAGCAATCTTAGGTATCGTAGTCGTGGATTCGGCTATGTATTTATGATTTTGTCGCCCTTTTTGATATAATATTATTGGTAAAGATTACTTGGTCCTATCTTTAGCCTATTCGAGTTAAGGATTTGAGCAATTGCAAGTATCGTGGTCGTGGATTCGATCATGTATTTGTGATTTTGTCGACTTTTCTGGAATATGAGATCGATAGAGATTAAAAAGGATGATCAACCCTTAAGCCTCAAAACCCTTTTTACCGCTTTAGACTTGTTATTCCTTGGCTTTAGTGGGGGAGATGCGTATACTTGGCAAGCCTATGATAGAATATTCGTCACGACTAAGCAACTAAACGATTTAGAATTGTTTTACATTAAAAATTATTTTGGTTTCTACTTCGTTAAGTGTTTGGTTGTGTGATTATGACAAAATGAATACGTGCTTAAATATAAAAATAAATCATAATATCTTTTAGGATACATTTTCATCTGATTAATTCTAAGGTTTACTTGGGGACAAGTAAAGTTCAAGTGGGGGGATATTTGATGAACTTAAATAAGTACATTTTATTATCATCATTTATCCTATTTATTTGACTTGTTTTATTATATTATATATGAGAATCGATACATTAATGTTTACTTTAGTAATTCTCAGGTAAAAACAAGCATTATGTGAAACTTGGCGATTTTGGACTAATTATGGAGCAAAACAAGCAAGATGTCAAAAGCCTACTGAAATCCAGAAGATCAAGCTCGTTCTACTCCAGATACGCCGCATTATACTTCTAACATACGGCGTATCACTATCAAGATTTCACAAGTTACAATCCAAGTACATGCGCCGCATACAAAGATCAAGATACGCCGCATCTAAAGACGGTGTACGAATATTCCTGAATATATTAATCTTGGACCCCACGCGAAGTTAAGTCAATGCGCCGCATCTATCTACTCAATGCGCCGCATCTATCCCTGATGCAGAAACTATAAATACCCCAAGGACAGACGAATTTGAGAGCTCTCTCAGACTTTAGAGACCGAAGACCATATAACCCTAGAGCCGAATTCAGACGACCAAGCAGCACAAGACACACCCTAAACGAAGATACAAGAGCTGTAAGAAGGTCCTGCATGTATTCAATTCTTTAAGTAGTTTTGTTTTATTGTTTTAGTACACTTTAATTCATCAGGATTGATGGGCTTGTGTCATGTGACTACGGAAAATCATGCACTCCCCTTAATATTGCTTTCCCATTAATTAAAGTTTATATGTTGATGTCTTTGGTGACTTTTATTAGTGCATTGATAACCTCTGTGTCTAGCTGAGTTTGCTTGGGTCGCCATGCCCCTTCCTCGCCTATTTGTTTTAGTTCTCTTGAATAAATAGGATAGACATAAGTAATCATTAAGAGTTTACTCGCCGATAAGATTAGAGCCAACGAGAAAGGTTTAATTATATACACTTCATATAAAACTAGCAATAAAACAAGTGACAAGCTACTTAATTATCAGGACAGGTCTTCTTATTGTCTCGAGTATCTATCTGTGTACGTGTGTGCTAATCGCTGATTCGTGCTCATTAGTTTAGTTTACTATTTAATCATAACCAAACCGTGCCAGTCTCTCAGGCTGAAATCCCCTTGCGTTAGATTAGGTTGTATAGCTAACTTAGGATATTAAAATACTGATTAGAATAACTAGATAATACGTTCCACTCTTAGTGATAGACACTCTACTTACCATTATATTCATACTGACCGGGTACACTGCTCGTTAAGTGTGTGTGTTATTGATAAGTCGGCTAAATATAAATTTAAAACTAGAGTAGGCATTAATACTGCTAAACCGCAACGACACATCACGCGCATCACCTATGTTACCCATACCCTCTAAAATCATATTATTTGACAACATAGTTTCCCCTGAAGCATCATCCAATTTAAGACTACTTCTAATGGATGTTTCAGAGACTGAAACTTCATGGTTATCAATGGTTTCCCTTAAATGTAGAGTCCCATCAGCAAGAGTTTCGGAAGTAGCAGTCTCCCAAAACTGTTTGACTAGGGAATCATAGATAGTGGGATTATGAGTCAAGGCATACCTGAGACGAGAGCCTTTTAAAAAATCCACTATCTGTTCAACACTTGTGCTCTTGGTTGGTTTCTTCAAGAAACCCACTTGATTATGCTTATCACAATATTTAAGTTGAGCCATAGAGAAATCGTAAGTACTGGTTGACTGTCGAATTAGGGTTTTATACTGGTTGTTAAAAACAGAGTAATAGTGGTCGATAATAAAACTTTTAAAATTGGAAGTAAATAATGGATAAATATGAAAAATGAATCAAATTTTATCCATATGATTCGCGAAAATCAATGTGTAATTTATTTCCAAGGAAACACAAGTGAAGTATGTGTAACCCGGGTCGTTATCCCCAACGAAGGTTTGATTGGGATTTGTGTTCTCGATTTGTGATTACATGTCGTGAATAGTGAACACGAAGAGTTTTTGGATTTTTGCTTTTTGAAACTGATAAAGTACTTAATTATAAGCACTTTTTATAAAAGACAATATTTTTGAAAACTTAAAATAAGCACAGAAAAAAGCAGATTAAGGTGGCCGCTTATAAGAGACTTGATTGAATTTTTTTATTTTATTTTATTTTTTTTATTTTTCTTTTTGAAACTTATAAAAAATATTTAACTTTTGAAAAGAGAATATTTTTAAAACTCAAAAATAAGCTCAGAATAAGCAGTTTGGACAGTTGGCTTAAATATTTGGCTTATGGCACTTAAATAAGCTAAAAAGCTGTTAAGGGCTTAAGTCCCAATTAAAAAAGCTGTTTTATACTTAAACTATTCTAATAAGCTAAGGGGAATCAACAAAAGCTATGGCAATAAGCCAATAAGCTCTAAAAATGAAATGGGGATGCTGATCTAGGTGTGACACAAGGGAAAAAGGGCTTTTTCAAGCCCTTAAAAAGCTGATCAGATAAAATCCTAAAAATCTAAAAAAAATGCCAATGGCTGGATAAGCCAGCCAAGTAACTTAGTGCAAAAATTGAGCTTATAACATCTTAATATGAGTAAACTAAAATTCAACAAATGAAGGGCTGAAATGGAAAAATCAAAACTTCACACTGCTATAACTACTTAGGACTGTTTTGAGCTATGCATAGAACACAGCCTTAAGGGGCATTACCACTACTCATTCTGGACTAAATGAACTATATGGATAGCAAAAACAAGGGCTAAAAAGGCCTTAGCTTATGACTAGCTTATTTGGACAGTTCATCCCTTGAATATTCCAAATCCAATCCACCCATATCAAAAGCTCACTAACAGCCTAAAATAAGCCACAAACTCCTTTTCTAGATCACATTAAGCTCAATTTAAGTTTCCCTAATGGTCAGTGAATAGTAGAAACCAAATTGACCCACTTTGACCCATTGCAGGTCTTAAACCAAACACCCCTTAAGGAGGGACTGTATGGGATTTTCAACTGAAACAGACTGATTTGGGCTAGGATTTGAGTGAACTAAGTCTAACTAACTTAATTAAACACTAACTAGTAATTTTAAACTAGAAATAAGCCCTCAATAAGCAGTACCTAGGTTTAAGCTATTTTGGCTTTTTGAGGATTTTTTTTAAGGAAAATAGAGCAAAGGGTATTTAAAACTGATAAAACAGATAAAAATCAATTCTAAACTACCAATAAGCAGATAATTACTAAAATAAGCTAAAATTAAGCTAAGGAACAGTAACTTAGAAAATAGTGCAAAACATGGAAAATGCTTACAACTGTGTTATGTTATGAAATAGTAGAAACTGATCAGGAAATGGCTTTAGCTTATCAAAGACAAGCTAGAATACCAAGTGAGCTTATCAGAACAGCTTATTCCCACAACTGCTTAATTTGGCTTATTTGTTGACTTTCATTAACTTTTCTAGAAATCTTGGATTAGGACTGAGTAATTCTATCACAAGCTCACATGAAGCTATATTAAGCTTACATGAGCTTATTCAAACAGTAAATAAGCTTGTGCAATATCAAATTAACTTAATTAGGATTAACAGAGGAATTTAAAAACTTGAAATATCATTAACTTAGGAAATGAATACAATACTGAGTAATTTGATGACAAAAGAACTAATGTTAACTAAGATTGAGACTGGAAACTTAAATTTAGGCTAATTAAACATTTAAACTAAAATACGACTAGAAAAAAAATAAACTACTTCCTTCCAAGGCTTACAAAAAGTCCAATTTATCCTAAAACTAAGCTGGGATATAATTTGTCTTCTTCTCTGATTCATTTCCCACCCTTGGATAGCCTTGAATTGATCTCAGTCGTTCATTCTACTTTTGGCGCCAAAATTACCACTTGGGATGCCAACTTGGTACTGGTAACTTGTGAGGGGTGGGGGAAGTCATTAAATGGCCTTGGACTGGAGTGTTTAGAGTGCTGAAGAAGGATGCATGGATAAGGGTGGTGGATTGTCAGGGATAAGGGGTGGTTTTAGGCGGGTAGTGGGAATAAGGGTGATGGGTTTGACTGTGGTCAACCTGGTATTTTAAATAAAAGTGGGTTGGATCCGGGTTTATTAAATAAAGAGGTGGGCCGGATTTGGTTTGGGTTGGGTTTGTTTTAAATTTTAAAGTTTAAAGAATTAAACTTTAAGAACTATTAGTGTAATTTTCTAAAAATCCAAGGACCAAGGCTGCCAAATTTGAAAAGTATTTCCAAGGACCATTTGTGTCATTTTGGTATTTTTGGAGGTTGACTTTGACTTTTGACTTTGACTTTTGTCTTCATTTGATCAAATGCACAATTATTGCCAAGTCGATCAAAAAATGCACGTTTTTGCTCCGTTTTCAATCCTTTGGTACCTGAAACACATAAAACACAAACCAAGGATATCTGCAGTATAAATTGGTATATTTGGCCATTTTTGTGTCTTTTATGGGTATAAAATGATGAGTATTTACACACTCATCACCATATATACCTCTTTTTCCTGAAAAAATAGCAACGGTATTATTTAAACAGGAAAATCATTAAGTGTACGATCAGACCTAACGGTAAAAAAAATTAATTACATTTTAACACTTTCAGAATTAATATTGGTCAACCAGACTTAATAAAAACGCACCAGACTTAACAAAAATACCAGACAAATACGCATAGAAACCATTAGCAAAGCTGCGAATCACCACCAATCCATGCTTTTCCTGGAAAAATTAATCTAAAAACCAAGAAAATATACAAACATATGTTGTTGCAAGCAGAACTAATAGATACTATCGGAATTAACTCTAAAGCTACCAGATTTAATTTCTACCAGAATTAACTCTACTTAATACTTGTATTATTTTACAAACTATACATTTAACCTCCCCTTAAATGTAACATCCCCTTAAATGTAGCTATGAGTTTACCATTCCAATATTAACCACTAGGAAATTGAACCTAGGTTCATCAAAAGCTTTGGTCAATAGGTCAGCCACATTAAATTCTGTGTGTATCTTTTCCACCCTAATCAATTTCTTTTCAAAGCAATCCCTTATAAAGTGATGCCTTATTTCTATATGTTTAGTCTTAGAGTGATACACTGGGTTCTTTACTATACAGATAGTACTTTCATTATCAATGTGAATTATAGTATTCATGAAATTCAAACCATAATCCAGCATCTGATTCTAAATCCACAAGACTTGTCCGCAGCAATTAGCAGCAGCTACATACTCAGCTTCAGTTGTAGATGTAGCCACAATGGTTTGCTTCTTGCATTGCCATGAAATCAATCTTCTGCCAAGAAATTGACAACCTCCAGTTGTGGATTTTCTATCAAGACTTGCTCCAGCATAGTCATTATCTGAATAGGCTTCCAGGTCAAATGATGACTCTCTAGGATACCAAAGACCCAAATTGGGTTTGCCCTTTAGATATTGTAACAATTCACATTTCAGGATAATTTCTATTCCCGAAATTTTACTATTCATTTTTACTATTCACTTTCACTATTCATTCCTGAAATTTTTATTTCATATTCTCGTAAGATAAATTATTTCCATGATAAAGTGAAAGTTTGACGCTCTTTAGGCCATTTTCGCAAAAGTTATTAAGAAACTATACGTTTGGTTTAAACGTCGTTTAAGCATCCTGCGCATAACGAAAATGAACTGCGACAATTTTCCTCACATCAGATTAATGTTTGGTACACTCATAATCAATTAGGGAATTTTTGATTTAAAGTTAAAATGTTACCAAATAAACCCTGTGTCTTATAGAACTAAACTTGCGTTATAAGCTCTTTCACTTATCCGCAACCTTAGCCTATACCTGCACCATATTTTCTAAGGCATTTAGAAGCTTTTATATTGTTGGAAAAGTCAACATATTTTTCCCTCCTCCTTTGACCAAAAATCATTCTTGGATTTTATAAATCATTCCTTGATTTTTAGGCTTATGGTTTTATGTCTAAAGGACATTTAACACCAACCGACACTAGACTGAGCCCAGTCTAGACATTATAGGCCATTTTAATTCATTATCGGCATATTAGAAAAGTTACATTTTTTCTCTTCTCAATTTTATGCAACTTTCGTATGTTTTACGTTTAACGCGTTTTAAACCTACGTTTCCAGCGTTATCAGCGTTTTCGCGACCCATTGAACTTATCACTCATTTTTAAAATATAATAATGAGTATATTAACAAGTTTAATCATTTCTATAGTTTCGTATTTTTACGATACCCGGTTTTACGTTTCGTGATTTAAATACTTACTGTTAGCAATTACCGGGACCAAAACTCACTCCGTAAAGGCAAGATAAAAACTCAAAACTCTTAACCTTCTCATTTTAGCCATATTTGACATTTTTGAGGAGTCATCAAGTATGGTGGCTTTATCTTGACCATTCATTCATTAGATGTTTACAAGTGTAAACTTAACCATGGTTAAATATTAACTTTATATGTAGTTAACTAGATTTTCTAGCCTATAAATACCAAGCTAAACACATAGAAAAACTTGCACCACACCTTATTATAACCTTAAAGTCCTCAAACCAAAGGCACTTCTCTTATATTTTGTAAGAAAGTTCATGTGTTCTTGAGAAAAGCTAGCGTTTGATCTTATTTTCTTCGAGTTTTCAAGAAAGAGTTATTATAATCTTCAAATAACTTCAAGTCTCCAAAAAGACTTTGTTATTTTCTACAAATAGCTTCAGGTTTCCAAGAAGGCGTCATTATAATCTTCAAGTAGCCTCGGGTTTACGAAGATTACAAATTCTACGTCAAAGCTCCGCTTATATTCCTTTTTTCTATAATACTCAAGCATTCTATATTAAGGTAACTATTTATGAACTTTAAATACTTATGAACTTTTATTTGATTATTTAGTGTTTTATAAACTCTTAATATGTCATATAATCAAGTAAGCAAAATATATGTTTCACATATTAAATACTATGTTAGTAGGGAACTTCATGTGAGGGGTTTCATTTGGGGAAACGGATCGACGAGTTGTTGGATTTACGAATTAAAGTGTCCTAGCTCCTCGAACGTTTACTGCATGACCTCTGAATTATGATGGCCCGAACAGTAGTACGAGATATACAAACAAAACATGTTTCATAAACCATACGCAAGACATATATATATGCACATCTTTGTATTCTTAGACATTACTCCAAACCTAAGTCGCAACGTTCTATTGTAGGTTGCACTTAGAGGTTTCCCGACTTATCCGACGAACTCATTAAAGCACTAAAACACCATCCAACTGACGGTGAGTCATAGCCCCACTTTTCTCGTTTAAACTGTTTATTTAACTCTTTGGGGGAGATACATGCTCAACTACTTTTAATTTCAATCACGATTATTTGCAACTACATGTTTATCTGAACTGAATGTTTATTCACACTATGTAACAGTAATTGCTATACTTAGAGTTTCTTTATCATAGACCAATAAGCACTATACTTGAAAATGTTTGTGTTAAGCCGGGTGGGTAACCAAACGCACTATAATTGAAGATGTTTGTGTTAAGCCGGGTAGGTAACCAAACGCACTATACCTGAAGATGTTTGTGTCAAGCCGGTTAGGTAACCAAACGCTCCATATTTGAAAACGTTTGTGTTAAGCCGGGTAGGTAACAAAACGTATTAAATTGATGTTGTGTTAAGATGTTAGTAACATGAGCTTAGTGAAATAACAACTGTTTTGTTTCCGAACTATGAGTGCGAGACTATACAGCTCACACTACGAATATTGTATTCAACAATTTAACTAAACTCTATGAACTCACCAACCTTTGTGTTGACACTTTAGCATGTTTATCTCAGGTCCATAATGAACGAGGCTGGCACGGAGGAGCACGGATATTCAAGAGGGCTATAAATTTTATTATCATTCGAAAACCCATTTAATGTAATTTGTAAACCTTGAAACTACTTGGACCTCATTTTGTAAACTCTGATATTTATATAATTCGAATGATAAATCTTTTAAAACGACACCATTAGAGTTCGTTTTCTATTGTTATGACTGTTGTGCCATGAAGTAATACCCAGTTTGAATTCCGTTGCGTATCATTGAATTGGGGGTGTTACAGATTGGTACCAGAGCCTTGGTTATAGAGAAACAGGTCTAATTGAGACCTAAACTATAATCGTTTTTGCACTATAACATTTTGTAGCCTTACGCTCTCCGTGCCTTCCATCCTCCCGACAATTATGTGATTTTTAGGCATTTCATGCTACATGAAGATACTAGTATATTGATATATATACACACTTGCCATACTATGGTCATTTTATGTAAACACTTGGATTGTTTTTGACATTGTATAAACTTCTTATAGAAATTATGTGCGCACCCACTTCTCCTGATTATATTCTTGCTCCACCTAATCACTTCCCCGTCTTACCACCCTCACCCGAGCCCGGGTTTGACTTCTTAAATGCATTTGTTTCTGATAAACGAAGAAGAACCTTACTAAGATTTAGCCAATGAAGAAAAGGAGACACTACCGGCTAATGTTGTACCACCTTCCCCTGAGTATTTTGTATCTAATTAGGTTGAGCCACGCCCTGAAGAGGATGCTGAATATGATATTGCATATGATATAGCACCATTATCACCACCTCCTAACTCATAAACCTCTCCCGATTCTGACTAAAATCACAGTAGACCTATATAGTAGTAGTTCCCTTGTAATCACTAAACTGAGAGTCTCAGTTAGTAACATCGTAGAAACTTGTAATAGGTTTCAATTTTATAATCGATGTAACAAGTATGGAATCTACTTTGTATAAAGGTTTATGTTTCAATAAAATGTTATCCTAAATCCTTATGGTCGTACCATTTTCTTAGGTATGTGATTTTTATGTCATACAAATATTCATTATGTCGTACATTTTTTTTATATTTGATAGAATCATGACACCAAAGAAGAAGACACCACCAATAATGACTCAAGCTGCCATCAAAAAACAAGTTAAAGATAGTGTGAAAGTCGCACTCGAAACTGAACGCGCAGCCGTAGCTGCAGCAGCTGCTGAAGCTGCCCTGAATAGCACATCTAACCCTAACACTGAAGGGCCGAACCCAAATGGCCTTCCAGTGAGAAATATGGATTCGGTACCTAAGGGCTGCACATTCAAGGACTATTTGAACTGCAGACCCACTAATTTTGAGGGTACTGAAGGAGCCATAGGATTGACCCGCTGGTTTGAAAAATGCGAGTCAATATTTTCAATCAGCAAATGTATCGAGGAGGATAAGCTTAAGTATGTCACCAGTACACTGCTGGGCGAGGCATTATCATGGTGGAACTCTGTTTCTCAACCAATAGGCATTGAAACTGCTTATAAGATTTCTTGGGATAATTTGAAGAACATGATGATCAAAGAATACTGCCCCCGCAGTGAAATACAGAAGTTAGAAGTAGAATTCTGGAACCATGTTGTTAAAAGGAATGACATCATGACTTACAACCGTCGATTCCAAGAATTAAGATATTGTGTCCAACAATGGTTTCAACAATAGAGAAACTGTTGGAAAGGTATATCTGGGGACTCCCACCAAGCATACAAGGGAACGTGACTTCATTTGATCCCAAGGCACTTGATGAGGCTATGCGGATGTCTCGCAACCTCATGGATCAAGTGGTGCGAACGGGGACTGCCCAAAGAACTAATGCCAACAATAACATCCAAAGCAACAACAACAATAACCAAAACCGCAACATCACCCATCACAATCAACAAAACCATAGGCAAGAAAATGCCCGAGCTTATGCAGCCACTGGCCCAGCTGAAGGAAGAGGTAATAGCAGAAATAGGCCATTATGTAATCAATGCAAGCTAACTCATACTGGACAGTGCACAATCAAGTGTTGGAAATGTCAGCATGTGGGTCACTTGGCCAAGGATTGCATGGACAAGGCTATAACTACGGATAACAATGCACGGCCGGTAGTAACGTGCTACGGATGTGGTGAACAGGGACACTACAAGAATGAATGTCCCCAAAATTATGGTCAGTAAGCCGAAGGTGCTCGTGGAAGAGCGTATATTCTAAGAGGAAGAGAA
The DNA here is from genome assembly GCA_021014915.2 of Artemisia tridentata subsp. tridentata. NCBI lineage: Eukaryota > Viridiplantae > Streptophyta > Magnoliopsida > Asterales > Asteraceae > Artemisia > Artemisia tridentata. Next base: position 169,353,733 of record CP139507.1, on the reverse strand, counting down.
GCTCCTCAAGACCTTAACGACACTACGAACTAATAGTATTTAGAGTTTAGCGGTCGTACTTCCTTAGGAACTATGTTGTACTATGTGTGTGTTTATCCCTAGTTATGGGATTTTTACTACTTAAGATGAATTTCTATTCGGTAACAACTTGTTATGATAATTTTTCATCTATTATACTTTCTATTTCCAATTCCGTAGTATAAACAGATTTGACAATTTTTGATATAGAATCATAATACTACTTGACTAAACTGAACATCATATTATCGTTCCTTAATTATACATAGCCTAGCTACCTATGTCTATTTAGGGAGGGATCATGTTATGCTGGGAGCAGTCACATGTACGTTTTATGAAGAACAAACTTTTCACTTATATCCTTAAAGCAAATTTCGTGTAAGTATAAGCAATTCATAAGTATTCATACGATCAAGTACCACAATTAATCAGACTCTTACTCTACCCTTCCCACGTAAAAGTTAGCCTCATCCTACACCATACTCTGAAACGACAAATCTAAATACATCGCTAGTTATTCTATAAACAATTCACCGCAAGTAACCACATCTTTTCACCGACGTCGCTTCAACCTGTAACTCAAACTGAACTTCGGGACGAAGTTCTCTTAAGGGGTGGAGACTGTAACAATTCATATTTCAGGATAATTTCTATTCCCGAAATTTTACTATTCATTTTACTATTCATTTTTTACTATTCACTTTCACTATTCATTCTCAAAATTTTTATTTCATATTCTCTTAAGATAAATTATTTCCATGATAAAGTGAAAGTTTGACGCTCTTCGGGCCATTTTCGCAAAAGTTATTAAGAAACTATATGTTTGGTATAAACGTCGTTTAAGCATCCTGCGCATAACGAAGACCAACTGCGACAATTTTCCTCGCATCAGAATAATGTTTGGTACATTCACAATCAATTAGGGAATTTTTGATTTAAAGTTAAAATGTTACCAAATAAACCCTGTGTCTTACAGAACTAAACTTGCGTTTTAAGCACTTTTACTTATCCGCAACCTTAGCCTATACCTGCACCATATTTTCTAAGGCATTTAGAAGCTTTTATATTGTTGGAAAAGTCAACATATTTTTCCCTCCTCCTTTGACCAAAAATCATTCTTTGATTTTATAAATCATTCCTTGATTTTTAGGCTTACAGTTTTATGTCTAAAGGACATTTAACACCAACCGACACTAGACTGAGCCCAGTCTAGACATTATAGGCCATTTTAATTCATTATCGGCATATTAGAAAAGTTACATTTTTTCTCTTCTCAATTTTACGCAACTTTCGTACATTTTACGTTTAACACGCTTTAAACCTACGTTTCCAACGTTATCAGCGTTTTCGCGACCCATTGAACTTATCACTCATTTTTATAAGATAATAATCAGTATATTGACAAGTTTAATCATTTCTATAAGTTTCGTATTTTTACGATACCCGGTTTTACGTTTCGTGATTTAAATACTTACTGTTAGCAATTACCGAGACCAAAACTCACTCCGTAAAGGCAAGATAAAAACTCAAAACTCTTAACCTCCTCATTTTAGCCATATGTGGCATTTTTGAGGAGTCATCAAGTATGGTGGCTTGATCTTGACCATTCATTCATTAGATGTTTACAAGTGTAAAATTAACCATGGTTAAATATTAACCTTATATGTAGTTAACTAGATTTTCTAGCCTATAAATACCAAGCTAAACACATAGAAAAACTTGCACCACACATTCTTATAACCTTAAAGTCCTCAAACCAAAGGCACTTCTCTTATATTTTGTAAGAAAGTTCATGTGTTCTAGAGAAAAGCTAGCTTTTGATCTTATTTTCTCCGAGTTTTCAAGAAAGAGTTGTTATAATCTTCAAATAACTTCAAGTCTCCAAAAAGACTTTGTTATTTTCTTCAAATAGCTTCGGGTTTCCAAGAAGGCATCGTTATAATCTTCAAGTAGCCTCGGGTTTACGAAGATTACAAATTCTACGTCGAAGCTCCACTTATATTCCTTTTTTCTATAATACTCAAGCATTCTATATTAAGGTAAGTATTTATGAACTTTAAATACTTATGAACTTTTATTTGATTATTTTGCGTTTTATAAACTCTTAATATGTCATATAATCAAGCAAGCAAAATATATGTTTCACATATTAAATACTATGTTAGTAGGGAACTTCATGTGAGGGGTTTCATTTGGGTAAACGGATCGACGAGGTGCTGGATTTACGAATTAAAGTCTCCTAGCTCCTCGAATGTTTACTGCATGACCTTTGAATTATGATGGCTCGAACAGTAGTACGAGATATACAAGCAAAACATGTTTCATAAACCATACGCAAGACATATATATATGCACATCTTTGTATTCTTAGACATTACTCCAAACCTAAGTCGCAACGTTCTATTGTAGGTTGCACTTAGAGGTTTCCCGACTTATCCGACGAACTCATTAAAGCACTAGAACACCATCCAACTGACGGTGAGTCGTAGCCCCACTTTTCTCGTTTAAACTGTTTATTTAACTCTTTTGGGGGAGATACATGCTCAACTAATTTTAATTTCAATCACGATTATTTGCAACTACATGTTTATCTGAACTGAATGTTTATTCACACTATGTAACAGTAATTGCTATACTTAGAGTTTCTTTATCATAGACCAATAAGCACTATACTTGAAAACGTTTGTGTTAAGCCGGGTAGGTAACCAAACGCACTATAATTGAAGATGTTTGTGTTAAGCCGGGTAGGTAACCAAACGCACTATACCTGAAGATGTTTGTGTTAAGCCGGTTAGGTAACCAAACGCTCCATATTTGAAAACATTTGTGTTAAGCCGGGTAGGTAACAAAACGTATTAAATTGATGTTATGTTAAGATGTTAGTAACACGAGCTTAGTGAAATAACAACTGTTTTGTTTCCGAACTATGAGTGCGAGACCATACAGCTCACACTACGAATATTGTATTCAACAATTTAACTAAACTCTATGAACTCAGCAACCTTTGTGTTAACACTTTAGCATGTTTATCTCAGGTCCATAATGAACGAGGCTGGCACGGAGGAGCACGGATATTCAAGAGGGCTATAAATTTTATTATCATTCGAAAACCAATTTAATGTAATTTGTAAACCTTGAAACTACTGGGACCTCATTTTGTAAACTCTGATATTTATATAATTCGAATGATAAATCTTTTAAAACGACTTCATTAGAGTTTATTTTCTATTGTTATGACTGTTTTGCCATGAAGTAATACCTAGTTTGAATTTCGCTGCGTATCATTGAATTGGGGGTGTTACAGATATCTGAAGATCCTCTTCACAGCATGAAGATGTGAAGTCTTGGGAGTAACCTGAAAACGAGAACATGCACAAACTGCATACATAATATCAGGCCTAGAGGCAGTTAGATACATAAGAGAACCTATCATAGATCTGTATAGGTGCACATCCACATCATCAGCATCCTCATCTTTGGTTAATGGCACCTTATTCTCCATTGGAGTGACTACTGTCTTCACATTTGCAAGATAAAACTTCTTCAGCATCTCAGCAACATACTTGTCTTGAGAAATGAAAAGTCCATCTTCCTTTTGTTTCACTTGCAGTCCAAGAAAGAATGTGAGCTCACCCATTGAACTCATCTGAAATCTTCCTTTCATCAATGCCTCAAATTCTTCACACCATGACCTTTTTGTGGAACCAAAGATGATATCATCTACATACACTTGCACTAGAATGATACCCTTCTTGTTCCTTTTAATGAACAAGGTCTTGTCAATGACACCCCTCTTGTACCCATGCTCCTCAAGGAATTTGGAGAGTGTAGCATACCAAGTTCTAGGAGCTTGATGTAATCCATACAAAGCTTTGATGACTTTGTAAACCTTCTTGGGATGAGCAGGATCAACAAAACCAGGAGGCTGGTGAACATATACCTCTTCTTCTATAGTGCCATACAGAAAAGCACTCTTGACATCCATTTGATAAACTATGAATCCCATGTAGGATGCAAAGGCCAAAAATAACCTGATAGCTTCAATTCTAGCTACAGGAGCAAAAACCTCATCATAGTCTATTCCTTCCTCCTGTCTGTATCCTTGGGCCACCAATCTTGCTTTATTTCTGACCACTACTCCTCTTTCATCCTTTTTGTTTCTGAAGACCCACTTTGTGCCAATTACTTTTGCTCCATGTGGTAGATCTACAAGAACCCAGACCTTTTGCAACTTAAACTGCAACAATTCTTCCTGCATTGCTTCCACCCAACTCTCATCTTCTAATGCTTCAGAAACCTTGGAAGGTTCCTTTTGAGAAAGGAAACATGCAAACAGATAGTGTTGTTGATCTTTATGATTGATCCTTTGTTGCTTCTTAACAAAGCTAAAAAGTACATGAGCTTCAGGTTGTTTCTGCACTTTGCTTCTAGTTTGAACTGCTGACTTAGGATCACCAATTATTTGACTTTTTGGATGAATATTGTGAATCCTGAGTGTAGGAGCTGGACTTACATCCACTTCTGTGGGTAAGTTGTTGAAATCAGTTATTACTCCTTCATCATCATAAGAAGCTTCATCAAAGATCCCTTCACTTGGCTTATCAAAAATTTCAAGCTCTGGCATCTCAGAATTATCAAAAACATCAACTTGAGTAGGATCAGACTTACCAGAATTAACTGAATCACTACCAGAATTAACTGAGTTAGTACTTGTAGCCTTCTTTCCAAGATGCTTGTCAGCCAATGCATTCAATTCATCTCTGAAAGATAGAACATCTTCTAAAACATTTGTAGGAGAAGCCTCTTTCCCTTTGTTGTTCCCTTAACACGCTTAGAGTTAACTAGAAAGTTAATCTATTCGTGTTTATGACTAATACAATGTTATGATTAATTCTAACAGATTAATGAAAACGTAAAAGTAAAAATACACAAGTATTTTTCAACGTTTAAATTCTTATTAGAAATGAATCAAATAATCTATTACCCAAGTGTTTTGCGGAACAAACACTTGGGATTGAACAGACAGGGTATGGTGGTGTCTCCTATCTAAACTCAAGCTTTGCTTTGAGTGGTAACAATATGCCTCACTGAGCTATCTGAGGGACTGGTTACTCTTTGTAGGAGAGAAGTTGCTTTGTAAAAGTCTAAGCTTTCAATGTACAAAACACACACAACTTCTCTCCTTTTGAACCTATTAATACACAAGTATAAAAGAGTAAAAGTGATTAAAAAACTACAACTTGTTGAAGCAATCGTGTCTGACAATTACAACAGTAATTGTCATTTCCAAGAACCAATGGGAATGGACTATAAAGTCTTTAGAAGTGGTTGGTCTGACACTTCATGACTTTTAGCCGTCTTAGGGAAAGTTTCTTCCTGGCAAGATAAGATTTGATCTTATCTTAAACTCTTCCCAGATCTTCCCGCCTTTCTTTCAGGCGTTGAGTTCTTCAGTCTTCAATTACTTAATGTTGTTGAGGAGACTGGGGTTCAGTGAGTTCTTGTCCAACACTCACTGAACCATCATCTTCTTCTTTGGTTTAAGTCCTACTCAGGGAGTACCGCCTTCCTGAGTAGTGAATCCTTCTTCTTGAATTCGCCTTAAGCATCCTGTAGATGACTCACTGAGAGACTGTTCACTCAGTGACTTGAATTGTTCTCGGTTTAATTTACACTTAGTTAATTTGTGTTCAAATCTTGTTTTAAGTATTCTTGGGTACTGATGGACCCAACAATCTCCCCCTATTTGGATATAAATTATTCCTAAGTGTTTTGATCAGTTATGAGTGAGCTAATGACTTCTACTCATACTGAATGTACTAGAATGTAAATAAGGACACTGAAATAATAAAAACATCATCTTATTAATATCATTACAAGTCCTATCAAAACTAAGTACAAAAAGGTAGTGGTGGTATTCAGGCAGATTCATCAGTTCAACTTAATACCAAGGGCTTCAAGCTTAGGCTTCTTTGACTGCAGCTCATGTTGGTCAGGGTGCTCTCGGATTTTTCTTTTCAGATCTTGACAAAACCTAACATTCTCAGGACTCTTGATTGGATAGGCCATCATGAGGAAACCCATCATTGCCTTGATCCTTGATAGATCAATATCATTCTACCTCTGGAAGGCTGGGTCTCCGAACTCATCAGTGAAGAACAACCCTCTTTCAGGTTGTTCGATGACCACATTCCTCCTAAATGGAACACCTTCAGGGAGAGCTCTGTTGCAGTCCAGACCAGGGACCTTGATCTCAGGCTCTGCTTCAATCTTCTTTTTTTTCTTGAAGAAGACTGAGAAGGGGCAGGCTGTTTGACTGAAGCAGGAAGAAGATAGGGAATGCCAAGTTCCTGAGGTGTTGCAGCCAACTTTTTATACCTCAGACTGAGGAATTTCATCAGGTTTGGCACAACAACATTTTGCTTCTTCTTAATTAGTGGACCCAGTTCTGAGATCCCAAAGTCTGCGAAACTAAAAGGTTCATGAACCTCAAAGACTCTCTTGTCATTACTTCTGTAGACAGTTAGAATTGCAGGCTTGGAGTTTTTATGAATCTTGACATCAGTGATTGGTTCTGGCTTTAACCTGTTTGTCATGACCCACTGATATCTTGCAATCCTGTTCTGTCTAATCTCTTCAGTCCTTTTCATTCTTTCTTCCCTTCTCTGCCTGAGGGCAGTCATTTCAGCATTCCGAGCTTCCACAAAGCTCTTACCACCTTCCCTTTTAGCAAGGTCTTTTGCCTCAATCCCAATCTTCTCAGCCTCTTCTCTTGCAACCTGAATGAGAGCAAGCTTGTTCTGCCTTTCATCTTCAGCAGCTTTCTTCACTGCCTCCTCTTTCTCCATATGATCCTGAATTTCCTTTTCAGTGAGAAGTTCTATCACCCCATTGATTTCATAAGGAACCCTGACTGGTTCATCAGGGTCTGGCCTTCTTTCCTTGGAGGCAGGTACCAAGATTGTGGGCTCAGGCTCAATGGTTGTGAGAATGCCCTTGCCTTTGTCTTGGTGGGATGAAGATGAGGTGGCTTCAGGATTCTCCCCCTCAGTGTAAGAAGGAGGTTGTTCTTGTTCAGGTTGTGGAGGTTCGTCTTTAGTGACTTTGTCCCCCTCAACTGTTGCTTGACCCATAGTGAGAGCAAGAGTTGGTTCGCTCACTGAAGGTGAGGGAGCTTGACCTTTGAAGGCCTGATAGATCTCAGTCATCATGGACTTGATGTCTGAGGTGTCCTCCTGAAGAGTTGAGACCTTAGTCTCAAGAGAAGCCTGAGAAGCCTCTAATGCAGTCATCCTTGGCCCAAGATTCCAAGCCAGGAAGGAAGAAGAAGATGCCAAAGATGCCATGTGGGATTCCATAAGACCCAGAAGATCGGATGGAGTCCACTGAAGAGTTGAGTCCCTGAAGATTGGAGGATCTCAGCACAGTTACCAGCTCAGCCAACTGAGAAGTTTGTTGCTGGTAAGTTTCTGAAGCCTGAAGAATTTTCTTGTTTAGCTTAGGGTCATCTTTCACTGACTCTTGAATAGTGTCAACGCTCTTTTGTAAGTTGGTGAGAGACTCGTTGAACATTTTAAAGTTGTAATCAAGATTTGTCAGGGAGAAGGAGATAGATGACTTGTGCTCATTTACATCATCATGATAGGATTCCACTGATTCCTTCAGATTGACATAATGAACAGCTGCTTCAGTGTGCTGGTCAAACATTTCTTTAGTCAGACCCTGGAAGAGAGCCTTGTTGGTCTTTAGCAGGAACTTGACCAATTGTCTCTCAGTGAGAGGAAGAATGTTGTCATACTTGCTGAGGATGTTGTCAGTATCCGAAGAACCAGCAGCTTGAGATTCTGATTCTTCACTTGGATGCGGAGATGACTGATGTGATTGTTCAGGTTGTACATCAGTTTCCATATCCTCACCAGCCTCAAAGATTTCTTCCTCACTCTCTTCCTTGAGCTCATTATCAGAATCTTCAGAATCAAGAAGAGCCTGAACATCCCCCATAGATTCGAACTCCAAAAGGTTAACCGGCTCCTCCTCATAAAAGGATTTGCCTTGGTTTTGGCCAGGTCCTGACCCCACCATAATAACTAATTTGGTTTTATCAGCCTAGCTAGTCATAATAACTGATTTCTCAGCCTGACTTTTGCGGGCAGTTCCTGAGAGACTGGATCCGCCTGAGGTGGTTGTGGGTTCCGTATCAGTGCGTGGTTTATATCCCTCTGAGTCTTTGTCCCCCTGAGCGCCTTCAACTACTGACGGGTGTTTTTCAGTAGTATCACTAGGCACTTTTTGTGATGGTTGGTGGTCCCCCTTCCCATCAGGGTTGTACTGCCCTTTTGGGGATTTAGGGTACTTGACTCCCTTGGGTCCTGACTGTGATTTTTCAGTACCTTCATCGGGATGTGATTGGGTGTGGGTCCCCTTCTCAGTTGAGTAGTTCTGCTTAACCAACGATATAGGACCCTTTCCTCCCTCAGGCTCTGATTGTGATTTATCAGTGCCTTCATCGGGATGTGAATGGGTTAAGGTTCCGGACTCCAATGACTTGTTTATGTCAGTGGAATCATGAGGAAGAGAAGGTTTGCTCGAGGACACTAAGGATGATTGCTCAGTGCCCTCCGTTGGCCTTTGTTTTGTGGTCAGGAGGGTCTCTGTAGGGGGTGTCTCAGAGGTCTGGGCCACATTCAACCCCTTTTTAAGGTTGAGTTGATTCTGGGCATCAGTCTCAGTGGCGAGTGGTTTGGGTTTAACCACCTTACTGGACTGACCCTTCTTTGTCTTCTTCACCTTCTTTGTAGGTGAAGGTACTGGAGAAACAGCGTTCTCCCCCTGAATAACCTCCATCATGTAGTTAGTCAGGGCAATGGGTTGTACCTCAGTGATGCCACTAGTGAAATTGGTCTTATGTAAGACGTCAGGTTTCATACCTAAGACGTCAGGCCTCACATAGTCAGAACCAAGAAGGTCCTGAAGCACACAGGAAATAAACCTAGGATAAGACAAGTGTTTTTGCCTAATTTCCCGAGAGCTTAGCAACAAGGTCACGAAGATAATACTCGATATCTATTTTCTACCTCCAAAGATGAAAACATCAATGTTGTGATGAGTTCAATTGCTCAGTGGAGGATTTATTCCCAAGAACCTGAATGACGAATGTCATCAGGATCCTCCAGACTGGGTGGAACCAGGTTTTGACAATTGGAGCCTTTTCTAATAAGGCTCCAGCGGACTCCTTAGGACGTTTAGGGTCATGAGGTCCTAAGAAGATCAACTCTCCCTTGACCTCTTGGTCAGTTGGATTAGGCTCAAAAGCCTCAGCAAAATCAAGACCAGTGGCCTTGATGAAGTCATTGTAACCCAGGGAGAGGGTCCTTCTCCCATTCATCACTGTGAAAGTGATGATGGGTTCTTTGGTGTCTTTTGGGCTAGTAGCCACAGCAGTACACCAGAATTCCCTCAAGTAGTCATGGTAGATGACTGAGGGAGTCTTGGTAAATGCTTTAGCAAGAAAACAGTTTTGAAGATATTTCATCACATTCTTGTAAGCATGGAAATTTTGTGGATAGGAAAAGTTTTCCACCACATTGTTCTTTGTGAGGTCTACGCCCTCTAATATGAAATCCACATTAGGGGCGTATGTGATAGCATTAGAAGAAGCCATTTGTATTGATAGGTCTGGGTTAACAAATGATTCTGGGTTTCTAAAGTCTAAGAACACACACACTATTAGTTTTGGGAGAAAAAAAATGGGCAGAATTTGCTTAAGATTTCTAAAAGACGTGTGTGTTGTTATTTTGGTTGGGGTATTTATAGGGAAGTGAAGTGGAGGGTATTTTAGGCATTAAGCGGATTTTATTTATTCAAAAAGAATTTTTGGAAACTGTTTTGAATAAAATGTTTTGGGATCCGCATTTAATGCCACCACTCCACTTTTCCCTGGTTTGGCGCAACAGTCAAGGTGAACAGTTGAGCAGTTCTGCAAAAGTGTAATTTGCAGAGATGACTCATCACATATCTGTAATATGATTGGAGAGGCATTTAATGCCAATTGGGAATGTGGGGGCCCAGAGGTGGAAGCCAGAAAGGCAAAAGAACAAATATTCTTATATTAAATAGGAATTCAGTTACCAACCTCGGACATTTACTAATTAGATACTTAGTGCATTTAAGTTAGTATTTAATGTCTCATGAGGACCCTGAATGACTTTTCATTCAGTGAACTTGATTGTCAGAACTTGGGTTTAGTCACTGATGGTTCTAGTGTTCAGGAATTTGGGTCTAATTCCGGAGGTTCAAGGGTTCAGGAACTTGGGTTTAGTTCCTGAGGACCAAGAATTCAGGAACTTGGGTTTAATTCCTGAGGGTTAAGGGTTCAGGAACTTGGGTTTAGTTCCTGAAGTTCAGTGACCTTTCTCACTAAAGAACACATTGAGTCAGGGACTTGGGTTTATCAGAATTTACACATATTTGGATGGAGTCAATCAGTGGACTGATTCTCAATATCCAACATTCCTAGTTCAGCTTTCAGTCTGGTGAAAGTTGGTTCATCCAATGGCTTGGTGAATATATCAGCTAGCTGATATTCAGTAGGAATGAAGTGTAATTCTATGTCACCATTCATGACATGGTCCCTGATGAAGTGATATCTAATATCAATGTGTTTTGTTCTCTGATGAAGAACTGGGTTATTTGAAATGGCAATTGCACTTGTGTTATCACAAAAGATGGGAACCATCTTGTACTGAATTCCATAGTCACTGAGTTGACTTTTCATCCAGAGTACATTTGCACAACAACTTGCTGCTGCAACATATTCAGCTTCAGCTGAGGACATGGCAACTGATTGTTGCTTCTTAGCACTCCAACAGACTAGTTTTCCATCAAGAATTTGGCAGGAGCCTGAGGTGCTTTTCCTGTCCATGTTGCATCCAGCATAGTCAGAATCTGAGTATCCTTTAAGATCAAGGCCTGAACATTTTGGATAATATAATCCAAGGTTTGGAGTACCTTTCAGGTACCTGAATATCCTTTTCACAGCAGTGATATGAGTCTCTCTTGGGTCAGATTGATATCTGGCACATAAGCAGACTGAGAATTGGATATCAGGCCTTGATGCAAGTAAATACATCAGTGATCCTATCATTCCTCTAAAAAGAGTTTGATTCACTGGTTTTCCAGTAAGATCAGGACCAAGGTTGTTTGGGGGTACCATGGGAGTCTTGACTGAGGCACAGTCACTGAGCTCATACTTCTTCAGTAGGCTTTTGACATACTTCTCTTGACTGATAGAGGTTCCTTTATCAGTCTGCTTGATTTGTAGACCAAGGAAGTAAGTCAGTTCTCCCATCATGCTCATTTCAAATTTCTTTGCCATTAGTTTTTCAAACTGTTTGCAAAGTTTATAATTTGTTGAGCCAAAGATGATGTCATCAACATACACTTGTACAAGTATGACATCATTATTTGTCTTGTAGATAAACAATGTGTTGTCTATCTTGCCTCTGACAAATTTGTTTTGGATCAGGAAGGCTGAAAGAGTCTCATACCATGCCCTGGGAGCTTGTTTCAGTCCATAAAGAGCTTTGTTAAGCTTGCAGACATGATCAGGAAACTCATGGCTTTCAAATCCAGGAGGTTGCTGAACATAAACTTCTTCTTTCAGTGAGCCATTTAAGAATGCACTTTTAACATCCATTTGGTACACCTTGAAGTTCATGTATGTAGCAAAAGCAAGGAAGATCCTGATGGATTTCATCCTTGCTACTGGTGCAAATGTTTCTTCATAGTCAATGCCTTCTTGTTGATTATAGCCTTTGGCTACAAGTCTGGCTTTATTTTTAATAACTATGCCATTTTCTTCAAATTTGTTTTTAAATACCCATTTCATGCCAATGACTGAAACATCTTCAGGACATTTGACCAAGGTCATTACCTTGTTTTTGTCAAATTGTTCCAGTTCATCATTCATGGCTTGAACCCAACTTGGATGTTTTAGTGCTTCCTTAACACTTTTGGGTTCAATTGTAGAAATGAAGTCCACAAATAGGCATTCATTGGCTGAGGTTGCTCTCAGTTCAGCAGCCATGCTTCTTGTGAGCATGCCTTCAGTAGGCTCACCAATTATATTGACAAGTTCTATATCCTGAGACCTAGTCCAACTGTCCTGAGGTCTTGGAAACTGATTAGAACTTGTAGAGGCCTGATGGGTAGGATCAGGATCAGACACATGATGTTCTTCAGCATCATGAGTGTCTAAGTGGGTTGACTCATCACTGTGATTGTTTAGAACCTGAGCACTTTGTACTGACTAAATGAATTCATCAGTATTTTGTGCTTCAATAAACTCAGTGATGGTTGGGTAAAGAAGGTTGTGGGGAATGATGTAATAGGAGATGTCAGCATTTGCATGGTACTCAGTGGAAGGACCATTATCAGCATGATGTTCATCAGGAGGGTATCTTGATGATTCATCAATACCTATCTCTTCCACTGAGTTGTTAGAGACACTGATTGCATCAGTGCTCTCATCAAAGGTAACATGAAATGTTTCCTCAGCATGCTATCTCCTAGTGTTGTACACCCTGAAGGCCTTTGAGACAAGGGAGTATCCTAGGAAGTATCCATCATCAGCTTTGGCATCAAATTTTCCTAAGTGATCCTTTTTATTATGAATAAACACAGGACACCCAAAGACATGAAAGTAGCTGATGTCAGGGATTCTTCCCTTGAATAACTCATAAGGAGTTTTGCTATGTCTCTTGACAATGATGGATCTATTTTGTGTGTAATAGGCAGTCTTTACTGCTTCAGTCCAAAAGTGTTTGGAAAGGACTGATCCATTTAGCATTGTCCTAGCTGCTTCAATGAGTGTTCTATTTTTCCTTTCAGCCACCCCATTTTGTTCAGGTGTGTAGGGTGAGGAAAATTTTTGTGAAATACCTTTCTCATCACAGAAACATTCAAGTTCATAATTTTTGAACTCTGTTCCATTGTCAGTCCTAATATGTTTGACTTTGATGTCATTCTGATATTTCAATGTTCCTGACAAAGGACATAATTGTTTCAGCTGCCTGACTCTTTTTTATCAGGAAGTATACCCAAGTGTATCTTGAGTATTCATCCACAATGACCAGAGTATACTTCTCATGGTTAATGGATCTAGGACTAATTGGTCCAAATAGATCCATATGGAGAAGATGAAGGCAGTTTCTGATGGAAAAGTTGGTTTTGGTTTTAAAGGATGCTCTGTGATGTTTACCTTTTTCACAAGCTGAGCATGGTTTGTCCTTTGAAAACACAAGAGATGGTAAGCCAAGGACCTTGTTTTTTTTACAAGGTTTTTTATGTTTTTGAAGTTCAGATGGGAGAGTCTCTTATGCCAAAGCCAGTTGAGAGTATCAGTGGCCTTGGTAAAGAGACAAGTTCCATTTTGAGTCAGACTGGACATGTCTAACACATAAACATCATGTCTTCTTGGTGCAATAAGGACAACTTACTTATTAGCATTGAAGATGATTCCTTGTTTATCATCAAACTAAACTATGTATTTCGCATCACATAGTTGACTGACACTTATCAAATTGTATTTTAGACCATTTACATAAGCTATCCTAGTAAAGACTATACCATTGCAGTTTACTGAACCATAACCTTCAGTGAGACATGATGAGTTATTAGAAAATATCACTTTGGGTCCTGATTCATCCACATACTTGTGCTGATACTCCTTCACACCAGTCATGCTCCTTGAACATCCACTATCAAGATGCCAAACAGGATCCCTGGCATGTTTCTGCACAAATGGTAAACTGGGTCAGTTCTTTCTGGGACTCCACTTCTTGGAGGGCTTAGCTTTGAGGGTCTTATTAACATTTTCAAGTGATTTATGGTCAGTGGTGGAGTGGACTGAGCTACCACATATTATGCATTTGATTGCTGATGTAGACTCAGTGGACTGAGAGGCTGACTTTGTCATACCTCTACTGGCCTGAATGGCCTTATCACGTCCTGAGGTGTTATGAGTGGAACTTCCACTGTTTTCACAACAATTGTCAATTTGACAATCCTTAGGATGGTGGTCATTGAACCCACAGTAAGGGCAAGGTGCAAAAGGCTTTGCCTTTTGTTTCTGTTTCTGTTTAGAATCAGAAGGATAGTTTAAAGACTGAGCTTTAAGACTTGCCATGTTTGATGCGACAGAATGTGTTTTGTGAACAGAGGTCCTGTGATCATCCTTTTTGCAAACCATACAATAAAGGATTCTATAGCAATCGTCAGTGACATGATTGGTATAGTTACACAGTTCACATCTTTTCAGGGGTTTTGAGGGTTTGGGTTTGGTTTTTGAGGAAGTTGGTTTTTGTTCCTTCTTGGATTGAGAAGATTTCTCTGAAGATGCAATCTTCTCACCAAGCTTCCTGACCATTTCAGCCAACTGATCAAATTTTGATTCAGGGCTTTGGGTTGTTACTTCAGAAGGGACTGAAGTTGATGAGTCATCAGTATTTACTGAGACTTCAAGGGTTGGTCTCTTCAGGATGGTTGTTCCCATTCCTGATCTCTCCTTTTAGAGAGTGTGGTGAGAAGACCGTTGGTGGGAGGCCTGAGTTTGGTGCAGCACCCTGAAGGGTATTCAGTGGAGGAAGTGGTGGATATGATTCTGATTCAGACTCATTCACAGACTCAGTATTACTGACTTGTTCAGTGATTTCAAGCTTACTGAGTTGTTCAGTAAGTCCAAGCATATTTTTCAAAGCCTGACTTTCAGGAAGCAAGATATTTCCAGTCTCAAAGTTTGGTAACTTACTCACTGGGTTGTCCCTGACAATCTAGTTATTTGACTTGGGAAGCATTTCTTGCTCAAATGATATGCCAGCTGGAACAAAGGTCAGTTCACTGGGACTTACATAGGGTTTAACCATGTGATGGTCAATTCCTATTATTTTCCTAGGGATTAAACCCACAGTATCAAAGACCTTGGGGTTCTTTTTGGTCCAGCCTTGGATGACAGCTTTTTCTTTGTTAAGTTCAGTTTGTAGGGCTTGGTTTTGTTTCAAAATTTCAGTGTTCTGAATTTGTAGAGTTATTGTTTCTAATTTGGCTTGCTTTAGTACAAGCAATTCATCTCTACATTTATTCAATTCTGACACTATGTTGTTATATTTTGAACACATGTTAAGCCTTTGTTCCTCAACAAATTTAAGATCTACACAAATATAATTCATGTAAGACTGCCAATCAGAATCATCATCCATAGAAAGTAAAGTGTTTACCTTCTTCATGGTGATGTTTACCCACTCTCCATTCCTTGCATGGCTTTTCCCAACAGCCACCTGATCACCTTCAGAGAGTGCCATCAGTGCACTCACTCTAATTTCCTCATCTGAGGATACCTCTTCTTCATCCCAATCATAGGCTTCAGCAACTAAAACCTTGTTCTTTGCCTGAACAGGCTTGGATGTTTGAGCAGCCTGAGACATAGAGGGATTAGTTTCAAGAATTGCAAGTTAAGCCTTGGCTTTCCTATATTTTGCTTCAAAGTCTTTTTGACCCTTATTTTGAAATTGTTGGGTCGACTGAAACATTCTAGGTTGAAACTTGCTAGTTCCTGAGGAACTATTTCCTGAAAATTTGTAAGAGGGTTCTGAGGTGGTTTTAGAATAACAGTCCCTAGCAAAATGACCCTTTTTACCATAATTAAAGCATTCAGTGGTTTCATTTGCTTTTCCTTTTGAAAAGTTGGACTGGTTTCTTTTGAGGAAATGTTTTGAACTAGCAAGGAGTGCCCTCTCTTGGAATTCCAAGTTTAGATCTTTTAGGTACTCATAACTAGTCCTTTCAACAATTTCATCCTCAGAATCCTCTTGAAAGTCCTGCACAACACCATTAGTATAAAAAGCAGTTGATATGGGTGTGGAGGTTAAGGCTTTTTTGGACTCAAGAACTTTTGAGTCAGGATATCTCCTTGAGATCAAGTTGTCCTCATAGACAAATTTCCCATAGATTTCAGGGAGCTCAAGGGTCTGAATGTGATTAGCATTTCTCAGGCCTTGTGAGAAGTTTAGCCACTTCTCAGGGAGACTGTTGACAAAGCCAACATTTGTCTCATGCTTAGATAATACTACACCATCATTTGATAGTTCGTTTATCAAAGTCTTGTATCTGGTATAAGTCTGAGAGAGACTTTCAGAGTCTTTTGCCCTGAAAGTATTATACTCAAGTTTCAGGTCCATGACCCTGTTTTCCTTGGTATCTAAGGGGCCCTCAAAGTTATTAACCAAGTCATCCCAAGTTTGCTTGGCTGTTAAACAGTTGATGACTGATTCCATTATATCGTCAGGAAGACAAGATATAAGGATGCTTTTAAGGCGCTGGTCTTGATTGACCACCCTCCTCTCATCAATGGTCCATTGTGCCTCAGGCTTATTTAGCCCTGCAGCAGTCTTAGGGACAAATGGGCCATCCCTGATACAGGTGATGTAGTAAGGTTCCATACCAGTTAAATAGCAAATCATACGTTTTTTCCATTTGCTAAATTTTCCAGCTTCTAGTCTGGGTGCAACAGCAGAATAGCTGCCACCCTTTTTATCGACCAGCTGGGGTACATTAATATCAGCCATATGATGAAGCGAAAAGTGTACCGCTTTTAAGGGGTCATTTAAGCCCGAAATCGTATTTATTTGATCAAATATCGCCCTAAATCGTTCCTTTTGTCATTTTAGGTACTTTTGAGGAGAAATCTGGAAAAGGAGGCATTTTGGACGTTTTTGGAGCATTAAAGTGAAGAAAACGGCAAAGTCTCAAGAATCGGCTAAAAGTTACTCTTGACGGCGTCAGACTTAACTCTGGACGGCGTCATGCCTTGGCAAGAAAAGTGGGATGTGAAATTTACTCATGACGGGCCAGTGAGTTAGCATGTGAATTCTGACGGCGTCACGCTTTAACTAAATCAAGGGCGTCACGGCTTAATTCATAAGGGGACGGCGTCACGTTCAAGAGGTGAGGGCGTCAAGCCTTGATAGGCCAGAACGGATTTTGGAGAATTAAAGAGGGACGGCGTCAAGATGGTCACCCGGGAACCCTAAAAGCGGCGAGGTGACGGCGTCACAATGCATAAGGTGACGCCGTCAGATCCAAAAATCTATATATAGTTTTCTAATTTTTTGTCATTAAGGGAGAGCTTAGTGTGTGGAATTTTGGGATAAAACCCTAAGACGATTTTAGCTACTTTTTCAGGGCTTTTAGCCTTGAGATCTTCCATGTTTCATTGAAAGATAAGTTATCAATTAATCATTCAATATGTCTATGTGTTGTTTGATTCTATCTTATGCTTGTCTTTTGTTTAACATGTTAGGCTAATTTTATCTTGTGTTTGCTTAGATCTAATGAAACCTAGCTATTGATTATTGGTTGTTAGTGTGTTGTTAGTTGTATTGGATGATTGTTTATCTATGTTAGGCTTAAGAAAACTGGCTAACTTCCTATTCGGTAACTTGCTTGAACGTCTTAAGAAACATGAACCAAACGCGTACTAAAGGTTTTTATGGTTGTATTTAATGCACAAGCGAATTCTAGTGATCCCATGTTAGGAGCTTCCTAGCCGGCTCGACATAGGAGTGAAGTAGGAGCTTGTAGAGTTTGGGGAAGTAAGTACGCCACCCCACGAATGGTATTAAGGAATACACCCGTCATCCACGCAACTAATACACACTAATTAACCGGTAAAAGATAGTTAGGGAGTAAGGAAATCTAAGTAAACACATTTCTCTACACATAAGTTTCTCACCACTTTTTATTTTTGTTATTTTATTTTATTTGCATTTGTAGTAATTTGGGTTAGTTGACTAGCAACTAATTCCGCCCACTCCTTCAAAACCGAGATTTTACTTGCTTTCATAAAAATTATAAAAACATAAAAAGAATCTTCCTCAATCCTTAGACCTAATTAGAGTAGCCTTTCATACCTAACAAACACTATTCCCTGTGGAGAACGATCAATCCCCCGTACTTACCACTACACTATACTACATCGGTCAGGTACACTGCCTGGTGGGGTTGTAAGCCTCTTGAGATCCCTCGAGAGGTAAAACCTGTTGTAAGGTTACAAAACCACGCATCAAGTTTTTGGCGCCGCTGCCGGGGAATAGTTATTGTTTAGGTTGAATTTTTATTTCTATTAGGTCTACTCACTAGATTCCTTTCTAGTGAGATTTTTTATTTTATTTTTCTAGGTTTTCTTTAGTCTATCTATTTTCTTCGTGTCTTTGTTCGTAACCATACCATCCGACATCATGGAAGATGGTAATATCCTTAACCCACACAACCCACCACCACAACAACCACCACCACCTCCTAGAGCCCGTACTTTAGGAGAGTATTCCCGTCCTAGCCACCATGGCTATCGAAACACCATTGAGCTCACTCAAGGAGCCAATATCACACCCTTGCGATCCGACACCATCCGGTTGGTGCAAAGCGGATGCGCATTCCATGGACTTCGTTCTGAAGATCCTAATCAACATCTCAAGGACTTTCTTAAAATCGTTGATTCTATAGACCTTGATGTTGCCACTCGAGAGATGACCCGATTGCGTCTCTTCCAATTCTCTCTGCGGGACCAAGCTAGTCAGTGGCTAGAACGTCAACCCGCAGGATCCATCACCTCTTGGGATGATCTCACCACTCATTTCCTTGCTCAGTTTTTCCCACCGAGAAGAACTACCAAGCTAAGGAATGATATCTTGATGTTCCAACAACGTCAAGGCGAAACTCTCTACGAGGCATGGACTCGATTCAAGGACTTACTCCAAAAAGTCCCTCACCATGGCATAGAACTTTGGCTCCAAGTCCAAATCTTCTATGACCATATCAATCTCTCCACAAGGCAAACCATTGACCAATCGGCCGGTGGCAAGCTACGTGATCTAAGTGCGGAACAATCATGGGCTCTCCTAGAGGATCTTGCTCTTTATGACAACGAAAGTTGGAGTGATCCCCGTGATTTGAATAAAACGGTCAAGGCAATATCTTTGCCTTCGAACAATTCAAGCACTTCTGACCGTTAGGATCATAGAACTTGAAGACCAAGTCAAGTTTCTAATAAAATCCTACGAGGCTCCTAAACCTTCAAGCCAAGTGAACAAAATCACTTCTTCATGTGAATTGTGTAGTGGTCCCCACGACACTCGTGATTGCATGGAACTCCCCGAACAAGCTTTTGTGGACTACGCATCCTCGCGTACCGACGGAGCGGGAGACAAGTGGTACACTTTCAAACCCGAGCCAAACCATTACGGTGATTCATACAACCCCTCATGGAAAAATCACCCGAACCTTAGGTGGAAACAAAACCAAAACTCACAACAAACCAATTCTTCCAACCCACCTAATCGTTTCCAATCAAGCGGTTCCAACTCGAACCGTACTTTCAACAACAATCCTTCCGGCAATGGTAGTACCGATAACTTTGAAGGATTGATGTCTCAATTTATGGCATCTCAAGAAGCTCGTTTAGCCAAGTTTGAAGCCGATTTCAAACAAAAACAAAGCGAGATGACCGATAAGATTGACACCTTGTTGAAAGCCCTCAATGACCGAGAAATGGGAGCACTCCCTAGCAACACGGTCAAGAACCCGAAACTAAACGTCAACGCTATTTCATCGGTTTCGTCCCCTAGTTCTTGTCCACAATATTATTCGGTCAATTCCATGAGCACGTGTTTCAAACAAACCCAAATCGTTCCAGATGACCAAGAAGTTATGACATCCAAATTGGTCAACAACATAGTTGAAACACCTTCCACTCAAAACCTTGACGAAGAATTCAAGGAGCTCCACCTTGAAAGTCCGGTTGTTGATGAGTTGGATGAGAAGAAGCTCAAGTTAGGCGAAAAAGGGACCGCCTTTGTTCAAAACAAGCTACCTAAGAAGTTAGATGATCCGGGCTTATTTGTTCTACCTTGCAAGATCGGTAATTCGGAGGCTTATGAAACATTAGCCGATCTTGGATCAAGCCTTAACCTACTTCCGTTACCTCTCTACACCTCTCTAAAACTTGGAAAACTTGAAGAAACTGAGGTGATAATAGGCTTAGCGGATGGAAGTGTTGCTTACCCGGTTGGAGTAGTTAAGGACGTGTTAGTACACATTGGAAAACTAACCATTTTAGCCGATTTCCACGTCCTTGATATGGTTAGCGACCCTACATGCCCCTTGTTGATAGGTAGAGGATTTTTGGCGACCGCTAGTGCTATGATTGATTGTAAGGAATCTAAGATAGCGGTAGGAGAAGGAGATACTTGGTCAATCTATGATGTTAAGAAACACGCCTATGATACTAGTGAGGAAACGACACCCCATTGGTTAGAATTAAATAGGAGACCATCTAGATATGGACCGTGGATTGATAGAGACTTCATAGGACCCCAACGCCCATTTTACCTAGAAGAGGACTTTGTTAACCGAACACATACGGTAGAACAACTCTTGGCTAGGGACACCGAATTGGATCCATTTGAAGACTCTCTAGTTTTTAGAAAGATGATTGATTTCCTAGGAGTTTTGCCAATTAACCTAGGAATGAATAAGTGGATTTGTGAGGAAGATGATCATAAGTGGAATTGGGATAAACCACCCAAAGATGGAGATGGGTCATGGCATATCAAGATGACATTGTATGACCCGGATGGAGAGAAGTTTGAAAAGACATATCGTACTAAGCGGACCAATAGGAAACTTCAATCCAAGCTTAACCCTAAAGACGTCCTCGATGACGAGCTCACTTATATAGGGTAGCGTGACTTTGAGTCTAGCTACAAGACTCGTTAATAAAGAAAAGCGCTTCTTGGGAGGCAACCCAAGCTTTATTTGCTTTATTTGCTTTGTGTGTTTATTTATTTGTTTGTCTGATTTTATTTGCTTCCGTATGTGTGTTTAATTTTTATCATTATTGATTCATGTTAAAAAGAAAATTGTGAAAATGCTTTATTTTGTTTTTAACTTCGTCTTAACTACATATAGAGGTATTTTGCAAAAGATAAGTGTAAGGGAAATCTAAATCGGTTTATTAGAACACAAATTAACATGAATCATAATAATAATAAATTAGCATACATATTCGTAATTGTTTAAGTCAAATGCTTGTATCGAGTCATAGTGATGTTTTGCAGGATTTCCAGGAAGTAAGGTAAAGGTTTTTCCAGAAATTTTCCGGAAACTTAAAATGAAAATTTTTGTCAGGTCATTTCTGACGGCGTCAGGGGTTATAACCTGACGGCGTCAGATTTAATTTCCAGAAATTTTTGAAAGTTTTGTTTTCATAAAAAGTTTTTATTAAAATCTCCAACTTATAATCTCCAGGAATCTGCAAAATTATCATTCCACAAGCATTATATCCTTATATATAGATTTTATCCCGCCGATGTTATGCAGGTTTTCGTGTTTGTTTTCTCAGGTTAACAGGTTATTTTGGACAAGGAAATGTTTATGGAATCAAGCTTATGGCGATGCATTAGTCATGGAGCTTCAACATTCTCTTTGGAGGAAGATTTAACCGTGTAATTTCACTATCCAACGAGCGAATCAGGGGAGTATTTGATTTCATTCTTTTACTTTATGCTTTTACATCTTGTTATTTGAACATTGGGGACAATGTTCATCTTAAGTGTAAGGGGAGGGTAAAAGTACGATTTTAGAGAATGCTATTACGCTTGATTTTTGTTTGTTTAATAGTAGATGTGTAATAAAACTGAGAGAAATACTTGTTAAGGTAATTTTAGTGCCAAATTTAAAATTTTTTACAACATATAGGAGTGAAACTTTGATCTTAATGAGCGTCTCACGGATAGGAGTTATATGACTAGCACAAAAACCGTACCACTAAAAAATTTTTCCACCCCCAAATATGTGAGGTTCGCCCCTAGAATTGGTAGGAAAAGCTTTTATGCTATGATGTGTGTACCGGTAGCACTTAGATTCTAGAACTTGCGTTAGGACCATTCCAAGGCCACAAGTGAGACTACATTCGTGTAGTTAGATTTACTACATGATAAGAGGCATTAGGATTAACCCATTGTTTTACACCTGTGTTTTTGTTATAATTACATTGGCTACATTGGTCAAGTAATTCTCCCACACCCTTTGCGTTGTACTCATTTTTAGTACACGATACCCCTAGTACACCCCTCAGAGCCTATCTTTTCGTTTCGACCTTTAAGCATTTTACTTAAAGGAAGAATTTGTTACACCCCACTAAAATGTACACCCAAATCGCCTTAGCCTACCTTGTATGCACTCATTTTTAGTGCATTATTGTGACAACATTTGTTTAAACCCAAGTTAATTATCTAGTTGATTACATGGTTGCTAAGTCGAGTCATATCCTTGTACATATTGTTTTGGGACGATTGGGACTCATGGGTAAAGTACTAGTGTAATGGAGTAATGGGGAAGAACATCATTTATTACCCCCATATGTGCTAAATATTTTAAAAGTACTCCAAGTGTTTTGATTATCTTAATTCGAGTCATTAGAATAGTAATTTGTAAAGTTATGTAAAAGTTCAAGTGTAAGGGGAATGCAACGCCCCTATGATGTATTATTTTGGATGGTAGGGCAAAAAGATGTATGTAAAAAAAAAATAAAAAAAAAATAAATAAAAAAATCGAAAAAATAAAGGAAAATACAAAAAAATGAGAAAAAGAAAAATAGAAAAAAAAAAATACGGACTACCATCCCGTTTTATTTTATGCTTATTTTATGTTTTTGTTATTTTCTTTCATTAGCTTAAATCGAGTCTAGTCTGGCTTAGGCAACATTGTATAGTACATGTAATTAATCAAGATCTTTAACTCGCCACCAGTAAAATATCCTTTATCCAACGAAACCGTGTTTTCCTTTTTCCCTACACCTAACGTTATAACCCATGTAAAAGCCCTCTTTGATAGTTTATCTTTGGTGCTTACGCCTAGTGGAGGAGGTTTTCGATCCTTTCCCAAGCCTATGGTAATCTATTTGCTATGCACAGGTAGTGAGAGATATTTTCCGTTTTCATTTATGAGATTTATTTTGATGACACTTGAGAGATGTGAGTATCTAAACACTACTTGTGAGGTGCTAGTATGTAATCTCCGTGCTTATTATGATTGAAGTGGAACGATTATTTGTTGTAATTACTTTTATGTTAGTATTAAATGACCCCTAACTTGTATTTTGATTAGAATAAAAGCGCATTTGCTTGAGGACAAGCAATCTCAAGTGTAAGGGTATTTGATGAAGCGAAAAGTGTACCGCTTTTAAGGGGTCATTTAAGCCCGAAATCGTATTTATTTGATCAAATATCGCCCTAAATCGTTCCTTTTGTCATTTTAGGTACTTTTGAGGAGAAATCTGGAAAAGGAGGCATTTTGGACGTTTTTGGAGCATTAAAGTGAAGAAAACGGCAAAGTCTCAAGAATCGGCTAAAAGTTACTCTTGACGGCGTCAGACTTAACTCTGGACGGCGTCATGCCTTGGCAAGAAAAGTGGGATGTGAAATTTACTCATGACGGGCCAGTGAGTTAGCATGTGAATTCTGACGGCGTCACGCTTTAACTAAATCAAGGGCGTCACGGCTTAATTCATAAGGGGACGGCGTCACGTTCAAGAGGTGAGGGCGTCAAGCCTTGATAGGCCAGAACGGATTTTGGAGAATTAAAGAGGGACGGCGTCAAGATGGTCACCCGGGAACCCTAAAAGCGGCGAGGTGACGGCGTCACAATGCATAAGGTGACGCCGTCAGATCCAAAAATCTATATATAGTTTTCTAATTTTTTGTCATTAAGGGAGAGCTTAGTGTGTGGAATTTGGGATAAAACCCTAAGACGATTTTAGCTACTTTTTCAGGGCTTTTAGCCTTGAGATCTTCCATGTTTCATTGAAAGATAAGTTATCAATTAATCATTCAATATGTCTATGTGTTGTTTGATTCTATCTTATGCTTGTCTTTTGTTTAACATGTTAGGCTAATTTTATCTTGTGTTTGCTTAGATCTAATGAAACCTAGCTATTGATTATTGGTTGTTAGTGTGTTGTTAGTTGTATTGGATGATTGTTTATCTATGTTAGGCTTAAGAAAACTGGCTAACTTCCTATTCGGTAACTTGCTTGAACGTCTTAAGAAACATGAACCAAACGCGTACTAAAGGTTTTTATGGTTGTATTTAATGCAACAAGCGAATTCTAGTGATCCCATGTTAGGAGCTTCCTAGCCGGCTCGACATAGGAGTGAAGGGAGGAGCTTGTAGAGTTTGGGGAAGTAAGTACGCCACCCCACGAATGGTATTAAGGATACACCCGTCATCCACGCAAAATAATACACACTAATTAACCGGTAAAAGATAGTTTTGGGAGTAAGGAAATCTAAGTAAACACATTTCTCTACACATAAGTTTCTCACCACTTTTTATTTTTGTTATTTTAAATTTTATTTGCATTTGTAGTAATTTGGGTTAGTTGACTACAACTAATTCCGCCCACTCCTTCAAAACCGAGATTTACTTGCTTT
Organism: Artemisia tridentata subsp. tridentata; assembly: GCA_021014915.2. Classification (NCBI taxonomy): domain Eukaryota; kingdom Viridiplantae; phylum Streptophyta; class Magnoliopsida; order Asterales; family Asteraceae; genus Artemisia; species Artemisia tridentata. The sequence goes on along the minus strand of CP139507.1, from coordinate 169,329,173 downwards.
CATAAAAATTATAAAAAACATAAAAAAAATCTTCCTCAATCCTTAGACCTAATTAGAGTAAACCTTTCATACCCAACGAACACTATTCCCTAGGAGAACGATCAATCCCCCGTACTTACCACTACACTATACTACATCGGAGGTACACTGCCTGGGGGGTTGTAAGCCTTTGAATCCCCCGAAGGTAAAACCGTTGTAAGGGTTTCAAAAAAACCCGATCATGGAAAATTCTTTTTAAAGTTTAAATTTTTATTAGAAATGAAACAAAAAATTATTCCCCCAAATTTTTGCGGACAAACCTTGGGATTGAAAAAAAAGTTGGTGGGTCTCCTATCAAACTCAAGCTTTTCTTTGAGTGGTAACAATATGCCTCACTGGCTATCGGGGGTGGTTACTTTTTAAAGGGGAAGTTGCTTTGTAAAAGTCTAAGCTTTTAAAGTACAAAACCCAAAAAATTCTTCCTTTTCATCGGTTTCGTCCCCTAGTTCTTGTCCACAATATTATTCGGTCAATTCCATGAGCACGTGTTTCAAACAAACCCAAATCGTTCCAGATGACCAAGAAGTTATGACATCCAAATTGGTCAACAACATAGTTGAAACACCTTCCACTCAAAACCTTGACGAAGAATTCAAGGAGCTCCACCTTGAAAGTCCGGTTGTTGATGAGTTGGATGAGAAGAAGCTCAAGTTAGGCGAAAAAGGGACCGCCTTTGTTCAAAACAAGCTACCTAAGAAGTTAGATGATCCGGGCTTATTTGTTCTACCTTGCAAGATCGGTAATTCGGAGGCTTATGAAACATTAGCCGATCTTGGATCAAGCCTTAACCTACTTCCGTTACCTCTCTACACCTCTCTAAAACTTGGAAAACTTGAAGAAACTGAGGTGATAATAGGCTTAGCGGATGGAAGTGTTGCTTACCCGGTTGGAGTAGTTAAGGACGTGTTAGTACACATTGGAAAACTAACCATTTTAGCCGATTTCCACGTCCTTGATATGGTTAGCGACCCTACATGCCCCTTGTTGATAGGTAGAGGATTTTTGGCGACCGCTAGTGCTATGATTGATTGTAAGGAATCTAAGATAGCGGTAGGAGAAGGAGATACTTGGTCAATCTATGATGTTAAGAAACACGCCTATGATACTAGTGAGGAAACGACACCCCATTGGTTAGAATTAAATAGGAGACCATCTAGATATGGACCGTGGATTGATAGAGACTTCATAGGACCCCAACGCCCATTTTACCTAGAAGAGGACTTTGTTAACCGAACACATACGGTAGAACAACTCTTGGCTAGGGACACCGAATTGGATCCATTTGAAGACTCTCTAGTTTTTAGAAAGATGATTGATTTCCTAGGAGTTTTGCCAATTAACCTAGGAATGAATAAGTGGATTTGTGAGGAAGATGATCATAAGTGGAATTGGGATAAACCACCCAAAGATGGAGATGGGTCATGGCATATCAAGATGACATTGTATGACCCGGATGGAGAGAAGTTTGAAAAGACATATCGTACTAAGCGGACCAATAGGAAACTTCAATCCAAGCTTAACCCTAAAGACGTCCTCGATGACGAGCTCACTTATATAGGGTAGCGTGACTTTGAGTCTAGCTACAAGACTCGTTAATAAAGAAAAGCGCTTCTTGGGAGGCAACCCAAGCTTTATTTGCTTTATTTGCTTTGTGTGTTTATTTATTTGTTTGTCTGATTTTATTTGCTTCCGTATGTGTGTTTAATTTTTATCATTATTGATTCATGTTAAAAAGAAAATTGTGAAAATGCTTTATTTTGTTTTTAACTTCGTCTTAACTACATATAGAGGTATTTTGCAAAAGATAAGTGTAAGGGAAATCTAAATCGGTTTATTAGAACACAAATTAACATGAATCATAATAATAATAAATTAGCATACATATTCGTAATTGTTTAAGTCAAATGCTTGTATCGAGTCATAGTGATGTTTTGCAGGATTTCCAGGAAGTAAGGTAAAGGTTTTTCCAGAAATTTTCCGGAAACTTAAAATGAAAATTTTTGTCAGGTCATTTCTGACGGCGTCAGGGGTTATAACCTGACGGCGTCAGATTTAATTTCCAGAAATTTTTGAAAGTTTTGTTTTCATAAAAAGTTTTTATTAAAATCTCCAACTTATAATCTCCAGGAATCTGCAAAATTATCATTCCACAAGCATTATATCCTTATATATAGATTTTATCCCGCCGATGTTATGCAGGTTTTCGTGTTTGTTTTCTCAGGTTAACAGGTTATTTTGGACAAGGAAATGTTTATGGAATCAAGCTTATGGCGATGCATTAGTCATGGAGCTTCAACATTCTCTTTGGAGGAAGATTTAACCGTGTAATTTCACTATCCAACGAGCGAATCAGGGGAGTATTTGATTTCATTCTTTTACTTTATGCTTTTACATCTTGTTATTTGAACATTGGGGACAATGTTCATCTTAAGTGTAAGGGGAGGGTAAAAGTACGATTTTAGAGAATGCTATTACGCTTGATTTTTGTTTGTTTAATAGTAGATGTGTAATAAAACTGAGAGAAATACTTGTTAAGGTAATTTTAGTGCCAAATTTAAAATTTTTTACAACATATAGGAGTGAAACTTTGATCTTAATGAGCGTCTCACGGATAGGAGTTATATGACTAGCACAAAAACCGTACCACTAAAAAATTTTTCCACCCCCAAATATGTGAGGTTCGCCCTAGAATTGGTAGGAAAAGCTTTTATGCTATGATGTGTGTACCGGTAGCACTTAGATTCTAGAACTTGCGTTAGGACCATTCCAAGGCCACAAGTGAGACTACATTCGTGTAGTTAGATTTACTACATGATAAGAGGCATTAGGATTAACCCATTGTTTTACACCTGTGTTTTTGTTATAATTACATTGGCTACATTGGTCAAGTAATTCTCCCACACCCTTTGCGTTGTACTCATTTTTAGTACACGATACCCCTAGTACACCCCTCAGAGCCTATCTTTTCGTTTCGACCTTTAAGCATTTTACTTAAAGGAAGAATTTGTTACACCCCACTAAAATGTACACCCAAATCGCCTTAGCCTACCTTGTATGCACTCATTTTTAGTGCATTATTGTGACAACATTTGTTTAAACCCAAGTTAATTATCTAGTTGATTACATGGTTGCTAAGTCGAGTCATATCCTTGTACATATTGTTTTGGGACGATTGGGACTCATGGGTAAAGTACTAGTGTAATGGAGTAATGGGGAAGAACATCATTTATTACCCCCATATGTGCTAAATATTTTAAAAGTACTCCAAGTGTTTTGATTATCTTAATTCGAGTCATTAGAATAGTAATTTGTAAAGTTATGTAAAAGTTCAAGTGTAAGGGGAATGCAACGCCCCTATGATGTATTATTTTGGATGGTAGGGCAAGAATGTATGTAAAAAAAAAATAAAAAAAAATAAATAAAAAAATCGAAAAAATAAAGGAAAATACAAAAAAATGAGAAAAAGAAAAATAGAAAAAAAAAATACGGACTACCATCCCGTTTTATTTTATGCTTATTTTATGTTTTTGTTATTTTCTTTCATTAGCTTAAATCGAGTCTAGTCTTGGCTTAGCAACATTGTATAGTACATGTAATTAATCAAGATCTTTAACTCGCCACCAGTAAAATATCCTTTATCCAACGAAACCGTGTTTTCCTTTTCCCTACACCTAACGTTATAACCCATGTAAAAGCCCTCTTTGATAGTTTATCTTTGGTGCTTACGCCTAGTGGAGGAGGTTTTCGATCCTTTCCCAAGCCTATGGTAATCTATTTGCTATGACAGGTAGTGAGAGATATTTTCCGTTTTCATTTATGAGATTTATTTTGATGACACTTGAGAGATGTGAGTATCTAAACACTACTTGTGAGGTGCTAGTATGTAATCTCCGTGCTTATTATGATTGAAGTGGAACGATTATTTGTTGTAATTACTTTTATGTTAGTATTAAATGACCCCTAACTTGTATTTTGATTAGAATAAAAGCGCATTTGCTTGAGGACAAGCAAATCTCAAGTGTAAGGGTATTTGATGAAGCGAAAAGTGTACCGCTTTTAAGGGGTCATTTAAGCCCGAAATCGTATTTATTTGATCAAATATCGCCCTAAATCGTTCCTTTTGTCATTTTAGGTACTTTTGAGGAGAAATCTGGAAAAGGAGGCATTTTGGACGTTTTTGGAGCATTAAAGTGAAGAAAACGGCAAAGTCTCAAGAATCGGCTAAAAGTTACTCTTGACGGCGTCAGACTTAACTCTGGACGGCGTCATGCCTTGGCAAGAAAAGTGGGATGTGAAATTTACTCATGACGGGCCAGTGAGTTAGCATGTGAATTCTGACGGCGTCACGCTTTAACTAAATCAAGGGCGTCACGGCTTAATTCATAAGGGGACGGCGTCACGTTCAAGAGGTGAGGGCGTCAAGCCTTGATAGGCCAGAACGGATTTTGGAGAATTAAAGAGGGACGGCGTCAAGATGGTCACCCGGGAACCCTAAAAGCGGCGAGGTGACGGCGTCACAATGCATAAGGTGACGCCGTCAGATCCAAAAATCTATATATAGTTTTCTAATTTTTTGTCATTAAGGGAGAGCTTAGTGTGTGGAATTTTGGGATAAAACCCTAAGACGATTTTAGCTACTTTTTCAGGGCTTTTAGCCTTGAGATCTTCCATGTTTCATTGAAAGATAAGTTATCAATTAATCATTCAATATGTCTATGTGTTGTTTGATTCTATCTTATGCTTGTCTTTTGTTTAACATGTTAGGCTAATTTTATCTTGTGTTTGCTTAGATCTAATGAAACCTAGCTATTGATTATTGGTTGTTAGTGTGTTGTTAGTTGTATTGGATGATTGTTTATCTATGTTAGGCTTAAGAAAACTGGCTAACTTCCTATTCGGTAACTTGCTTGAACGTCTTAAGAAACATGAACCAAACGCGTACTAAAGGTTTTTATGGTTGTATTTAATGCACAAGCGAATTCTAGTGATCCCATGTTAGGAGCTTCCTAGCCGGCTCGACATAGGAGTGAAGTAGGAGCTTGTAGAGTTTGGGGAAGTAAGTACGCCACCCCACGAATGGTATTAAGGAATACACCCGTCATCCACGCAACTAATACACACTAATTAACCGGTAAAAGATAGTTAGGGAGTAAGGAAATCTAAGTAAACACATTTCTCTACACATAAGTTTCTCACCACTTTTTATTTTTGTTATTTTATTTTATTTGCATTTGTAGTAATTTGGGTTAGTTGACTAGCAACTAATTCCGCCCACTCCTTCAAAACCGAGATTTTACTTGCTTTCATAAAAATTATAAAAACATAAAAAGAATCTTCCTCAATCCTTAGACCTAATTAGAGTAGCCTTTCATACCTAACGAACACTATTCCCTATGGAGAACGATCAATCCCCCGTACTTACCACTACACTATACTACATCGGTCAGGTACACTGCCTGGTGGGGTTGTAAGCCTCTTGAGATCCCTCGAGAGGTAAAACCTGTTGTAAGGTTGCAAAACCACGCATCATGGATAAATTCTTCAATGTTTAAATTCTTATTAGAAATGAATCAAAGAATCTATTACCCAAGTGTTTTGCGGAACAAACACTTGGGATAGAACAAACAAGGTATGGTGGTGTCTCCTATCTAAACTCAAGCTTTGCTTTGAGTGGTAACAATATGCCTCACTGAGCTATCTGAGGGACTGGTTACTCTTTGTAGGAGAGAAGTTGCTTTGTAAAAGTCTAAGCTTTCAATGTACAAAACACACACAACTTCTCTCCTTTTGAACCTATTTATACACAAGTATAAAAGAGTAAAAGTGATTAAAAAACTACAACTTGTTGAAGCAAGCGTGTCTGACAATTACAACAGTAATTGTCATTTCCAAGAACCAATGGGAATGGACTATAAAGTCTTTAGAAGTGGTTGGTCTGACACTTCATGAATTTTAGCCGTCTTAGGGAAAGTTTCTTCCTGACAAGATAAGATTTGATCTTATCTTAAACTCTTCCCAGATCTTCCCGCCTTTCTTTCAGGCATTGAGTTTTTCAGTCTTCAATCACTTAATGTTGTTGAGGAGACTGAGGTTCAGTGAGTTCTTGTCCAACACTCACTGAAGCGTAAGAAAAACGGACGAAAACGTAAAAAAAACGGACAAAACCGTATGAAACGTAAGAAAAACGGACGAAAACGTAAAAAAAAAAACGGACGAAACCGTATGAAACGTAAGAAAAACGGACGAAAATGTAAAAAAAAAGGGACAAAACCGTATGAAACGTAAGAAAAACGGACGAAAACGTAAAAAAAAAGGGACAAAACCGTATGAAACGTAAGAAAAACGGACGAAAACGTAAAAAAAAAAAAACAAAAAAACCGTATGAAACGTAAGAAAAACGGACGAAAACGTAAAAAAAAGGGGCAAAACCGTATGAAACAGTAAAGAAAAACGGAACGGAAAACGTAAAAAAAAAAAAAAAAAAAAAAAAAAAAAAACGAACAAAACCGTATGAAACGTAAGAAAAACGGACGAAAACGTAAAAAAAAAAAAAAAAAAAAAAAAAAAAAAAAAAAAAAAAAAACGGACAAAACCGTATGAAAACGTAAGAAAAACTGATGAAAACGATAAAAAAAACGGGACGAAAACGTAAGAAAAACGGTTGAAAACGACTAAAAAACGGACAAAAACCGCATGAAAACGTAAGAAAACGGACGAAAACGTAAAAAAAAGGGTCAAAACCGTATGAAACGTAAGAAAAACGGACGAAAACGTAAAAAAAAACGGACGAAACCGTATGAAACGTAAGAAAAACGGACGAAAACGTAAAAAAAAATACGGACGAAACCTTATGAAAACGTAAGAAAAAACGGACGAAAACCGTATGAAACGTAAGAAAAAACGGACAAAAATGTATAAAGGACTAACGTTGCAAATAATCGTTGGCTAAATGGACTAACGTTGTCAAATAATAACTAACGGAAGTAACGCCCGTTAGGTCAGGGACTAATGGTGCAATTTCTGGGGTTAACTTCGAGGGTATTTTAGTCATAGCACGTTTTTTCTAAAAAAGTGGACCAAAAGTGTTACGGGTCATCGGATCTTGGACTGGATCCGTTAAAAATAACGATTTGGACCAACAGTGTTAAACCCGGTAAACCACGAGGACCAAAAATGTAATTTACTCCTTTTTCATTATTACTCAATTTAATTAGGGTCTCACAACTTAGAATCCTTATAGATTTAACCAGATGCATTATAAAAGACACTAGTATTTTATTAACAAGAAAATGGTTATAGGCGTGAAGATGAAGGAACACAAGAGAACGTAGATTGCCACGAATGGGTATTGTAGTGGTGATTTTATATACTTTTAATATAAATCAAATTATTGAAATCAAATAGGTATCAACAACAATTAAACACAACAATTCATAAATTAAAAAAAATTGATTAGAATTCGTAGATTTATTGGGAAGCAAAAATTGTATAAAATTTGAATCCTTGTTGTAAGTGAGACTCAAATCGGTATAATTAACCCAAATCCAGAACAGTTTAATAAAGAGTAAACTGCAAAATACATCCCTGTGGTTTGCAGCTTTTGAGACCTTACATCCCTGTCAAAAACTATTGGCACCTTACATCCTTCGTTAGTCAAACGTTTACCATCATACATCCCTGAGGACGAACGACGCAAATATTTTTTCGTTAACTGCTAAAGGGAGTCAAACGAAGGGTTGTTTTAGTCTTTTTACTTATAAGAGGGATGTATTTTGCAGTTGAATCTTTTACTTCTAAGAGCTAAAATGCATGTATTTTGCAGTTACTTTAGTACTTTACATTATTATTTATTTATTATTATTATTATTATTATTATTATTATTATTATTAGGGGATATTCATAAAAAAAAATTCAGAAAAATAAAATGGAAAAAAAAAAAATTCGAAAAAAAAATATTTTTCTAAAAAAATTATTTCAGGAAAAAAAACTCTAAAAAAATTTTCTAAAATTTTTTTTTTCAAAAAAAATTTCTAAATATTTTTTTTTTTCGAAAAAAATTTCTAAAATTTTTTTTCAGAAAAATAAAATGGAAAATTATTTTTTTTCCTAAATTAATTTTTTTAGAAAAATATTTTTTTTCGAAATCATTTTTTTTCCATCTATTTTTTCTAAAATAATATTTTTAGAAACTTTTTTCGAAAAAAGAATTTTTTTTAGAAATTTTTTTCCTGAAATAATTTTTTAAGAAAAATATTTTTTTTCCAAAATTAATTTTTTTCCATTTTATTTTTCTGAAAAAAAAATTTTAGAAATTTTTTTTGAATAAAAAAATTAGAAATTTTTTTTCCGAAATTATTTTTTAATTTTTATAATTTTTTTTTTTCAAAATTTTTTTTTTCCATTTTATTTTTCTGAAAAAATATTTTTAGAAATTTTTTTCCTGAATTTTTTTTTAGAAAAATATATTTTTCTTCCGAAAATTTTTTTTTCATTTTATTTTTTAGAAAAAATTTGTTTAGAAACTTTTTTCAATTTTTCGAAAAAAAAAATATTAGAAATTTTTTTTTATAAATTTTTTTCCTGAAATAATTTTTTTAGAAAAATATTTTTTTTTTTGAAATTATTTTTTTTCCATTTTATTTTTCTGATTTTTTTTAAGGAATATCCCATAATAATAATAATAATAATATAATAATAATAATAATAATAATTATTATTATTATTATTAAAAAAAAAAGTAAAGTACAAAAGTAAACTGAAAAATACATCCCTCTTAGCTCTTAGAAGTAAAAGAGTAAACTGCAAAATAAATCCCTCTTATAGGTAAAAAGACCAAAACAACCCTCCATTAGACTCCCGTTAGCAGTTAACGAAAAAATATTTGTGTCGTTCGTCCTCAGGGATGTATGATGGTAAACGTTTGACTAACGAAGAATGTAAGGTGCCAATAGTTTCTGACAGGGATGTAAGGTCTCAAAAGCTGCAAACCACAGGGATGTATTTTGCAGTTTACTCGTTAATAAATTTGAAACAGTTAATAAATTTGAAATATTATGAGGTTGAGGTGTGATATGAACAAAGGAGGTAATGAAGATGAAGAAACCACATAAAAAGTCTAAGAACATTAAAAAGGGTAAAAATGTCATATCACTAAAAATGGTATACTTAAATCTTTTTTTAATGATTAAATTTTGTATTTGGATATACATGTGTATTATCAAGGTTTGGAAGAATATTAATGTAATTACAAAATTTCTAAAGATATTGAAGTAATATAGATGTTTTATAAGGATATATATGTAAATGCCCCAACATATAAATAGATGTTTAGATAAAAATTCAATTCAATTTATTCTTCCAAGCTCATTAATCCTTAGGTTATAAAGAACACCTTCAAAGCACAATAAGACCTTTGCCTTATTGTCAATGACTTTGGTTGTACTCACTCCGTCCTATAATAAATGTTCACAATACTATTTGAGATGTCCCAAAATAAGTGTCTATTATATATTCCAACAAAAGAGAAAAGATTTTTTTTGGTAGAAATAATATTTGATTGATAGAGGGTGTATTTAGTGTTATTTTCTAAAACTGTGTGCATTTTGAAAATGAAAACTTACTATGAAACGCAAGTAATAATAAGTTTAAAAATAATCTAAACCACCCTCTGTCTGTAAGAAAAACTAAAAGATGATCACGGATTTAAGGGTTAATACCTTCATAACTATTGATTTTTGGCCAAATGTCAATGATCCTTGTATGAGAGTTGTTCTCTTTTAAAGCTCTACAACTATGCTTTAAATTTATAGACCTAACCCCAAGCTTGACGTTCAAAATCTTTAGAGCTTAAATTAAAGAGAAAATTCCGAAATTAGACCAGTCGCTCAAATTTTATATCTTTTCTAGACAAAAAAGTGCTTTTCTCAAACTATACCGAGCGACTTGCGACTTTTTTTACTTTTAATAAGAAGTCACCAAGTGCCATGTACCTTTTCTGCATGTGTAAGCTATAAAGACGTGTCCTTTTTGAGCGACCTAAGTTAAGCGTTTTTTTGTACTTTAAGCGGCTTTTTATTTTGTCATTTTCGAGTACAAAAGTCAAAAGTCAAACATCAAATATTAATTTTTTATTCTTTATGTATCTCAATAACAATCAAGCGACATAAGCGACTTACGCCTATGTGATTTAAGCGACTTTTGTTTTGCCTTTCCAATGTTACCTTTTGCACTTCTTTTTGAAAAAAGTATAAGTTTTTTAATTTATTTTTAACACATATTTTAATAGAAATAACTTGATTTTTTTTTTTGAAAACACACACAAATATATCACATAAAATTTGTATGTTTGTACTTTATGTAACTAGATAATCATATCCGCAACGAAGTGCGGTTTACATTATACTATACTCGTTCAATACAATGTCAGAGAATTTCGAATTTTACACCAATGTCTGTCATTTCCACAAACATAAAGTCACCTATATGTATATCGACATTTGGCCAAGCAAGAATATCACAAGTTCAAAACCTAGGGGTGTAAACGAGCCGAGACAACTCGCGAGCAACTTGAGATCGACTCGAAAAATACTCGATTCGACTCGATTTTAAACGAGCCGAGACAACTCGCGAGCTACTCGACTCGACTCGATTACACATTTACACCCGTATATATATATGTGTGTGTGTGTGTGTGTATATATATATATATATATATATATATATATATATATATATATATATATATAGAGATGGGATATTATGAGAAGGGGTCTTAAAATGAGAAGGGTGGGAAGGATTGTGGGAGTGACATGTGTCACTTTGCCACATCATCATTCCGCCAAAATTTTTACTGCATCGTGATGCAGTAAAAATTTTGGCGGGAAATTTTTTTTTTCCCGCCAAAAAAAAAAATTTTTTTTTGGCAAAAATTTTTTTTTTCCCGCCAAAATTTTTACTGCATCATGATGCATTAACCGTGATGCAGTAAAAAATTATACTGCATCGTGATGCAGTAACCGTAATGAAGTAAAAAAAATATACTGCATCGTGATGCAGTAACCGTAATGCAGTAAAAATTTATACTGCATCGTGATGCAGTAAAAATTTTGGCGGGAAAAAAAAATTTTGCCCAAAAAAAAAATTTTTTTTTGGCGGGAAAAAAAAATTTTCCCGCCAAAATTTTTACTGCATCACGATGCAGTAACCGTGATGCGGCATGATGATGTGGCATGGGGATGACACATGTCACTCCCACAATCCTTCCTACCCTTCTCATTTTAAGCCCCTTCTCATTATATATATATATATATATATATATATATATATATATATATATATATATATATATATATATATATATTATATATAGGGGTGTAATCGAGCCGAGACAACTCGCGAACAACTCGAGATCGACTCGAAAAATACTCGACTCGACTCGATTTTAAACGAGCAGAGCTCGAGCATGTCAATACTCGACTCGACTCGGCTCGATTACACCCCTATTCAAAACCCACAGTTATCATAACAAAGCTTACTAAAAATCATAACTTATCCAGCAACAAAAACAGAACAAATCTAATTACCAAGGATCCCAAATTCATAAATCCACCTCAAACACTTTAAAGGCCTCTTGGAAAAACAATGGCCTTAAACCTTGCCTTAAAAACTAACATATCTAAAATCAGATTGCCTAAAAATTATAGAGTGAGCATTAAAATTTATTGCTTCTTGTGTTTAAACATTCAAAATCACAAAAAAGAATCATAAGTGGCCTCAAAAAACCATTGTAATGCTCCAGGTCTAGTAACAAATAAACCGAAACCAACGAAATCAGATCCAAAAAATCTTAAACAAATCTGTCTAGATCTCATCAGATTCGTGTAAAACCAAGAAACCACCATCACATAAACCAACAACCAGTTTCGGTTTCATCTCATGCACCAACAACTACAACCAAAACCACAAAAACCAAAACTACCAACCAAACCACCTAACCCAAAAAAACCGGCCAAAACCACCTAAAGTATGTATATGTAAAACGAAGGTGTTGACGACATGCTGTTGGAAGTGGTGGCAGCAGATAAAAAACTTGATTTTTTTATTTATTTTTTTTTTAATTTTTTTATTTATTTTTTTTATTCGGGTTATGGTTTGAGTGGTTTTGATTTGGTGTTTGGTGCGTTAGAACTTGTGCGTGTGTTTTTTTTGGGTTTTGAATTAGTGAGTGTGTTTTGAAATGTGTTTTGTAAATATTATGTGGAAATTGTAAAAAGTTAAAAAGTAATATGAATAAAAAAGTACGAATTAAACAGACATAGTACATTGGTAATGGTGAAAATGGGAAAAATAAAAAGTCGCTTAAAGTACATAGACGTAAGTCGCTTGACTGATGTGGGGGGCAAAAAGATTAAAAAAATATTATATTAAGTTTGACTTTTGTACTCAAAAACAACCAAAAAAAAAGGTCGCTCAAAGTACAAACAAGTCGCTTAATGTAGGTTGCTCGAAAAGTACATGTCTTTATATCTTACACATGCATAATAAAAAAGGACATGACGCGAACTTTTTTGTGCCACTTGGCGACTTCTTATCAAAAGTAAAAAAGTCGCAAGTCGCTCGGTCTAGTTTGGGAAAAGCATTTTTTCTTTTGTCTACAAAAAGTATAAAAGTTGAGCGACTGGTCTAATATCGGAATTTTCTATAAATTAAAATGCAAATAAAAGAAGAAGGTATGCAACTGATTTAAAGTCATTTCTTTTTGATAAGTTAAGTAACCTAAGTTAAGTAACCTAGATGACATGTTTTATTCAATAACATGCATGTTTAACTTTTATCAGTTCTGTGAACCACTTACGTTTTATAAATTCAACGAGAATGGCGCTGGTCGCCGCGATGCGGGCGAGCGCGTTTAAAAGCAAAATATAGTTCAACAAATATGTACGTAAGCCGCAGATTATACAAATATTTTACTTTATAGTTAATACTCGTGTGCAGATTATACATGCATGTATGATAGGAGGGTATTTTCTAACAGTGAAAATTTTGAACTTTCCTTCGAGGTAACATCGATGATACATAGGCCCTCGCGCCACAGTGGAACCGGCCAACTTCTCTTCATCCCAAAACATTGGTCTGCGATGTTGACATATACGGCTGCAGGGTCCAGATTGTAGGTATTCAACTGGTAGACATGTGCAATAATGTAGTAAAGATACGTGAGGCACAAAGTTTTTGAAGAAGCATGTGATAACCTAAGTTGACCCGTCCACGCAACTGATCCGTAGCAACTGAAGCATGACCGGCATGGGCTTCATGAATGGCAACACAATATAATAGATGAACATAACGTGACATACCTTGCGAGTAGCCAGCAGCAGGGCTACTTGAGGAAGTCTGACCAGCATGATTTTGCTGAGGCGAAGCTGTAACAAAAGGAAAAGGTTCATAATAGGCAAATCTTATAGCATTGATATTCACAAACAATTAGAATAGTCTACACACAAAAGTAGCAGCTAATACTTACGATCAAATGTGCTGCCTCGTACATGGGCTGAGCAGTGTGGATGGGGCACCTCATTCTTTCTGATATGTATCACTTTAGTTATTATAGTTTGTAATAGCTTATATTTTCGTCAAATACTAATACAGTTTTTATGCTACTTATAGGGTGATTAGGTTAGCTCATTCTTAAAGGCACTGTTTTTTCAATTAGTCTTAGTCCAAGGGATAAAGCTTATTAGCCTATCTGTTACCATAAAAGCCGCGGGTCATAACTAACAGTCAAGTTACACTAAGGTAATATAAGAGTGTCGTTATGGATCATTTTATGGTTATAGTTGTATTGATAAAAATTAAATAGGCAATCACTATTAGTACATACCAGTCATTCATCGCGTTGCGGCGGGGCGTCGTTTCACGTCGTCGATCATGCATAGTAAATAGAACTTTCAATGTAATTGATATATAGACAGTAATTTTCAGTACATTTCTCGTATATAAACATGTAATCGTTGATGGTTCGTACATTTCTCATACTCGACAGCAACAATTATCAGTACATTAGTATAAAGTAAATGGTAACTTAAACATTCAAAGACTGGGTGGAGTGTACATGACATGATAGACAGAATAGTGGCCCATATAACCTCCATTTATCATCAAATTTCACTATATAGGAAACAGAATGTATAACATTATATACCCATTAAAATCAATCCAAAAATTAATTTAATTTTTGCTACCTTGATTCAATCTTCTATACTTCCAAGACTTCAGTCAGACTGTGGGTGTTGCACTCTTGCATGTATGTGATTTTATTAGGACTTTATTCTACAACAGAAAAACAGCAGCAATGGGAGAATTAACCACAAAAATTTGCATTTGGGTTTAAATGATACAAAAGAATTTCAACGAGTAGGTAAAAATTATGTACCTGATCAACAGACCCCTTGTATCAAGTTATAGCGAAGAAATCAGCAACCTGAGAGGATAGAAACATACAAAGTTACTATAAAACTAATGACGCTTTTTTCCAGTCAGATAGTGATCGGAAAATGTCGATGTAAATTGTTCTCGATATAAGTGTAGTACCTCAGATTGGGCAAGCATATGACCTGCTTTTGTAGATATGTCACCATACAAAAGGTACCTGCACAAACTGGTTGTGTTAGCACCTATCTCGTTTACTAAATGTAAAATCAGTATCCTTTGATGATTACGACTGTAGGCCAACCTCTCAGGGGATTTGAAAGCGTTGTGCAAACCATGTTTGGGACACTTAGACAGGCTGTCAACGAAAGGCTGCATAATAAGTCAACAGATACATGATAAGAACTTATAGGGCACATAAAAAAAGGTTCTTGTACTAATAATAATCCAACCTTAACAATCAAGATACATACCTTGATTCCACTTTCATCTACTTCTGAAATTGTAATAAACTTTTCTCCATTTAACGGATCCTTAATAAGTTAATAGTGTTCAAATTGGTAGCTTTCATCCATTTCCCCTGAAACTGCAGAAAGATGATGAACCATGTAAACCTCTTTCGATAGTTTAAAATCAGCAGACCAATGTATTTAAGTATTTAACCTATTTACCACATCCACAATGTAACTAATTTATTCCACACATTTAGAATCATACATAACAAAATATCCCATTTTATGACACCAAATAGTTTATACAAATGAGATTCGATCTGTCACCACACTCTAACAGCCTGTTAACTTGATCAATGTGGCCATGAACTCGGTTATCTACTCACTGTATCAATAAGGTCAATTAAGCAACCTGATAAGCCTAGCAAAGTAACGATATGAGCTTTTTGAAAATCTTAAAAAACCGTTTTTTTTTCAGAGACCAAGGTAGCTTAACTCTTGGTATGGTTTACCTTGGTCTGTTTGGTTTTTTTTTCAGAGACCAAGAGTTGAGCTACCTTGGTCTGTTTGGTTTTGTAACAGCATGCTAATCTTTTTTGTTTACACAAAGAAAGGGTTGCATACCTTGTATCAAGCAAGTATACACGGATGAAAGCTGTTCTCCAGTCATTTGTCTTCGTTATCATATCCATCTAGTCGGAGCAACAGTGCGGCATTAATTGGTGTGTGGCAATGGACAGAGGCTCAGATCTGCAGAAACATTCATCATCGCCTCGTCTTGTTGCGCAACGATCCTCACTTATACTCATCTTAATGATTCGCCTCCATTGTTTATTTATACAAAAAAGACAGACGTAAACCTAGAATATTGCTAAGCCGTCACTCCAGGGTGCATATTTTGAGCAGATCTTCATCCATGGCAGAATACAACGGAACGGACTATTAAGATGAGTATAAGCGAGGATGCCTACACATCCATTTAACGTTGCCCATTTCAGTATGAAACTGAACGCACCAAAAATTTACAGAAGTATCAATAGGCCACAACTTGCATTTCCTCGAACAAAGCTTTATATTGGGTGTTTGATGCCAAAAATTAACAGAAGTATCAATAGGCCACAATTTGATGCCAAAAAAAATTAGGCTCAGATATGTATATGGTGTTCAGGTCATAGAAGTATCCGAATTCCGTAACGGCTGCAAACGAATCCGGTTGCATAGATGGGATATATGCTATGCCATCCGGTCATTGCCTCACCAAGTTAGGATTGGAACATCTCGCCGAAATTCCAACAATCATCACAGCCATAAAAACCTTGTTTAATATAAAGTTATAGTAATCGTAAGCATCAGCAGCAGCAAAGACCAGGCCAAATAGCCCACCAATTTTTGGTAGAAACTCATACGCAAAACAGTACCGCATTCAACCTGGTTTAATATAAACTTATAGTAATCGTAAGCATCAGCAGCAAGTGATGCAAGAAGTGGCCATATAGTTGTACAGGAGGCTCGGATAGGGATACAATCGACAAAGAAGACACATCTGGCATGGCTGCAAAAGTAATAAATTGCCTCGCCAACGTACGGAGCATGTCAGTTTTATCGAACACGTAGATGCTCATCACAGCCACTTATCCAAGTACATTAAACCGCAGGAGGATAATGACTAATGGTTAAAGCGGTGGGATGTTTATCCTGCATAAAAAAGTCAGACATGGGCCAAAGAACGGAGCAAGCCAAAATAAGTTTAGATTGACAGCAGAAGTGCAGAACAAATGAAACAAACCTGCCAGCAACATAAGGCAACTTGCTGTTCCAAATTTGCTTTCAGATGCCTCATTTAATAATTGTTTCGGCACATTTCATGAGCAATACATAATACGCTGACACCAAAAAAGAAAAGCTTAAAACTAATTTGAGACATATGAGTTTCAGCCAAAGACAAAGCAACTTAAAATAGAACGACAAGTCTAAAGCTGTTATTGCCGTAACTGTTTTCCAGAAATTTGATGCCATAACATTAATCAACAATGCAATGGAAAAGAGTTTTTGAGTGTGCAGGTCTAGAAACAACATTGACCCAAAACATTAATCAACAACGCAATGGAAAAGAGTTTGACAATATAAGATCGCCGAGTACTTAAAAAAGAATACACACCATTAGAAATTAGTTTCAATCGTTGTGATACGAAAGGCATAAAGCGTACCTTCCTGGATATCCGAGGGTAGCACTGTGCCCATGGCAGCTGATACTTGAGGAATTTAAGGCATTTCCATGATACCTAATAGAATAACAATGCGGGAAATCAATATTGAAAGGACCACAATTCATACTGAATTATCAGTTCATTAAAACAGTAAAGAAAATACGAAGCCGGAGTTACCTTGCAGTGGCCTCTTCTCTCTGTTAATCACAGTAACAAAAATACGAAGCCGGAGTTACCTTGAGAGGTCTAACATTAAGAAGCAGGCTCAGATTTATGAATACAATACCAAACACATGCCCTGCCTGCGCACGTGCAGGTTGCTGAGGTGACTGTTTTTCGCACTCTACCTTCCTTCCACTTTCGCGCCAAGGCAACATTGTTAACTGATCATCACAGCCAAGGGTATCAAAAGCTGCTGCCACAGCAGTTGCACCCAAAAAGTTAGGCTCAGATATGGTATCAGTCAGGAAAAAGGGGATACAACCGCCATGGCTGCAACCGGAATAGGCTGACCCTGCCAACATACGGCTTATCTCGCATTTACACAGACACCTTAAAACTCATCATAGCCCCAAGATTATTATCAATATATTAATTATTTTTTTCAAACACAATGCACACTTTTAAAATGCATTGAACACATATTCCAGCATGTGGCTGCTAACACGAATGATAGCCCCGCCAAGGCTGCAAAAACATTATACCAGCAAGCCATCTAAGCTAGGCTCAGATATGGCAGCAAACGGAAAAAAGCAGTTTCACCCGCCATGGCTGCAACGCCGAGACGTTGCCATGCCAAGATACGGGGAATTTCACTTTTAACCTGACTCATTCAAACCCAGGCCGGCCTCATTTTTAAAGGCAAGCCAAGGCAATACGACAGTCGGGAAACAAAGCAACAACGTACACTGCAGCACATGACTACAAACATAAGTGTTTGCTGCAACCAAACATTACTATATATATTAAACCACATCAGAAACGGTGCCCCTAACTATTGTCTGAAAGCAAAAAATATTGAACAAATATTGAAGGAATTTCTGGGAATAAACTGTTTGTAGAATGGTTTTGAGGTTAATGGCTTTAATGAACACCCCTAACTGCAGTAGTAAGATACGTCAACAGCAGCAGCGATTTGTGTCAACGCTATCAACAACAATCATTATCAGCACCAACAGCAATCGTCATCAACTGTAAGAGCAAACAAAAGCAAAATTATTTACTAATTAATCCAAACAACAAAAAATCGCATACAAAAAATTGTCGTGTCGGTATAATTTTTGATTTTTCGCATACCATATTGATTTTTTGTTAACAACAAAATTATACCAATCAATATAACAAACAAAAAATAATACCAATCAATATACCAATCAACAACTTAGCAAACAAAAAAAATTAAGCAACAACTTAACAAACAAAAAATTATACCAAACGAAAGCAAAAACTTAACAAACAGGGCATAAGAAACTTACCGACACGACGATCCCTAAGTTCTCCCACCTTAAACCCTAAAAGTTAAATCATTATACCAATCAATATAAAGTAAATCAAAATTTTAGTTAAGTTACATAAACTTAACTAAAATTTATGTAAGTTAAATTTTAGTTGAGTTATACCAATCAATATAAAGTAAAATTTTAGTTAAGTTAAAAGTAGCGTCGTCAACCACCCGACTTGGCTGCAATCACATTGTCGGTGTGATTGCCTAGCCAAGAAACGATTGTTGGCTAGCCACGCGTAGTAAAAAATAATTTATATTAATGAAGCACAAATTCAGCAGTTGAGAAGAGAGCAAGAAAGAAATGTTCATGAATATCTACACCGAACAAATAAGCAACCACAGCAATAACGAAAACCCACAAATTAGGGTTTTCAACTAATTATTTTCAACCATCAATTAGCAGCCAAACAACAACAAAACCCCATTACTATATATACTAAAGCACAAATCGTAGTAAAAAAACAACGACAGCCAATAACGGAAACCCAAAAATTAGGGTTTCCAACTAATCATTTTAAATCATCAATTAGCAGGCAACCAGCAAGTAAACCCCATAAAAATGAAAAGGCCTAAAGCCAAACAGCCACTAATTGCAGACATCAACCCCAAAATTAGGGTTTTCAAGCAATCATTTAACTAACAACAATT
Source organism: Artemisia tridentata subsp. tridentata (assembly GCA_021014915.2). Classification (NCBI taxonomy): domain Eukaryota; kingdom Viridiplantae; phylum Streptophyta; class Magnoliopsida; order Asterales; family Asteraceae; genus Artemisia; species Artemisia tridentata. Next base: position 169,309,895 of record CP139507.1, on the reverse strand, counting down.
CTCACCACCGGAATCGCGAATGAGCATCCAATCGGACACTAAACCTTGTATAAATCAAAAGCCCCAAACTTGCACACATCGATCGAAAAGATACGCACAGAGAAAGGCAGGTTCGAGAGAAACGCAGCAAACGAACCTCAATTATCAACGCAACAAACTAACCATCAATTATTAACACAGGAAAAAGGCACCGAACGGGCTAACGAAGGAGGGTGGGCCACAAAAGTAGGCTAAGAAGAGCCCATAATTTTTGGCGGGAAAAATGAACAGGAAAAATGAACAGGACGAAACGGCACCGTTTTAATCGTGTTTTAATAAAACTTATGTTTTATAAATTCAATAAGTTATCTAAGCACAAACTTTTTTGGTAATCATAAGTGAATTAAAACAAAATGCTTAATAACACAGGTACATTAAAACGGGTTTTTTTTTTTTGGAATAATATAAAATCCCATGTTTGGTAAAACTTTCCATCCCTAGATGGAAGTAACTTTCGTCATATGGAATAATTATATAGACGCCGCTACAAGCAATGGCAGAGCTTAGTGGAGACATAAGAGGGCTATGACCCCCTAGAGATTGGATTCTTATGCTTAAATACATGACTTCTTTGTTCTGTAAACACAACTTGTAGTAGGAACTTGTGAGTTTGACCATACTAAAAAATAACTTGAAGCTCCGCCATTGGCTACAAGGGTTGTCACTTTTAGCGAATACGCTTGTCGTTGTTAAAGGCGGCAAAAGGTCGTCGGTAAAGGATTTAGCGATGTCAGATCGTCGCCAATTACCTATCGCCATAGGTTCGTCGCTAAAGCTTCGGGTGACAACAAAAAACCCCATTGGTGACGACGGGTGGGGGCCACGGAAACTCAACAGAAAAACTTGATTGATGTGGGGTCCATACCTTTGCGACGAAGGGTGTCATTGCTAAAGGTATTTATGTAGTTTATTCATTAAGATTTTTTTATTAATTATATAAATATAAATCATTAAAATAAGAATATTTTTTTGGCGGGAGTCACTAAAGTCGTCGCTAAAAGTTGGTTAACAAAAACTGGAAACCCACTTTTAGCGACGATTGTGTCGTCGCTAAAAGTACATGTTTAAGGAAAAAAATAAAAAAATAAATAAAGCAAAATGCTGCAAATCCAGATTTTTTCAAAAAATCTACCAAAACCAAACCTGTAAATAACCCAAAACTATAATACGAAATTCATCTGTTCATTCATTCATTCAAAATTAACAAACTAAGTCATAATATTCATTTATAACTATACAATTAAGCTAGTACTAATACGATAATGTAAATAACAAAAGGATGTTAATACAAATACTAATAACATACAAAATCCCTACTCGTCATCATAAACATCATCATACTCACCATTACCATCACCACCACCATCATCTTTTTCATCACGTACAATCTAGCTAGTTCCGGGATCAAAGGATGGGGTGTAACAATTACCAAGTCCGAGAGGAGTAGAACTAGGGCTGGAAGGAGTAGAACTAGGCCGGCATGAGTATAACTAGGACCGGGAAACACTTGAGGTGTGTATACATTGGGAATGCGAAACTGTGAAGAAGGAGTACCTTGTTGACGGTTGAAGAAATCCAAAAATGCTTTCAAGGCATTTTTTTGACTTTAAATGCTTTTGCTTGCTCCTCAGCTTGTTTTCTCGACAACTCTCGTTCCAAATCATGTTGCCTCTTGATCTCATCAAATTGCTCTTGGGTACAATAACCTGGGCCAGTTGTGAGCTCCCAGAATTCGAGCACATACTCGGTAACCTCCTGCCCACACCCGCTATATGGCCACAATTTGTGCTCTTAAGGACTTCATCCAAGATTTCTCTGTTCGTCTTGAACGGGATGGCTTTGTGTTTGAATTGCTCTTGGATTCCTTTCATTTCTTCCCGTGTAGTTCAAAAAGAAAAAAAAAAGAAGTTAATATAAGAATCATGAAAGGGTGTTTGGTATGTGGTGCAGCAGTTACCAAACACCGTTGTTGTAGCGTCAAGGGGTGTTTGGTAGTTAGTGCATCATGAATAGGCAGAGATACAGGATGAGTACGTGTGTTAGGAAAAAATTTACTTACATAGAGCATTTCGTTTTCCTGAGAATGAGACTGGCCGTTTCTATTCGAATGACGATGCCTCCAATGGTCTACCAAGTTCTTACAATGTCAATTTTTTTTGAACTATATGTAAACAATATAAAACAAATTCATGTCTTCCTTGGGTGAAAGATTTGATCCTTGGTAGTTCGTCACTTTGTTCTTTGCTCGGTTATCGTCATTCCTCTCCGATTGTTTTTGCCGATCTGGTTTGACCCAGAAGTCAACTAGTTTATGCCATTCATCACCTTCTTTCTTCCAGTCCGGCGGATTCTCTCGTCTTTCCTTTTCGACCGTCTTATCATTAAACCACCTATCCTTGAAATATCGACCCGTAAAATCTTTCTGAAGCCCAACATTCACCATGCTGCCCACTGTTTTATATTCGCCATTTATTCTGATCATAGTCAGGTTATTTAAATGGGGTTGCAAGTTGAAATAGACCTGCAAATAAATATACACATTTAAATAAACACACATTTTTAAATAAACATACACATATCTAAACATTCAATAACATAAAAATAGAAATAAAATAAACAAGACCTCGAGTGATGGGATTATCGACGACTTATCCGATGCGGGAACTTTCTCCCATGAATCATTATACTGGGGAAGTCCCCTGATTAGTTCCCCAATTTAGTTGTACAACTGTTTAGCATATGGGCCTACTGCTTTTGAAGGTCATTATCGGGACGAATTATTTCGTCAAGGAACGCAACCATGTTATCGTATTCAGGTCAATGTGGTTGTGGTGTGTTGTGTACTATTGGCGGAGGAAGCCGTTCACCATGTTTATCCCAAGTGGTATAAGTTGAGACAAATCCGTATTGAGATATGTCTACGACTCTATCCAAAGAGTTTCAATCGAACCCATTTATGAGTTACCGTATCTATCACATGGGCATTCAATCTCTTTGTTGATGGGGTTCAACAATGTTTTAAAATGCTCTAGGAATGCATAAATACCATGTAAAAAATCTCCAGAATTACGACTGGCTATAGAGGTGAAACTCTTATCAATTGTCATAAGTGCGTTGTAATGACGTAATAAATAAGCATATATGCAAATAAACACATTCAAATTAATATACACATAAACACATAAATGAATATAGACATACAAAGTCGTAATTACGAATTGTTTTATTTACCTAGTGAAACTATGGAAGGTAATCCTAATCCACTCTTTGAATGTTTCTTCTCATATACGAACGCGTATAAATGTTACTATTTGAGAAAATTCTGCTTCATTTCTCCTCAACTCCCCAAATATGTGCACTAAAGACATATTCGTAGGAGTAAAGGAGAAACAACGTCAAATTTCTCTTAAACAGTAATTCACTTCTACGCATCCATATCCTAAGTGAGACAAAACATTCAAAAAACAGTTCCAAACAAGAGACTTTCCAAAATTAATTTCTAGTATCTTAATTTCGGATAGGTTTCCTATGGGATGATTAACTTCGAACAAGGACATTCTGGAATTAATTACGAAAATCCTAAAATCATTTACAAAAGTCTAACAATTATTCACAAACCAAATACCACATTTTAAAACAAGTTAACTATATATTTAAACTATAATATCACTATTAAATACATTAAATAACCAAATACATGAACTTTAAGTAATTGTAGAAAAATAACAAAACATACTTGTTGTCGAGCAGCGATGGTGGCGAGCAGACAGCTGTGGCAGCGAGCAAACTAAACAAGCACATTTTCATACACAAACACAACCTATATACAAATATTTCACAAACTAAGCAAACACAAATTAAACAAATACAAATATACCTTTATACTTGTTGGTGGTCGGGTGTGGTGGCCGGTTGGTTGCAAGAGACGGCAACAGGTAGGTGTCTAACCAAATTCACAAACAAATTAAAGTTATACAAATAGCACAAATACAAGTATGTAAATAATAAAAATGAGAAAAATAGCACCCCGCGCGTTGTGGCGAGACTTTTTGTTTATGATATATGTGTTTTTTATTTGACTAGTATGTAAAGGGTTTTACGGGGTAGCTCTCGGGTTAGTTGATTTCTTGTTAGGGTTTTTTACTAGGGGTGAGTCAATTGAAGGTGAAGAAAAATCTATACTTTCACTAGTGCATATTTGGCCTACGGTCACACCAAGAAATGTGTGACTATATGCATATTGTCACACATGTTTTTTTGTTGTGTGTGACAAAAAGTCGCGCCACCGTAGGGTCTATATGGTCACATTGTTTAGTTTGTGACCGTTTTCATTGAAAAAGAGTGACCAAAACCCGAATATGTGTGACCAATTAGGCACAAGTTTTGTTGGATTTATCAGTATGTGTGACTATTTCCCATCCTATGGCCACATGAATATATAATAAATGTGACGATTGTGATGATTTAGTCACACAACGTGTGTTGTTTTTTTCGAGTTAGTCACATACAATTTAAAAAACAGTGGCCAAAAGTGTGAATAAGTGTGACCATATGCTATTTAAAGTGAAGAAATGTGTATTTTATGTGACTATTGTTCATCCAATGGTCACTTGAATTTTATGTTTGTGTGGCCTTTTGTAATATTTAGTCACACAAAACATGTTTGTTATGGGTATTTAGTCACATACAATTAAGCAAAAAGTGGTCAAAAGTGTCAATAAGTGTGACCATATGCTGTTTAAAGTGAAAGAAATGTGTATTTTATGTGACTATTGATCATCCAATGGTCACATGAATTTTTTGTGTGTGTGGCCTTTTGTAATATTTAGTCACACAAAGCATATTTGTTTTGGGTATTTAGTCACATACAATTAAGCATAAAGTGGCCAAAAGTGCTAATAAGTGTGACCATATGCTATTTAAAATGAAGAAATGTGTATTTTGTGTGACTATTGATCATCCAATGGTCACATGAATTTTTAGTTTGTGTGGCCTTTTGTAATTTTTAGTCACACAAAGCATGTTTGTTTTTGGTATTTAGTCACATACAATTAAGCATAAAGTGGCCAAAAGTGCTAATAAGTGTGACTATATACATCTTTTAGTCACATTTAAGAAATCAATATATATGGAAACAAATTCAAATATATATATATCAAAACAAATTCAAATACAATAAAATTAGAATGTATATAACTGAACCACTAACACATCATATAAGCAGTACTAACCATATGAACCAACAATACTAACTTATAACTAACAGTTTTAACTAATACACTAGCAGTTTCAAGGCTTCATGTTCTTCGTCCAACCTTTTTATTTTTCTCTGATTCATGAAAGTAACTGAAGTTGTTTCTTGGCATTCTTCTTTGAAGTCTTGGTCTTAGGTAATGGCAGTGACGGTTTGATGCCGTTTTGAGCACTCACGGTCCTGCAGAATAGTCAAAGAACTGATAGAAATAAAATCACATGAAAGACCATACCTCTTTGTGAGACTCTGCAACTTTGAGAAATCGCTTGATAAAAACATACACAGTCGGGTACGAGAGATTGAATTGAAGTGTATTCACCATTTCCTTTTCCAGTAAACATCGAGGTGAAAACACATACAAGTCAGTACCAGATTACAATCAATATCAGGAAGTCCACTAATCAACAGTTCTAATTCCTTATCATAAAAGATGGATATCAAATCCCGAGAAATCAATTTATTAAACCCTTCCAAAAAAGCATTTATTTATGGCCGTATAGCAGTGATTACTTTGCATAAAAACTGGTACACGGTTCATGTCTACAGTTTTAATATATATATATATATATATATATATATTATATATATATATATATATATATATATATATATATATATATATATTCAGTGTATGTGACAGTAAATTACACCTACCATGTATCAAATACCGATCTGTTTGTCCCACAATGTAAAAACATTAAGACCCAATCTTATAATAAGCAGTCGGATAAAATTCGCCAATTGCCAACTTTAAATGTAGCAAGTTATAATATGTACAGCACCAAATAGAAGCAGATGTACAACATAAAAGATGAAAGATATCTGAGGAAACAGTAAGATTACCTGCAGCAGAACCAACTCTCTTCAGCACACCAAGCTGATTTTCTTCTGATAGTATGGTATAAGATGCATTACTTTTGTATCTTGGGCGTGAAATGTAGTTAAGTAGCAGTTTCTGAACTACCAAACCTACCAGAGAACTCTCCTGCAAATATGGCGATCAGAAGATGATTTTTGTTGAATCAATGGACAAAAAATTATACAATCACATTATTAGTGTGCGTCACTCATTGCTGGCTTGTTGCATCAATGAAAGGGTGAATATCATTTGGTCCAGGTGATGGCCCAGAAAGAAGCTGAGTAGACATAGCAATGAGCATGAAGTTCAGCAGTTCATGATGTAGGAGATACGTCTTCGGACTTCCAAAAATAAGAGGGGTATATATACACGATTAGAAAATAAGCCTTAAAGCTTTCTACCAACAAACAAATAAATACGGCGTACTAATTAGAAGTGTACCTTATATCCGCTTTGCCAATATAGCTAAGCACAACATGCATAACCATATTTATAATGCTCTCACCTGTGTTAACCAGTAGAAGATAATCTCATCTTAGTTACTAAAAATCAAAGTACTAACTGAGAGATCTGAGTTATGGTAGATTTTGGTGAAATCGACCCCTAAAGCTAGTTCTTGAGAGGAAGTGCTGACTTCTAACATCCATGTTGTCGGGTTGTATCCATCTTTGATCTTACTTACCCCGTCATTATCCTAATTCACGAATCAATCAACGAGTTACAATGGTGATTTTATTAAGTAGTAACTATTGTGAGTACAATTAGCGATAATAAGATAATCCATTGCAAACAGCAAATCCTCGTTACCTCAAAATACTTGATCAACTCACAAGAATGACGACCAACGGGTCCAACATACAACTCTTGTCCTCCTCGTTTCATCAAGAACAACTACAAACCGGACATACCAAAATTCAGTAACTGACAATAATCAGAAAGTAATCGTATGTAATAATGAGAGTACTTTCATACCTCATCAAAAGCTTCAAAAATATCGATACTAGGTTGGTGAATGGTATACACAACTGTACGTCCTGTGTCCACCGTGTTCCTAACGGTTCTCATCACAATGGCAGCAGCCCGAGCATCTAACCCTGAGGTTGGCTCATCCATAAAGATTATAGATGGATTGGCTACAAGCTCCACTGCTATGGTTAACCTCTTTCATTGTTCGGTTGAGAGCCCATTGACACCTGGTAACCCGACTAGTGCATCCCTTAATGGGGTCAGTCCCACAAGGTCCATAACCTCAGCAACGAAACTTTATAAAACAACATTAAATCTCATCATTTCTAATATTAAACTATAAACTGACTGAAAATACTTTTGTTACAGACCATCCACCGTATCGGGGTTCGCACCAGTCTTGAGTGGATATGAAGCCTCCATTGCGATACCACATTTACCTGTCTTATCTGTGATGTTCCTTTCCATCTACAAGTAACCTGATTCACCCCATTCTGCACCCCATGAGTTCTTCATCTTTACCATCTTCTGACCCGTAACCAACAGCCAACACACCATGGTCCAACTCAGTTCCACATGAACCAGTGAAAATTAATGAAATAATGGATATGGCAAGAAGTACAAACCCTGGTTGCGTCACATCTGCCATCTCTGCCAGTGTAAGGGTAGTCTTCTTCAGTGTCGATTCCACCGTTTTTGATGATGAACTCGAAAGCGTAGTCCATAAGACCACCATTGCATCATTGGTTGTAAGATGTATCACAATCAACAAGCTCTTGTTCTGAGACAGAGATCAAGTCACCAGTAACAATCTGGTTGATACCTTCCACAGCTCCGGTGGTTGAGAATGCCCAGCAACTCCCTGCAATTAGTATAAACTTGATTAGACTACGCGATTGTTACTCAGTCTTTATAGGGTCTTTGGGATTGCGTTTTAAAGTGATTATGCATCTAGAAATAATTAGTCATGGTAAGCTGTTTTCAAACTCACTAAGCAAAAAGAAGGGTGTTTGCCATTGCTTATTTAAATAATCTTCATCCATCAGTTGCCTTATAAAAAAATTAATTTATTTAACCCATTCATGCCATAGGCCCAAGCACATTCATAATCAGTAAAATAAAAATTGATACCTTTGAGCTGTTGGTGAGCCTAGCTTCAAGATCAAATACATTCATGCCATAGGCCCAAGCACATTCATTTGCATCGAAATTTTTTGATATTAATGGATGAGAAAAGTTCATGTAGCTTTTGAATCGCTTCGACATCACAAATTTATCACCTCCATTACATGTTTCAACTGCTCCATTTACTTTTCCGTTCATATCGATGTCCCATAGAGGTGAAAGATCAGTTTGAACCACAAGGTCATCGTCTAGGAAGACTACCTTGTTTAGACTTGGAAACATCTGTAGAAACAAGCATCGAATGAGTGATAAAACTTCAAACACAAGACAATAATGATATCGGGGTTGAATAGTTTTTATAAGAGATGGCAACATGAGCGGGTTGGGCAATGGTCAAAACGTTTGACCCGTTAGACCAACACTGAACCCTTTTAGCTACTTTTCATGAATTGACCAGTTTGATATAAAACACCCAGATGAAGTCTAATAAGTAAAATAAAAATTGATACCTTTGAGCTGTTGGTGAGCCTAGCCTGAGCTTAAGATTTCTTTATCTTAATAAGTCATGAGCAAAAGTTGGTTGAGAGTGTGGTAGAAGAAGAAGAAGACCAGATCTATGTGAAAAGTTGAGGGGGATATTTGGGACGGTTAATGAAATATTTGGGAATTTGGGAAGGAGGGGCAGTTTGATTTTTGGGAAAAATTTAGGGAAAATTTAGGCGGCCTGTGAAAAGTTGAAAAGTTGAGAAGAGGGAATTTTATTTAGGGAAAATTAAGTGCATCATATTTAGTCACTTTTAAATAATGTGTGACAAATTTGACTATATGATTTAGTCACTTTAAAATAATGTGTGACAAACTTGAGTATATGATTTAGCCACATACATAATTACTTCATGTGACCATATATGAATTTTGGTCACACTATTCAATTGTGTGACATATATTTGTCACATATGTATATATATAGTGTGACTAATGTTTCAAACTTATTTGTATATGTCACACGTCCTAAATTATATGTGACTAAATAATCAAAAAAAAAAATTTACAAGATACCTCTAGTCACGAAAATATTCAAATGTGTGACTGTAGCCTCAGTTGGAAAAACGAAATGGTCACACAAGTCAGATCAAGTGTGGCTTTTTCTTTTATTCTGGTACATTTAGTCACATAAAAAAGTTACTGTGTGGCCGTTCGAAAAACAACATGTGTGACCAAATCCCATTTTTGTACTAGTGTTTGAAGGATTTAGCACACGGCTTGTATGACTTGTTGGTAAAGTTGGATAAAAAGCAACTTGAAAATGTTTGTAGCAAGTTTAAAGAAGAATGTCTAATATGAATACTAGGTTAAACATCGAAAAGCTCGATGGGAATATCATACAAAAGCATGGAGGTTCAAAACAAGTTGGGTTCAAGTTTGGTACTTATGTTAAAACAAGTGTCTATGGAGTACATATTCAAAAATGTGTTTTGTTTGAGGTGTCACTACAGGGAGCTCTAGAAATCATGAAGCTGAGGTAATTCAGGAGAGTAACGATTATTGGATCAAAGAAAGTTAGAGGTTAAACAACTTGAAGAAAAGACAAACACAAACTGCTTGGTAAATAAGCAGGTACACCTTGGTGCAAATGTAGGGGCAACCATTATGAAAACTGGAGTAAATGGTCAAGAGGGTGCATAGGGTAATGTTGCTGAATGGTATAAAGGTGAAAATAATATGGCTACTTTAGGAGTTGAAGGAGTATTATAAGAAGATGCACATGAGTCATTGACTTTCAGGGATGCAGTTGCTGTTTAATTTAAGTACCATAACAATTATATAAATAAATATAAACATCATAAAAGCACATAGCGGAAGCGTAAGAATCAAATACATGTAATTAATTAACTAAATATAAAAGAAACGCGTACCTTTTGATTCAAGCAAGAACAAGAATCAAACTTTAATCTTCTTCAAATCTTTAACAAACGGATTAATGAGATACCCCTTACCTTTTTGTATCTCAATCCAAGAATATCAACTATAATGAGTTGATACCACAATCTTGTACACACGTACTATAAACGAATTAAAGATTATGCTAGTAATGTAAACACAATTAAACCAAAACAATTTTATTTAGAAAACAAGTGTGGATCGACCCCTTGAGGGTATATATCGATCGACCAAAAGCAAGAGAAGAAGGAAAAAGGTTTTAGGGTTATAGCTAGTGCACAAGAAGTAAAGATAGAATAACCCTAGCCTTGTATATATAGATGAGAAATCTTGGATAGAAAGTTTTGGCAATGGGTTGGGTTACAAGCCCATGGCCGATCGGTTCTAGACATCCTAAGGGATTCCGGAACCTTCTTGATCCTCTAATTACATCTATAGTCCTTACTTTATTCCCTAATGGTCGTTAGTCAATTCCCGTTAATTACTTAACGTCCGTTAGTCGTTATTTTCTGTTTAAATAATTAAATACATAACCACGCATCAGTTTTATATATATTAATTATTATACATTAATTTCTCATACGTAATGTGTGCAATCCGGTGGTCCCGAGTTCGATTCTAGTCATACTGACCGGATCTAAACACACACGTTGTGTTGGGGATACTTTGAGTATATACTTGATAGCACACGGAATTTACTACCAAGTACTTAGAAGAATATGAGTTTGTGTTTGGTGATTGATTGAATAAGACAATAAGAACACAAATGATATCAACCAAACAATCACTTCAATATATCAAACGATTACAATATGAACGTGAAGAACACTTGATACTTCGTATGAAGGATATTAGGTATTCGATATTAGATGTATTCGATATATGTATCAAACCCTAATCTAAGGATCTCCTTTTATAATGCAAAGAGTCCTATACAAGTTAAACATCTAACCGTATCATTCTATACAAATAAGATATATACCATATCTTTTCTATAATTATCTTCACACAGTTTCACCTTGATCTCTTAAGCAGTCCTAACTGTTCTTCCATCAGCAGTCCTAACTGTTCTTCCATCAGCAGTCCTAACTGTTCTTGTATTCTTCAACCGTACTAACTGCTTAAGTTTAATTCCCAACAATCCTCCCCTAAACTTATGATTTCAATGCAAATCAATAAGTTTCTTGAATTAAATTTCTGATTATGTTGATGGGGTGGATTCTTTCAAACACTTATCTTTAAACTCAACACACTTTGGGAATTATCTTCACATATCATACTCTTTTTGGTCAACTCTTCAAAAATTACCAAAATTAATTTAATCCCATCAAAGAATTAATTCCTTATACCAACCCAAGATTTAATTCCTCATATCAACCACGCATTGAATGTTATTAAACCTTCATTAACTCTATAAAAACTCACATATCCGCACAAAATCTTCAACACAAATCTTTAACTTTTCAATCACAATGAATTCTTCTCCATCAAACATTATAGAAATCTTATCCGACTCTTCTTCAGATTCTGGAAGTTCAAGTTGGAAAAACTATTTTCCACCAAACTATTTTTCAACTTCAAGAGTTAATCTTTCAAAGAAAAAGGCTGAATTAACCTCGTCTGAAGAACCTTCAACAGATGAACTTCCACCTTATGTGGATGATTCATCCTCCTCTTCTGACTCATCTGATGATGATGATCTTCAAAAGCTATCAGTCTTATTAACAAAAGAATTTGAAAAAGCCGCATCATCAATGAAAAGAATGCCTGTTCCTGAGAAGAAGCAAGTTCCAAAATCAAGAACAGTAGTGCTGGCACTCCCTTGCAAGAAGGTACGTCATGGGTAGCAGAGGAGCCCGCAGCAAAACCATGCCGGATGTCCAAGGAAAAGGAAAAGGAAAGCTTGAGTAGTTGTGTTGTGTTGTGTAGGTTTTGTTGCTTTTGTTGGTAGGTTGTGTTGGTAGGTCATATGTGAAGCTCGTATGTAATGAATCATCTTTAATGAATAGACTTTTTATGCACTTCTTAATAATTCATCTCTGACTCTTAATTCCTCCCCTGAATTTCATAAGCATCTTTAACAGCAACTAGAACAAACTTTAATCCTCCCCTGTTTGAAAGAATCCTCACCATCAGATGAACTAGAACATATAACATCCAAGCTCAGCATCCAATAAGACCATTTGTACAAGTTACCATCAATTCAGTTGTGTAGTTTCAAACTGCTCTCAACACTTCCAGATGTATTACCTTCTGAGAGAGGTGTATCACAGAGCATAAACTCAGGAGGAACTAAGTTTTGAACAATCAGTACAAACTGGTGAAGCCAGCAGTTCAAACTGTTAACCCCAGCAGTACTAACTGTTAGGAAAAAGTTTTCAGAGATAAAATCAAATTTTAAGTTTAATGTGAATTCGAAAACAGTTTTGTCCACTTATAGTTTTTAGCAAACTATCAGCTATGAACGGATTTGACTTGTCTTTACCAATAGCCGTTTGCTATGGACTAGCCAACTCTTCACACTTAGATTTGGTGAGTTGATAACCAACCAGTTTTTGGTAAACTGTCAACCATAAACGGATTTGAGTAGTCTTTACCAGAAACCGTTTGATCTGGACTATTTGATTCTTATGTTGATTAGACATGGTGAATCAATTACCATTTGTTGTGTGACAAGCATTCACACTTGACAATCCAAACCACCATACTTTTCAAAGCACAATCCAAAGCAAAAAGCTTTTCGTAACCTGAAATGTTAGTCCAAAACCAAAGAAAACACAATACACAATATTCTCTTTTAACAGTTATCACAATTGACTAACAAATTCACAAGCAGTACTAAAAATTATCAAGCAGTCTCAACTATACAAATAGCACAACTAACAGTACAAAAACCAAAAACATTTAGACATTAATCTTTTGAAGGATTAAGCATTCCAATACCTGTCACCAAGTACTCAAATCTGCTTACATCAAAACCTTTTGTTAAGAGATCAGCAAAGTTGTCATCAGTGTGTATTTTAACAACTTGTATTAACTTTTTTTCAGCACAATCTCTTATAAAATGATGTCTAATTTCAATATGTTTAGTTTTTGAATGTTGAACCGAATTCTTAATAATACACATTGTACTGTTATTGTCTATATGTATAATTGTGTTTAAGAAATTGTACCCATAATCAAGCATCTGGTTTTGTATCCATAGAACTTGAGCACAACAACTTGCAGCTGCGACATATTCTGCTTCAGTAGTAGATGTGGCCACCATAGTCTACTTCTTACACTGCCAAGAGATTAATCTTCGACCTAAGAACTGACAACCACCTGTTGTAGACTTTCTATCCATGCTAGCACCAGCATAATCAGAATCAGAGAATGCAACAAGATCAAATGCAGACTCTTTAGGATACCATAGCCCCAAGTTAGGCTGACCCTTAAGGTATCTGAAGATTCTTTTTACTACTGTGAGATGAGACACCTTAGGATTTACTTGGAATCTTGCACAGGCACAAACAGCAAACATAATGTCAGGCCTAGATGATGTAAGGTACATCAGAGACCCAATCATAGATCTATACATGTGCACATCCACATCTTCACCACTGTGATCCTTTAATAACAAATGTGTCTCCTTGTCAATTGGTGTGCTAGCAACCTTGGCATTTGTGAATTGAAATTTCCTTAAAATTTCACCAACATATTTATCCTGAGAGATAAATATACCATCTGACTTTTGCTGTACTTGAAGACCTAGAAAGAAGGTAAGCTCTCCCATAGAACTCATCTGAAATTGGTCTTTCATCAGCTTTTCAAACTCCTTACACATCTGTTTCTTTGTAGAACCAAAAATGATGTCATCTACATAGACTTGTACCAGTAGAATATCACCCTTGTCCCTTTTAATAAAGAGAGTTTGATCAATTCTCCCTCTATGAAACCCATTCTTCAGAAGATATTTAGCAAGAGTTTCATACCAAGCTCTTGGAGCCTGATGCAATCCATATAGAGCTTTCACCACCTTATAAACCTTGTTCGGATGCTCTTGGTCTATAAAACCTGGAGGTTGTGAAAAATAAACCTCTTCAACAATAGTACCATACAGAAATGCACTTTTCACATCCATTTGATAGACCATAAATCCCATAAATGAAGCATAAGCAAGAAATAATCTTATTGCTTCAATCCTGGCAACTGGAGCAAAAACTTCCTCATAATCTATACCCTCTTCCTGAGTATAGCCTTGAGCAACCAATCTTGCTTTGTTCTTTATCACAATGCCTCTCTCATCCTTCTTGTTCCTGAATACCCACTTTGTACCAATCACTCTCATTCCCAGTATCTCTTAAAGTTCAAGCTATTCACAGAAGTAGGACCAAACAAGTCCATATGCAACATATATAAAGCTTGAGAAATAGAGTTTTGGGTCTTTGGCTTACATGAGGCTCTGTGTTGCTTACCCTTAAGGCAAGAAACAAAAGTTTAGTCATTGAGAAAAGTTTTGTTTGGTAAACCTCTTACCAACCCATTTTTAGCAATATTGTTAATGGTTTTAAAATTAACATGACCAAGCCTCCTGTGCCACAACATTGATTCTTCCAATGTGGCTTTTGCAACAAGACAAGTAAGTCCAACCTTAGGAACTAGTTTATTCATCTCAACACTGTATGTATTATCTTTTCTAGGAATTTTAAGCAATACTTGACTTTCATCAGGTAGCTTGAAATCAGGAGAAAGTATAAGACAATCAGTATCAGTAAATAAAACTTTGTTCTGTTTATCAAAAATTTGTGATACACTGAAAAGATTGTACTTAAGTTCTGGTACATAATACACATTTTCAAAATCAAGGTTACCAGTTTTAATTACCCCTTTACCAGTAATTCTTCCTCCAACACCACCACCAAAGACAACTGGTCCTCCATCCAGAGCAATAAAGTCTGAAAGATATGACATGTTGCCTGTCATGTGCCTTGAACATCCACTGTCTGAATATCCTCTATCTTCTTTGCCATTTGAGGGATGTTCCTGCACACAAAATAAAGGTGTTAGTTTCTTTTGAGGGATCCAAACCATCACTGGTTTGGATCTGCCTTGTGCATCAAGATGAGAAAACTTTTTTGATGTCTTTGATGCACCATTGGGTTTGGTAGAATTTTTAACCCAATGTGTTGAGGCCTTGACAGCATTGCCCCTTTTTCCCTTAACATTCAAGTGCCTAGCAGTAGGATTTGCTGGCTAGCAGTTGGAACTGCTGACCTAGCAGTTGGAACTGCTTGTTTAATCTTAGGCACCCACTTCTGATTAGTCATTGCTGTTTTCTGATAAAAATGCCTTTTAACTGTTTGTGCATGATTTGAAAATTGTTTTGCACTAGAAACAGTTTGCTTGTTATAAAACCACTTATTTTGACTAGCAGTTGAAACTGTTTTGATGCCAGTCTTTAACATAACAGCTTTAGGTGACATCTTATGATTTGCATTAGGGTTTGTCAATCTAGTTGGACTATTTTGAGTTACCCTAGCATTGTTATTCCTGTTCACCCTTGCATTCCCAGAAACCCTCTTTTTCCATGGGTTAGAATCACAATAAGCAGCCATATGATCAAAACTTCCACAAACAAAACATACTTTTCTAATCATAGCAAACTTATCATCCAATTTCTTAGATTTTGAGTGATTCCAGTTCCTATGACTACTCTCAGAACTTGATGATCTGTTCTTAGTCCTATACATCTCAGCATATCTAACACTTTTCCTAACTGGTTTTATGTTTTCAGTCTTAATCACTTTAGGAGTATGTTTAACTTCTACCTTAACAACATTAGGTTTATCCTTAACCTCTGCATTCTCATCATCAGATGTCCACTCCTCAATAGTTGGTGCATCTGAGTTCCTATCATAGGACATCTTTTCCTCAGAAAGAGATTTATCACTGGCACTCACAAAAGAATCTTCTGCCTTAACAAATTTAACAGGATTCTCACTAACCTTAACACCATATCTAGGAAAATCCATATCCTTAAACTCATCTAAACCAGTATGAGCTAAATTAATTCCTGGTGGAGCAAACATTCCTCTAAAAGGGGGTGCAACTGACTTATAACCTAAACCAGATTTAGCTTTGTTAAGTATTTGACTCTCTACAATCTTCTTAACTCCGTTTGAAGTATATTCAAGAGTGTCTACACTTAACTGGATGTTTTCTTTTTCCTTTTTAGGCTTCTCTAGTTCATATACAAGTCCACTCATTTTATTATCTTTTATTTGCAATTCCCTCTTTAAAATACCTATCTCATCAGAAAAGTTTGACTCATTCTGTTTATAAAACACAATTTGTTCTTCCAAAACAGCTAATCCTCTTTTATGATTTGACAGACTAAAACTTATTTGATTAAATTCAACTCTAAGATCATCATACTGTTTCTTAACATTTTCATAATCTTTTAAAGCACGACAAGAGTTTGAACATTTTTCAGGTGTATATACCACAGTGTCTGAGAAAGCCATCAAACCCAAGTTAGCTGGTTCCTCTTCTTCCTCCATGAAGCTCCAATCAAATCCAGCTCCATCTACAGCTACCATAGCCTTGGAAGAAGGCTCTTCAACATTAACTGTTCTCCTTGACCCTTGCTAATTCTTAAACCCTTGATTCTGGTTGCTTTGTTGTCTTGGACCTCTACATTCCCTGGCAAAGTTCCCCATCTTGTGACAATTAAAGCATTCCACCTTAGACTTATCATACCCAGCAACATCTCTTCCATTGAAGGTAATCTTATTCCCAGTCCTTTGGTAATACTTCTTAGCCCTGATGCTTATCAAAGCCAACTGCCACTTTAAATCCATAGCTTCCAAATCATCTTCAGCAATTTGAAGGAGATCTTCATTAAAGATCTTAGACCCACCAGACTGTTCTGATACAAATGCATATATGGTCTCTTCAATCAAGCCAGCAGTACTAGTTTTTACACTAGCAGTGCTAACTGTTGGTATAGCAGTACCAACTGCTTCTTCATCTTCATGATTCGAACTGTTTGAAGAAGATACAAAAGCCATATTCCCTGAACTGGAACTTGTGCTACCACTCTTCTTGACCTTCTGCTCAACAATCTTAAGATTGTTGTAAAGCTAATTCATTGTCATTTTCTCCAGCTCTGGTTTATTGCTCCAAACCACAACATAAGTGTTCCATTCAGCAGGTAAACTATTTAGAAACTTCATGTTGAGGTCTTCTTGAGGTATCACAATCTTCAACACAGTAAGTTGACTGATGATCTTTTGAAGCCTATTAAAGATATGGTCCAAAGTTTCATTGCTTGATGCAGTGAAGTTCTCATAACTTTGCTTAAGTAGGGTTTTCTGTGCCTTCTTGGTAGCTTCATTGCCACCAAATCTTTCCACCACTGCTTCAAAAAGAGTTTTAGCCGACTCATAATGGCTAAAGTTCAGCACTTGATCATTAGGAATTGCCATTAGTAACAAATTCCTAGCCTTCTGATCATTCTTCTTTTTTATTCTCTCCTCGTTTGTAACTGGCTCAGTGTTAAGCTTTGTGATCTTGGAACCATCAGCACGTGTTTCTTCAACAGCAATTGGTTTGAAGGAATTACCATTGATAATAATATCCCATAATGCATAGTCTTGCACCATGAAGTATTGCTCTATTCTGAGCCGCCATAAATCATATTCATTCTGTTTTAGCATGGGGAGTTTAGCAAGGATTGAGGTTTGAGGTGTCTCCATGTCCATCTTCTTGGATTGCTAGTGAGTAAATACTTCTGGTTCTTCTGAACTCAAAGTATCAGAAACCTGGCTCTGATACCACTTGACTGAATCTAAACACACACGTTGTGTTGGGGATACTTTGAGTATATACTTAATAGCACGCGGAATTTACTACCAAGTACTTAGAAGAATATGAGTTTGTGTTTGGTGATTGATTGAATAAGACAATAAGAACACAAATGATATCAACCAAACAATCACTTCAATATATCAAACGATTACAATATGAACGTGAAGAACACTTGATACTTCGTATGAAGGATATTAGGTATTCGATATTAGATGTATTCGATATATGTATCAAACCCTAATCTAAGGATCTCCTTTTATAATGCAAAGAGTCCTATACAAGTTAAACATCTAACCGTATCATTCTATACAAATAAGATATATACCATATATTTTCTATAATTATCTTCACACAGTTTCACCTTGATCTCTTAAGCAGTCCTAACTGTTCTTCCATCAGCAGTCCTAACTGTTCTTCCATCAGCAGTCCTAACTGTTCTTGTATTCTTCAACCGTACTAACTGCTTAAGTTTAATTCCCAACACATACACATTAATATTTGTCCATTAAAACTAACAGCTCCCACTTGGACATCTATTAATAGTAATGACAATGGTTAGCATCTAGCAATACGCCAATGCCCCTAGTACAACTCGGGTGGTGGTCTCTTGGAAAAACAATTCGATGATTCATCATCATACTTAACCTTTTGTTTCTAATACTACGTTAATAAAGATATGGATCTTAGTCATTCTTTATTAACCATTCTGTTTCTCGTTGTTTCTGATTGAACAAGATTACCAAATCTTCTGAACATATTCAGGGGAGATCTTAGGTGCGGCCGCACAAACATCTTGTCAACCCTACGAGGAGCCCAGCAGTATTAAACTTCAAACAAATTTGAAGGAACAAATTCTCTCTTGACTACGAGCCTAACCCATGAACTTTGCAACATTCCTGAAAATAATCCTTATAGCTACCAGTTACGTATAGCGGTAAATTGCTTCACAGAAATGCACTACATCCATGACAGTTATCTGGTATCTCAAGTCTGAGGATAACTATATATACATGATTTACTTGATGACAAGATCCATAAAGTAAACTCATGAAGTTGGGATAAGTCCTATATTCAATTCATTGAATATCATGTGAAATTGGCATGTCAACGCATCAATATACTTTCAAGTCTATTATACCAATACTCAGATTTGTCTTAATTTAATGATATTCCCATATCATTAATTGACAACGGACAATTTAGAATAACATAAGTTATTCACGGATTTAAACATGCAAATATAGGATACAATCCATTATTAATGAAAACAAACGTACCAAGTACTTTAATTCATTGTAAATAATAATTGCTTAACATCCCTTATCCAAATACTAAATAGATCAATGCATGATAATTCTAGTTAATGAATTATGCCTCAAGTCATGTCAATCATACTTGTTGAGAAGACATAAATCAACTAATTTTGATCTATCGGAATTTTGAGAATACTTATTTCAAGAATTCAATTAGTGAAGTTCTTGTATGTGTGCATTCAACTATCTTGATATTGCCACATAATATTTCATAAAATGTGTGACATCCTCAACCACCAATTTATGACAACTAAACTTGTTGGTTCCATCAGTACCCAAGAATACTTAAAACAAGATTTGGACACAAATTAACTAAGTGTTAACTAAACCGAGAACAATTCAAGTCACTGAGTGAACAGTCACTCAGTGAGTCATCTTCAGGATGCTTAAGGCGAATTCAAGAAGAAGGATTCACTACTCAGGTAGGCGGTACTCCCTGAGTAGGACTTAAGCCAAAGAAGAAGATGATGGTTCAGTGAGTGTTGCACAAGAACTCACTGAACCCCAGTCTCCTCAACAACAATAAGTGATTGAAGACTGAAGAAACCAACGCCTGAAATAAAGGCAGGAATAAGTGGGAAGTATTTGAGAAGATAAGAATGTCAGACCAAACACTCTTATCTTGTCAGATACCAACCTTCCCAAAGACGGCTAAAAGTCATGGAGTGTCAGACCAAACACTCCTAAATACTTTTTGGTCCATTCCTATTGGTTCTTGGAAATGACAATTACTGTTGTAATTGTCAGACACGCTTCCTCAACAAGTTGAAGTTTTTTAATCACTTTTACTCTTTTAAACTTGTGTATAAATAGGTTCAGAAGGAGAGAAGTTGAGTGTGTTTTGTACATTGAAAGCCTTAGACTTTTGCAAAACAACTTCGCTCCTACAAAGAGTAACCAGTCCCTGAGATAGCTCAGTGAGACATATTGTTACCACTCAAGCAAAGCATTGAGTTTAGATAGGAGACAACCCATACCTTGTCTATTCAATCCCAAAGTGTTTATTCCGCAAAACACTTTGGGTAATAGATTCTTTGATTCATTTCTAATAAGAATTTAAATGTTGAAAATACTGTGTGTTTTTTATTAACGTTTCATTAACTGTTAGAAGTAATCATTACATTGTATTAGTCATAAACACAAATAGATTAACTTTCTAGTTAACTCTAAGCGTGTTAAGGGAACAACAAGTGGTATCAGAGCCTCTAGTTTATAAAATCTTTCAAAATTAGCCAAGAGTGCTCAAGGTTTTTAAAACCAAGATCCTACTATGACTGATGCAAATGTGCCCCAACTAGTCGAAAAAAAGGGTGGAAGCTTTTCAGCTGTTGCCCCACGAATTGAAGCTGGTAAATTTAGCAAGTGGAAAAAGCGAATGCTTTGCTACTTGACTGGTATGGAACCATACTACATCACTTGTGTCAAAGATGGTCCTTATGTCCCAAAGACTGCTGCAGGGCTAAACAAGCCTGAGGCTCAATGGACCATTGATGAGAGGAGGGTGGTCAATCAAGACCAACGCCTGAAAAGCATCATTATATCAAGTCTTCCTGACGATATAATGGAATCAGTCATCAACTGTTCAATAGCCAAGCAAACTTGGGATGACTTGGTCAATAGCTTTGAGGGTCCCTCAGATACCAAGGAAAACAGGGTCATGGACCTGAAACTTGAGTATAATACTTTCAGGGCAAAAGACTCTGAAAGTCTCTCTCAGACTTATACCAGATACAAGTCCTTGATAAACGAACTATCAAATGATGGTGTAGTTTTGTCTAAGCATGAGACAAATGTTGGCTTTGTCAACAGTCTCCCTAAGAAGTGGCTAAACTTCACACAAGGCCTGAGGAATGCTAATCACATTCAGACCCTTGAGCTCCCTGAGATCTATGGGAAGTTTGTCTATGAAGATAACTTAATCTCAAGGAGATACCCTGACTCAAAAGCTCTTTAGTCCAAAAAGGCCTTGACCTCCACACCCATATCAACTGCTTTTTATACTAATGGTGTTGTGCAGGACTTTCAAGATGATTCTGAGGATGAAATTGATGAAAGGACTAGTAATGAGTACCTGATGAAGCGAAAAGTGTACCGCTTTTAAGGGGTCATTTAAGCCCTAAATCGTATTTATTTGATCAAATATTGCCCTAAATCGTTCCTTTTGTCATTTTAGGTACTTTTGAGGAGAAATCTGGAAAAGGAGGCATTTTGGACGTTTTTGGAGCATAAAAGTGAAGAAAACGACAAAGTCTCAAAAATCGGCTAAAAGTTACCTTTGACGGCGTCAGATTTTACTCTGGACGGCGTCATGGCTTGGCAAGAAAAGGTGGATGTGAAATTTACTCATGATAAGCCAGTGAAAATTGCATGTAAATTCTGACGGCGTCATGCTTTAACCTGATCAAGGGCGTCACGGCTTAATTCAAAGAGGGACGGCGTCACGTTCAAGGTCTGACGGCGTCAAGCCTTGATAAGCCAGAACGGATTTTGGAGAGCTAAAGAGGGACGGCGTCAAGAAGGCCATCCGGGAACCCTAAAAGCGGCGAGGTGATGGCGTCACACTCCATAAGGTGACGCCGTCAGATCCAAAAGTCTATATATAGTTTTCTAATTTTTTGTCATTAAGGGAGAGAGCTTAGTGTGGAATTTTTGGGAGAAAACCCTAAGACGATTTTAGCATCTTTTTCAAGGCTTTTTGCCTTGAGATCTTCCATGTTACATTGAAAGATAAGTTATCAATTAATCATTCAATATGTCTATGTGTTGTTTGATTCTATCTTGTTCTTGTCTTTTGTTTAACATGTTAGGCTAGATTTATCTTGTGTTTGCTTAGATCTAATGAAACCTAGCTATTGATTATTGGTTATTAGTGTGTTATTAGTTGTATTGGATGATTGTTTATCTATGTTAGGCTTAAGAAAACTGGCTAACTTCCTATCCGGTAACTTGCTTGAACGTCTTAAGAAACATGAACCAAATGCGTACTAAAGGTTTTTATGGTTGTATTTAATGCACAAGCGAATTCTAGTGATCCCATGTTAGGAGCTTCCTAGCCGGCTCGACATAGGAGTGAAGTAGGAGCTTGTAGAGTTGGGGAAGTACGTACGCCACCCCACGATTGGTATTAAGGAATACACCCGTCATCCACGCAACTAATACACACTAATCAACCGGTAAAAGATAGTTAGGGAGTAAGGAAATCTAAGTGAACACATTTCTCTACACATAAGTTTTCACCAACTTTTTATTTTCAGTTATTTATTTTATTTGCATTTGTAGTTATTTGGGTTAGTTGACTAGCAACTAATTCCGCCCACTCCTTCAAACCCGAGATTTTACTTGCTTTCATAAAAATATAAAAACACAAAAAAGAATCTTCCTCAACCCTTAGACCTATTAGAGTAGTCTTTCATACCTAACGAACACTATTCCCTGTGGAGAACGATCAATCCCCCGTACTTACCACTACACTATACTACATCGGTCAGGTACACTGCCTGGTGGGGTTGTAAGCCTCTTGAGATCCCTCGAGAGGTAAAACCTGTTGTAAGGTT
Source organism: Artemisia tridentata subsp. tridentata (assembly GCA_021014915.2). Classification (NCBI taxonomy): domain Eukaryota; kingdom Viridiplantae; phylum Streptophyta; class Magnoliopsida; order Asterales; family Asteraceae; genus Artemisia; species Artemisia tridentata. The sequence continues at coordinate 169,286,993 of CP139507.1, read as the reverse complement.
GCAAAACCACGCATCAGTACCTAAATGATTTAAACTTGGAATTCCAAGAGAGGGCACTCCTTGCTAGTTCAAAACGTTTCATCAAAAGAAACCAATCCAACTTTTCAAAAGAAAAAGCAAATGAAACCACTGAATGCTTTAATTGTGGTAAAAAGGGTCATTTTGCTAGGGACTGTTATTCTAAAACCACCTTAGAACCCTCTTACAAATTTTCAGGAAATAGTTCCTCAGGAACTAGCAAGTTTCAACCTAGAATGTTTCAGTCGACCCAACAATTTCAAAACAAGGGTCAAAAAGACTTTGAAGCAAAATATAGGAAAGCTAAGGCTAAACTTGCAATTCTTGAAACTAATCCCTCTATGTCTCAGGCTGCTCAAACATCCAAACCTGTTCAGGCAAAGAACAAGGTTTTAGTAGCTGAAGCTTATGATTGGGATGAAGAAGAGGTCTCCTCAGATGAGGAAATTAGAGTGAGTGCACTGATGGCACTCTCTGAAGGTGATCAGGTGGCTGTTGGGAAAAGCCATGCAAGGAATGGAGAGTGGGTAAACATCACCATGAAGAAGGTAAACACTTTACTTTCTATGGATGATGATTCTGTTGAGGAACAAAGGCTTAACATGTTTTCAAAATATAACAACATAGTGTCAGAATTGAATAAATGTAGAGATGAATTGCTTGTACTGAAGCAAGCCAAATTAGAAACAATTACTCTACAAATTCAGAACACTGAAATTTTGAAACAAAACCAAGCCCTACAAACTGAACTTAACAAAGAAAAGGCTGTCATCCAAGGCTGGACCAAAAAGAACCCCAAGGTCTTTGATACTGTGGGTTTAATCCCTAGGAAAACAATAGGAATTGACCATCACATGGTTAACCCCTATGTAAGTCCCAGTGAATTGACCTTTGTTCCAGCTGGCATATCATTTGAGCAAGAAATGCTTCCCAAGTCAAATGACTGGATTGTCAGGGACAACCCAGTCAGTAAGTTACCAAACTTTGAGACTGGAAAGATCTTGCTTCCTGAAAGTCAGGCTTTGAAAAATATGCTTGGACTTACAGAACAACTCAGTAAGCTTGAACTCACTGAACAACTCAGTAATACTGAGTCAGTAAATGAGTCTGAATCAGAATCATATCCACCACTCCCACCACTGAATACCTTTCAGGGTGCTGCACCCAACTTAGGCCTCCCACCAATGGTCTACTCTCAACACTCTCCAAAGGAGAGGTCAGGATTGGGAAAAACAATCCTGAGAAGACCAACATTTGAAGTCTCAGTAAATACTGATGACTCATCTTCTTCAGTCCCTTCTGAAGTAATAACCCAAAGCCCTGACTCAAAATTTGATCAGTTGGCTGAAATGGTCAGGAAGCTGGGTGAGAAGATTGCATCTTCTGAGAAACCTTCTCAATCCAAGAAGGAACTAAAACCAGATTTCTCAAAGACCAAACCCAAACCCTCAAAACCCCTAAAAAGATGTGAACTGTGTAACTATACCAATCATATCACTGATGATTGCTATGGAATTCTTTATTGCATGATTTGCAAAAAAGATGATCACAGGACCTCTGATCATAAAATACATTCTGTCACATCAAAGATGGCAAGCCTTAAAGCTCAGTCTTTAAACTACCCTTCTGATTCTAAACAGAAACAGAAACAAAAGGCAAAACCTTTTGCACCTTGCCCTTACTGTGGGTTCAATGATCACCATCCTAAGGATTGTCAAATTGACAATTGTTGTGAAAATAGTGGAAGTTTCACTCATGACACCTCAGGAGGTGATAAGGCCATTCAGGTCAGAAGAGGTATGACAAAGTCAGCCTCTCAGTCTACTGAGTCTACATATGCAATCAACTACATAATTTGTGGTAGCTCAGTCCACTTCACCACTGACCATAAATCAATTGTAAATATTAAAAAGACCCCCAAAGCTAAACCCTCCAAGAAGTGGAGTCATAGAAAGAACTAACCCAGTTTACTATTTGTGCAGAAACATGCCAGGAATCCTGTCTGGCATCTAGATAGTGGATGTTCAAGGAGCATGACTGGTGTGAAGGAGTATCTGCACAAGTATGTTGATGAATCAGGACCCAAAGTGATATTTGCTGATAACTCATCATGTCTCACTGAAGGTTATGGTTCAGTAAACTGCAATGGTATAGTCTTTACTAGGATAGCTTATGTAAATGGTCTTAAATACAATTTGATAAGTGTCAGTCAACTATGTGATGCAAAATACATAGTTCAGTTTGATGATAAACAAGGAATCATATTCAATGCTAATAAGGAAGTTGTCCTTATTGCACCAAGAAGACATGATGTTTATGTGTTGGACATGTCCAGTCTGACTCAGAATGGAACTTGTCTCTTTACCAAGGCCACTGATACTCTCAACTGGCTTTGGCATAAGAGACTCTCCCACCTGAACTTCAAAAACATAAACAACCTTGTGAAACAAAACAAGGTCCTTGGCTTACCATCTCTTGTGTTTTCAAAGGATAAACCATGCTCAGCTTGTGAAAAAGGTAAACATCACAGAGCATCCTTTAAAACCAAAACCAACTTTTCCATCATAGAGCATCCTTTAAAACCAAAACCATGAGAAGTATACTCTGGTCATTGTGGATGAATACTCAAGATACACTTGGGTATACTTCCTGATCAAAAAGAGTCAGGCAGCTGAAACAATTATGTCCTTTGTCAGGAACATTGAAAATCAAAATAATATCAAAGTCAAACAGATTAGGACTGACAATGGAACAGAGTTCAAAAATTATGAACTTGAATGTTTCTGTGATGAGAAAGGAATTTCCCAAAAATTTTCCTCACCTTACACACCTGAACAAAATGGTGTGGCTGAAAGGAAAAATAGAACACTCATTGAAGCAGCCAGGACAATGCTAAATGGATCAGTCCTTTCTAAACTCTTTTGGACTGAAGCAGTAAAGACTTCCTGTTAGACATAAAACAGATCCTTCATTGTCAAGAGACATGGCAAAACTCCTTATGAGTTATTCAAGGGAAGGATCCCTGACATCAGTTACTTTCATGTCTTTGGGTGTCCTGTGTTTATTCATAATCACAAGGATCACTTAGTAAAATTTGATGCCAAAGCTGATGATGGATACTTCCTTGGATACTCCTTTGTCTCAAAGGCCTTCAGGGTGTTCAACACTTGGGGACAGCATACTGAGGAAATATTTCATGTTACCTTTGATGAGAGCACTGATGCTATCAGTGTCTCTAACAACTCAGTGGAAGAGATAGGTATTGATGAATCATCAAGATATCCTCCTGATGAACATCATCCTGAAAATGGTCCTTCCACTCAGTACCAAGCAAATGCTGACATCTCCTATTACATCATTCCCCATAACCTATAACCTTCCTTACCCAACCATGTAACCACTGTAAGATTTTCCTATATAATTATCTAGTACTTATCCTTTTTGCACGTAGATTATTTATTTATTTATTTATTTATTTATTTATTAACTAATTACAATTCTTAACTTATGTGACATAAATTACATCCCTGATAAACGTGCTTGTAACCCAACCTTAACTGGTTTAGTATTTAAACATCTTTGACCTAAAACTTTATGAGATCCCATATACCACTCTACGTTATTTCGCTAACGTACGTTTAAAAACTAAACATTTCTTAATTTATAAGAGTTTTATGAAACCCTAAACTACCATAACAACATGTGAGGATAACAAAACCCTAGAAATACTAGAATACAATTTATTTGAGTAATGTACAAGTCACTAAAGCACAGAAACCATAATTCCACTATAACTCCCGATAAAACCCTAATTTCACAAAACTATTATTATATGTAATAAAATCACAAACCCTAATTAATATTTTTACAAAACATATATGTACAAGTCTTCTAAGCTAAGGTACAAGCCTTTAAAGCATAAAAACTAATTATAGATAAAAACCTTACATAAATTTTAATAATAATTATTTAAAAGGCATACTTTGTAATAATTTTACACATTAATTTTTAAAAATAAATTTATTAATTTATTAAATGATTGTACAACTCCTTAAACCTATAGTACAACCCTCTAATGCACAAAAACATAAAAATACATTTAATTATCATAAAATTTTAATAAAAATTAAATAAAAATGATATAAATTAAGGAAATATTAAAATTATATTTTTTATTTTATAAACCCTAGTACAACCTTCCTTAAGCCTAAAGTACAACTACCCGATGCACAAAATTATTTTCCTTTTAATATATGTAGCTCGATACATATATACATATTCCATGAAACCCTAAAATTCAATTCAAAGAAATCCTTAAACCCTAGGAACCCTAACTAAACCCTAACCCTAAAAGTACTATAACCTTAAGCCTAGTGTACAAATCCCTTAAGCACTCTTCGAACTAAACTTTTTTAATTCCCTTAATATGGTTCGAATCCAACATGAAACAAACCAAGACCTCATTTTTCTTAAACCTTAAGACTCCAAGTAGATGAACTATAAGTTTCCACATCTTCCCCCCCCCCCTTATAGAATTAGGATGCTTAAAAGGTTTGTAATCTTCCACATCTCCTTTCCCTCCTCTTAACCATGTGGCGCCACATTTGGCACACCACATCACCCAAACCTCTTCAACATCTTCAATACAAGCCCTAGAATCCTTTAGAAGCCCTAGAACAATCCCCTTTATAAATACAAGGTCCCATTTCAACCCAAGGCTTCACAAACCATTCGACCAAAATTCCCACAGCCCCATACTCCCAAATTTCTGTCACCACAGCCCTAATCAAGTTTAAACACATCCCCAAGAAGCCAAGAAGGAAGGTTGATATCTCTAGTGATCATTTCCAACACCCTAGGTTGCATATTTGCTCCATTCGACCCATATCACCTAGGTAAGTCCTCGAACCTTTTTCTTTTGTTTTATATACTCTAAATATTACCAAATACAATAATAAACACACCTTAGTAAGGATTAAATCCTAAAACTAAAAGTTACATATTATTTTCTTCTTTTTGTTTTTGTCGAGCAAAACCCCCAAACACACCTTTAGTTATTTTTTTAAGACATGGTAAGAATAGATAAAACATGCTCAAAATACTTAAGTAAAACCCTAACACTTAAATTAGAAACCCTAGGAAACAAGAACCTAATTTTCCTTCTCTTTTCATCCTATTCGACACAAACAAACACCCATTTAACTTATTTTGTAAGTCCAAAATACTTAAGATTAACTATAAATCTCTTAGACATGCTAGGGATACTAATTGTAATCAAAGATTCCTAGTTCATAAGTTTTAAAATCAAAAACAAAATTATTTTTGTTCTTTTTGTGGCTGTCGAGACAGCAGCAGACCCTGGGTTTGCAAGTTAAATTTCGACCATTTAACGGACTCTAAAAATTCTAAATTTTTGCACAAACGAAGGTCTATCAACTGTCTAAGTGTAGGAAAAAGAACGAAGACATTTGGTTAAGAATTCAATGAGATTCGACCCATTCTTTGCGCGTGTTTTCTACCCAGACCAAACAGACAAACGCACCCTAAATAAATTAATTCCGAGCTCGTGAGCTCGAATCACGAGCTGGGATTTTGTAAAAATCTATTTTATAAAATGATTAATAAGTATACGAAAGAATAGTAAAGTGTCTTGCCCTTTTTCCTAAAGATATAGCACGTTTTTATATATATGGATGTCGTGTGTAACGCTACGAGAGTCTCAAGGGTATTTTATGTCAAAACTCTAAATAAAATTTTAATATGGACTTAATATGCAGTCGACATAACTCTCAGGGGTAAAAAGTGTCATTTTTGAAACTATAAGGGTAAAAATTATCATTTGACCAAAGTTAAGGGGTAAAAATTGTAATTTTGTGAAAGTTGAGGGGTAAAACTTGTCATTTTACAAAAGTTCAAAGGTAAAAGTTGTCAACGTATAAAACTATAGGGGCTAAAGTGTAACTTTATCTATAATAATTATTATAATTAAATTATTAATATTATTATTATTATTATTATTATTATTATTATTATTATTATTATTATTATTATTATTATTATTATTATCAGTAACATTATTATTTGATTTAAATAAACTAAAATACGTTTTCTTCGATAACGAACAAACAAGGTGTCTATTTAACGAAAGAACGGAAACGTAAAAATGAACAACAAGATAAAATCTTATAACTTTTGAAGAGACTTCATGTTGTCTCAAAATTAACATTTACCGAAAATATTACGAAACGAACATTGGAAACTTATATATATTTAGAAACAGTTACTGAAAACTTGGCATAACCAACCCAGGTTGCAAGCCGGAGACGTTTATCAACTTTATTTAAACTTTGTTTTCCATCCAGACTGTTCAGGTGAGTTTATAGTCCCACTTTTCCTTTATACATTTTCCAAATATGTGGGGAGGTACATGCTATCAAACCGAACACAAGTATTTTCCTGATTGTTATTGCACTAGGCTAACTGTCCCTTATTATTATGATTGTATTTATTATTGAAAGACCCTCATATCATGCACCATTAGTCACCCGCAGGGTAAGCGCGAATATAGTGAATAGATCTATTGGCCTGACGACCCATTTGTTCTAATCGGATGGATATCTTTGTGGTATCCGGTTAGACAGATGCATTATATTTGATTTCTTAAACTCGGGGGCAAACCACTACCATTTAATTATGTTAGTGAGACTGGAAACTGTCAACGCATTGCGTGTCATGAGGTTTAGTGCAATATGCCGAATTACGAATGAACTGATTTCTTTACTATTTATCTTGTGTTCAAAACTGATTATTACTTTAAACACTATAGATTCACTCAACCTTTGTGTTGACTTTTTAAGCATGTTTATCTTAGGTAACTAGGAGTATGGCTATCGGCACGGAGTGGCTGTGGACTTTCTTTTTATAATAAGAGTGTCCACTTTGTTATCATTCAATGAATAATGTATCTTTTATAATATATTTTACGAACCTCCCTTTGGGACCTATATTATGTACTCTGATTTAAATAAATGAATGATAAAATTTTTATTTAAAACGTCTCTTTCCGAGTTGTTTTCTATTCTCATGACTGTGAACCATGAAGTAATACCCCAAACTAATATTCCGCTGCGTATATCGAAAACGGGGGTGTTACAGATTGGTATCAGAGCTCATGGTTATAGAGAACCAAATGTTTTCAAACATTGAACTATAACCAATTTTCACAAACTTACCCAGAGTCCTCCGTGCCACGACCTAATTGTTTATATATGATTTATTGTTAATTATTTAGTTATATAGTGGGATATTCATAATTACCGGGTGGTTACAGAGTTATAAATTTCCCCTCCTCATTCTACTACCTCTATGTCGAACGCGGATATTGAAAATATCGCAATTGTACCGGACGTCACGACACTACCTAGACCAACAGCAGAGTCAGATCCGGCAGAGGATGTTACGGTGGTGCCCGAGATTTCTTCAGCTTTTGGGCATGATGAGGAGTCAGACCCTATAGAAGAGCCATCTGAAGATACTTTGATGCCAGATGTCGCACCATATCCTGATGATCCTTATATGCAGGCCAGAGAGAGAGCTCGTACAATTGCAGATGGAGAGTTATCCGAACCAGAGAGAATCCGAAGGACGGCGCGAATGAGAACGCTTCCCGTGTTTTCCTCACCCTTACCCCGTCCATATCCATATATGTTACCTACTTTTGAACTCTCAGTCCCAACGTCTTTACCTCCGCCGCCACCGTCATCTACCGATTTCACTCCTCCATCCGTTCCGTTTGAGCTTAGTGATGAGGTCCAAGCCATTATCGCCCGATATAGTACTTTACCCCAATCACCTACTCCTGACATCTCTACCCCTCCACGGGTATTTGAGGTGGGAGAAAGTTCACAAGCGGCACAAGAACGACAGCCAACCGTCTCCACCCTCCTATCACGGTTAGAGCGGCAAGAAGAACAAATTGAGACTGCCTTGGGTCATCTGGACGAGTTACCATTAGAACGTATTGAAGGCATTGAGTATAGAGTGGAAGATCTAATGACGGGTCAAGAAGAAATGTAGCAGAAGGTAGATGAAAATCGGGAAGAGTCCGAGAAGCGTTATGAGTAGGTCAGACGCGAAATACCTTTTGTCTATGAAAATGAGTTGAAATTAATAGAAGAAATGATCAAGAGAAATGAGGAATTGGCAACGGCTCAGAACCGGATCGCAGTTTTGGAAATGACGGTCACAGAGATGCAGACGCTATACCAGAAAAATATGCAGGTTCTCATTAGCATGATAGCTGAACTTAAGGGAGCTCCTGGTGGTCAGTAGACCAGATCGATATATATATTATCTTTTGGTGCTACGTCTAAATTTTGGGGTATATAGTATAGACATAGCACTAGTATGCAGTTTGTATCAAACAGCTTTTGTACTTTATGTTGGCCATGAGATATGTAGCATAGATAAGACACTTGTATCAATTTTGTTATATGTATAACAAAATAACAAGTTATTTATGACTATATATGGTTAAGATATTTTGCTGTGTATGATATAATCACAATGCAAAAATCTAAACGTGTGTTTTCTTGTAATGATAATAGAAGTATGTCTCGCAAATCCCTAGAACCAGCCATGTCCCAAGCTGCTATCCGAAAGCTTGTTGCAGACAGTGTTGCTGCAGCACTTGAGACTCAAGCAGCGGAAATGGCTCGTACTGGAAGCTCAAGCCGACCTAATGGAGATAGTGAGTCAGCTAATGCTCGCAAGTGAACTTACAAAGATTTCATGAACTGCAAACCGACTTTCTTCAAGGGAACAGAAGGAGCTACAGAATTAGCTCGTTGGTTTGAACGTACCGAAGTAGTCTTTGTAAGGAGCGGGTGTTCTGATGACTGCAAAATTGCTTTCGCTACCGGGACTTTGTTAGATGATTCCTTGTCTTGGTGGTCTGCTACTTCCCGGACCATGGGGGTGGAAGCAACTCATCAACTCACTTGGGATGATCTTAAAAAGAAAATGATGAAAAAGTATTGTCCCCGTACCGAAATCAAAAAGTTGGAAGATGAATTTCACCAGCTAGTAGTGAAAGGAACGGATATCAAGGCATACAATAGAATGTTTCAGGAGCTTGCTCTCCTATGTCCTACTATGGTGTCTGATCTCGAGAAATTGCTGGAGAAATATATTGAAGGGTTACCTCGAAGCATCGAGGGGAATGTTACTGTTACAAAGCCTCAATCGCTGGAAGAAGCAATGACCACAGCTCAGAAACTGATGGATCGAGAAATTAAGCGAAATTCTATTCTGGGAAACAGCAATCACAAATGAAAGTTTGATGATAGCAGAAATTCCCGTCATTATGACAATCGTCCCAATAACAATCGTCACATTCAAAACAACTACCACCAACACCGTAACCAATACCATCACCAGCAAAACCGCCGGCAAGAAACAGCCAAAGCTTATACTGCCGCTCCTGATGAGAAGAGTGGTTATGTCGGAACGAAGCCGTTATGCAATCGATTCTTGTTGCACCACTTTGGTCCATGCACTGTCAAGTGCGTGAAGTGTCAGAAGATCGGACATCAAACCAAAGACTGTAAGGCAACAGGAGCGAATCTGCAGCCGGTAATCGTGACTTGCCACGGGTGTGGTGAGAAAGGGCATTATAGGAACCAGTATCCGAAGCTGAATGCTAACCCGAACAATGGTGCCCGCGGACGAGTATACGTGTTGGGAGATGGCAATGCGCAGCAGAACCCGGACTTAGTCATGGGTACGTTTCCTCTCAATCAACATTTAGCTAAAGTATTATTTGATACCGGAGCTGATAAAAGTTTTATATCTCTTACTTTCGCTACTTTACTTAAACTCACTCCCACTGCCTTAAACCAAACGTATGAAATCGAGCTAGCTAATGGGAAATTAGTAGGCACTAACTCTATAATCCGAGGTTGTACCTTAACCCTATTAAATCAACCTTTCGACATCGACCTTATGCCTATTGAACTAGGAAGCTTCGACGTAATCGTTGGTATGGATTGGTTATCCAAATGTCATGCAAAGATTTTATGTGACGAGAAAATGGTTCACATCCCTTTTGAGGGTGAGACTTTGATTATTCAGGGTGATCAAAGCAAAACCAGACTAAGCATAATATCTTGCATCAAAACCATGAAATATATCAACAGAGGATGTCAAGCATTTTTAGCTCGTGTGACTGAGAAGAAGATGGATGAAAAACGATTGGAAAATGTGACTGTAGTACGAGATTTTTCGGAGGTATTTCTGTTGATATAAATAATCCCTAAAAACATTATTCAATCTTATTCATATCTCTATGTTTTGATAATCACAAAATGTAAACTCATTAAACATAAAATTATCAAATAAACAAGTATTTAGTTGTAAATATTCACTTCTACAACTTAAATCACTTAAGGTATGAATGAACAAATGCTTAATGCATTATATGATCAAAGGAACATTTTCTTAATCACTAGATTTTTATAAAATGTCAAAAACATTTTATATCTTTTAGAAAAACATTTTTGGTAATAAATAAAAAGGTTTAATCCATTATAAATTTATGAATTCAAATTTTCAACCAAAAATGGCAAAAATGTTCCAGAAAAACCTTCCCCACAAAAAGACAAAACTGGGCAACGGTTGGAATGGGCGGCCCCCTTAATTATACTAGGCGGCCCCCTTAAAATTAAGGGGACCGCCCCCTATTTAAGGGGGCCGGCACGCTCCTCTAGCTTTCCAGCTGTCCAGTTTTTGTCTATAAATACTGGCCTTCCCCTGGATTTTTTCTCACCTTTTGCACACTCAAACTTTCTGTTCTAAATCCTCTCTAATCTTTGTAAATTCTTTCTAAAATCCTTTGATCATATCTTCTTAAGCATTGGTTTCCAAGTGATCCAAGCTTCCTCCATTCAAGTGCAAAAGAAGAATACTCCTTCAACAACTAGAGAAGAAGTATTGCAACTTAGCTACCTAAGTTGTTTGTGTCATCATTCATTTGTGTATAAAGTTGTGTATATTTGTTAGATAGTTGTGTGAATAATTGTTTGGGATAGATTGGTGTGTAAGTAGTGAAGTTGTGTAGTTAAGGTGTGTAAGTAGTGAAGGTGTGAAGCAGTAGAAGTGTACATAGGTTGTGCTAGGTTGTGAAGAAGGTGTGAAGCCGTAGTATATAAGTTGTGAAGAAGTTGTGAATAAGTCGTGAAGTTGTCATGAAGAAGAAGTCGTGAAGAAGTCGTGAAGAAGAAGTTGTGAAGAAGGTGTGTTTAAGTCGTGTATGAGTTGTGAGATTGGTTCTAGCTACGATTAGAACCCGACATCTAGCTTTGTGTCGTTAAGCCGGTGTAAGCTAAAGTTGTGTAAGGTTTTCTCCGCCATAAGGGAGCTTGTTGACATAGTGAAGAAAACTCTCGAGTTAGGTGCTCGGGGAGTGGAGTAGGGCAAGGAAGGTGTCCTTGTAGCCGAACCACTATAAATCTCTTGTGTCTCGGTTAGATCTTTCCATCTCTATCTTTCATTTCATTTTATTACCTTACTTACATTGCTTGCTTATATTTACTTATATTTGTTCATATTGTTCAAGAGTTGAGTTCACATAAATACGAATCTAAGTTTTAAAAATAAACAAAGTTTTCATAATAAAATTTAAAAAGACGTAAAACTATTCAACCCCCCCCCCTCTAGTTTTCCACAATTGGTATCAAGAGCCACGTCAAACAAGATTTTTAAAATAAACTGTATTTTAAAACTTGAAACGATCTATGGAATCCGAAAAATATTTAGAAGGGCAATCTATGCAAAGGCCACTACTATTTGAAAGTGATGGTTTTCTTTATTGGAAAAATAGATTCGAAACTTATGTGAAATCAAAAGATCTTGATCTTTGGCATATTATTACCTATGGTGATTTTCCCCCTATTCAAAATAATCCTTTAACTAAAATAGATGAAATTGTACATTTTGAAAAACAAAATGATGATTTGAAAAAGAAACTAGCAAAAAATAATGAGGCTAAAATGGTAATTTATAATGCATTACCACGCAAAGAATATGAACGGATTTTTATGTGTCAAACCGCAAAAGAAATTTGGGATTCTTTATTAATCACTCACCAAGGTAATAGTCAAGTCAAAGAAAATAAAATAGATCTTCTTGTTCAACAATATGAACAATTTACGATTCCGGAAGAGGAATCAATAGATAATGTTTTTGCTTGGTTTAACACTATCATCACAAGTTTAAAAGCACTTGATGAGAATTTTTCTAGTAAGAATTTTGTTAGGAAATTTCTTAGGGCTCTTCATCCAAAATGGCGAGCTAAATTTACGGCGATTGAAGAATCGAAGAACTTGTCAACTCTTCAACTTGATGAGTTGATCGGCAACTTGAAAGTCTATGAAGAAATAATAAAGAAAGACTCCGAGATGGTCAAAGGAGAAAGAGAACAAAGCAAGTCAATTGCATTGAAAGCTAGGAAGGAATCTAGTGACGAGGATAGCTCAACATCCGAACGTAATGACGAAGAATATGCCATGGCCGTAAGAGACTTCAAGAAGTTCTTCAAAAGACGAGGAAGACTCGTTAGACAACCACATGACGAAAGAAAGGCATTCCAAAGAAACAAAGACGACAAAGGTAGCAAGAGCGAGAGGAAGTGTTTTAAATGTGGTGATCCAAATCATCTCATCGGAAGTTGTCCAATGATGTCAAGGGAGCAAAATAAAAAGGCGTTCATTGGAGGAGCATGGAGTGATAGTGACGAAGATGAGAAAGAAACCACAAAGGAGGAGAAATGTCTTATGGCTAAGACATCAAGTGAGGTACATTTCGAAACCGAATACTTTAGTGATAAAAATCAATCATTAGACGAAAAAGACCTAGATAATGAATATATTAGGTTATGCAAATTAGGTCAAAAAGTCATGGCTAAAAATAAATCACTAAAACATATTAATAATCGATTAGAAAATGAAGTACTCGAATTAAAAATTAAACTACAACATTTAGAAAAAGAAAAAAAAAAGTTTTTATAGAATGTAAAACATGTCTAGAGGTTAAAAATGAAAATGAAAAACTTAAAGATGAAATTTCCAAACTTGACAAGTTTAAAAATAGTAGTAACTCACTTAAGGAAATAATAAGTGTTCAAGGAACTTCGGGAGATAAAACCGGTCTAGGATTCAACTCAAATAATGTTTCAATTAGTGAAAATATAAATGTAAAGTTTGAATGTCAATCTAGTAAACAAAAACCATTAGAGTCAAAACCTAAGTATATACTTATAAAAGATAGAAAAGTACCTAATACGAGTGATGAGGAAGTAAAAAGTTTTTATAAACCATCATTAAAAGCCAAAACCGGATTTTCTAAACCAAAATTAAAATTTAAAACTCCACCTCCAAATAGACTAAATAATCCTCATCCTCGGTCTAAAACCCCTCAACCTAGAAGAAATCAAGGTAGACAAAATTTTCCTAATAATAATAATCACCCAATGTGGAATTATTCACTTCAACCAAGTTTCAACCTTTGGGAAATACTTTTACCATACATGCAAATGCAAACCATGTTTGGTTTATACAATTTTGGACAAATGAGACAATGGGGACCAAGTGGCTAAATCGTCACTTATTGAATCATTCGGAAACTCATCTATGATTGGCTTCTATAAGTCAATATATCACCTTGAAGTATTTGAAGAAAAGTTGGACATAAGGTACGCTCTCTTTTTAAATTTCATGAGTAGTTACTTCATACATATAGTCTTATTAATCATTGCCTTAGGATATGCTTAGTTTGATAGGTTGCATTGCATTTACACTTTTAGTTATATCCGTTTGACGATTTAATAAACTAGAAACCCTTTAGTTAGCCCCCTAAGTAGTAAATGAAGTATTCACTGTCGAACTCATTTAGCCTTTTTCAAATTTAAAATAGAAATCTTCTATGTCCACTATTAGAAAACTCATGGTGATGAAGTGAAATGAGTTAAGTGGATTAATCATTAACATAGAAGTAAGATTAGATTTCTCACGTTAGAAAACTATGGATGAAACAAGCTCTTATAGACTATGGCGTCAAGCAAGATAAGTATGTGGCAACAAAGGAGCTATAGATGTTAGGATATACCCCATTCAACACTCTCGCATCAAACATATAGAATTTAGTCATCACTTCCTTATGACCATAGGATATGTAGAAAAGGGTAGCATGTGACAATAGACGTAACCAATTCCCTTGAGCATGAGATCTTTAACAACCATTTTTCAAAAATCTAGTATCTTTAAAAATATACAGAAACTTCACATTTTGGAAAAATATTTTTTTTTCTATAAATATTTTTCTTCTTAATCTATGTCCATAATTCTTTTTCGATCAAAGTCAAAGATTGAGAATTTTTCTTTTCTTACCCATTCTTCATAAACACATTTTGAAATAAAACTCAATCTATTTTATTCAAATAACTTTCACATCTACATAAAAACCCATTTTCAAGCATTGTTGAATAATGCTAAAAACATTTCTTTAAATCATGCATGATGATCTCATATTTGTCATCTATATTTACGTACATGACATTTATAAGTGAACCAAGTCAAATCAAGGGGAACATGGTTTGTCTATTAAGATTTTGTTTGTAACAAGTCTAGAAATTCATGCTATCTTAAGTTCCCATTTATTGCACATAGGCACACATTAGGATCCCTCAAATAGTTCATATATATTACTTGCTTGATGAGTATGTTTGCATGCTAGATAAAATTACTTGTTTGCTTGGTGTAGTGTATTGTTTCCTAGTCCATATATATTACTTGCTTGATGAGTATGTTTACATGCTAGATAAAATTACTTGTTTACTTAATATCTATTACATGCTTAATTGCCTCAAAGAGTTCGACTTGTTTGAAACTAAACCAAAAAACACAACCCTTTCTACAAATTTCTGCCAAAAACCCATTTCTAGCAATCTGGAAATCAGCAGATGGGCGGCCCCCTTAATCTTTAAGGGGACCGGCCCCTATTTAAGGGGACCGGCCATCTGTATGGTCGAAGATGCTGTCTCCTTTTCTACTTTTTAGCCTATTTCATCCTACACTTCCCAAAATTCACAAACATATCTTATTCCAATCCATCCAACAAATTTTATCCATTCCTTAATCCCATCAATCCTACACTATAAACACTTCCATTCCTCATATCCTTCCATCATCTCATCATGCCATCTCCCATCAAACCAAAGCCAAAATCATCAAGGTTAGCAAGGATGACCAAAAAACCCGGTTGGACAAGAAAACCAAACCCCCAAAACAAGTCCATCTCAACAAATGATGTGGCTAAACAAACAACACTTCCACCCACATTTGTTCCCAACTATACTCCCAATCCTCAAGCTCACTCAAATGAACCCTTTCACAAACCTCATCATAATAACCAACCATCCACCTTTACTCCCGAAAATACACCTTCATCTCACTCATGTGATTCATATGAAGAGCATGATCAACCCCAAAACAAGAATCCCAATCTCATTCACAACACCTCACATCTTATTCAACCTACCAATGCACCATCCAAAATACTCACCACTCTTGGAATATCCCCTTCTTCCATATCTCCATCCTCATCCACTCATAATTACCCAAGCTCACAAATGTCTCCACCACCAAGAGTATCACCACCACCTCCTACCAACTCACATGTTGCTCCTATGTTACATGTTCAAACAGTGTCCATCCCAGATAACAACCATACTCCACCATCATCCCCTTTCTAAACCACCCTCCGAAATTTACCTTTTGATATGTGTCTAAATACACATATATTTACCTTGTTTAAACCCACATAAACAGTCAAAAACACTTTGAAAAGTCTCAAAAAGACAGAAAAATATTTAAACTGTGTTTTATTCATAAATTGTCAAATCTAGTCCCTAGTTATTCAAAACATGGAAATTTTTCATAAAAGGCTCTCAGGGATTTTCAAGTTGTCAAAATTAGCCTTATAAAGTTCAGTTTTGCAAAATGGCAACTTTAGTCCCTGAAATTTCAATGATTGACAGAATTTACCCTGGACATTTTAAATTGGAAAATTAACATTTTTGGTCCTTTGGAAAATTAAAATTGTCAAAATTGGTCCTTATAACAAACTTTGGAAAGTTGTCATTTTGAGTCCCTAAAAATCCAAAATTGCACAAATGGTCCTTGTGCTTATTTAATCCAAACCGGACCCTAAATTAAATAAAAAACCACTACCCTTTATCACTACCCAACCCAACCCTATTAAACTAAACCCAACCCAAAATAAAAATAACCCAGCCCAACCACCATAACCCTTGACCCGGCCCTTTTGTTTCTTAAATAATCCCAGGGTCAACCCAGTCAAACCCACACCCCTTTCTCCTTCCCTCCATACCACTGAGTCACAAAACCAGGTGGTTTTGCCACCTCTCCACCTCCACCTCAACCCCCAGCTGGCTACCAACTTCCCTCCACCTCCATAAACTCCCAAACTTCCTTAATTGCAACAAAACTGCTTCAATCCACTAGTATGACTTTGGCGCCAAAATTACATGTGGACGATTGAGATTGACTCAATTTAATTGAATGGCTGGGATAGTGTCAAAGTTATCAGAGAGATATTTTGGAAGCATTAAAAGGCACAAAGAAGCAGAGGAAAGGGTAGTAGGTGTTAGTTTAGTGTAATTTAGTTAAAAATAATGTCGTAGTTAATTTTTATTGTAATTTCTTACTGGGTTTTGTAGTTTCTGTATAATTTAAGTTGTTTAAGTTGTAATTGAACCAGTTAAATTAAGTTAATCAATGTTTTTCAGTAAAACTGTTTTTCCCGCCATTTTTGTTCATCAATGTTTTGAATCAGTTAAAGCAATATAAGTGTTTAAATAAGCTTGTTTAAGCTTATTGAAGTCAATTAAAGGAGTATTGAAGGTTTCCTGTTCCATTCTATGAAAATTCCAAAAAGTCAACCAAAGTCAACTGACTTGGTCAAAGAAGCAGTTTGAAGAATAAGCTGACTTGATCAGCTTATTTGGGTGTTATTTGGCTTATTTAATAAGCCTGGGTTGTTAGTTGTCCCTTGTTCCATTCATTATCAGCAATTCAGTTGTGAGCACCAAATGATATTCTTTTTAGCTTATTTCCTGCTTTTGTGTGTTCAGCTGATTTTTCTGCTTATTTCCTTGTATTTTTCTGATCCATAGATTGTAAGTGACTTAGATAATCAGAGTTTAGGATTTATTGTTGCTTAAATCAGTAGGTTATAGTGTAAATTGCAAAATCAGCCTTGATAAGGGGTGTTTGGATTTGCTAGATTGACTGTGTTTTGATTGTTGTTTGTTTGTTAGTTTTGGTTTAGACATGTCATATTAGTTCAAATTGGCTCATTTCAACATTAAAAACCAGTGCCTAATCAGTAATAGTCAAAATCAGTCTCACTTTTGATTTCAGCTTTCACAGTTAGGAATTTAGGTTGCTTAATCAATCTTATAGGTGTGTTAGTTGTTAATATTGTTTAATTCAGTTATATTATGTCTTATAACATCCATTTCAGTAAGTAGATTAAGCCCAAAGTTCACAAAAGTCAAAAATCACTTGTATCTCATTGATACTCTCAACTGTTAGGATTTTAGATTCCATAATCATCATTTTGTGTTCAAAACTTGTTGTTGTTACTTAATTTAGTCTTATTTCATCTTATCACATCTAATTTAATCATTAGGATCCAGTAGAATCTCATAGAAGTCAACTTTAGTGCTTTTCTGCACAAAGTCAAACAGCAGACCCAGTTGCTGTAAGGTGCTGATCTTGCACCAAATCAGACCTCAATTAGTGTGTTTCTGATGGGGCTTTTATAATTTTTTGATAGCCAGTAGTATAACCTAAGTTTTGCCCCCATAATATCTAGTCCTTATTGCTTATTTATCAGCTTTAAGCTGTCTGCAAGTCTGCTCCATTTTTACATTTTCTGCATAGACTCTCAGCTGACCATAGGTGCTTAATTGCTTATTCCATAGTGCTTTTTGGTGTTTATAAGTTGTTTTAAGCTTATTTTAGTGTATTTAGCTTGTCCTGATCATTTGGTCAATTTTCATGCTTATTTGCTTATTTTGGGCTTATTAGCCAACTGCTTGTTAGCCCAAATCTGCTTTGTAGGCTTAGCTAACTTTTCCTTTTATTTTTCCCAGCTTTCTTATAATATTTTAGCATTATCTGTAATTTTTCATAATTTTCCTAAGTCATTTACTATTTTTAATCATTTTTATTAGTTCTTAGTAGTAATTAAATCATAATAAATAGAAAAATAATCAGAAAAATATAATTCCAATTTTCATAATTTTCTTTTATCATTTTTAATCTAGGAAAAATATAATTGTATTATTAAACCTTAAGAAAAACCAAAAATAGAAATAAAGTGATAGCTTCTATTTAATAGAATTTATCTTTTTAAATTTTAATTAAGTAGATTTCATTTTTATAATTTTCTTAGCTTCTTATTACTTTAAAGTATTTATAGAAAAATTTTCAGATTTTTCTTTGATCTTTTAGTATTTATTAGAATTTTAATTAGTTTAAATAATTATTAAATAGTTTTTAATTAATAATAATTAATTAATAAGTCAAATAAATAATTTTCTTTTTCCAATAATTTTATTTTATTATTAGGATTGTAAAAATATAATTTTCATATCCGTAGGCTTTTTATTTCTTAAAACTCGCGTTTTATTTCGTACGTTTACGTAAATTTAATTTAATCGTACGCGTTTTTAGATTTTAAACGTTTTCAGGTAATTTGCTTTCACGTATTTGTTCTTATAGCTTATTTAAGCTATTTCCTTTTATATTTTCTTAGTTTAATCACTCACAACCTTTTCCGTTCAATTATCACCCGATCACAGATTCGTTTTATTTCAGAATTCACACCTCGCTGGGACTTAAACGACCCGGGGATAAAACTATACTCCTTGGATAATTGCATTGTGTTCTCAATTGGTTTGACTTTGTTTGACCACATCCGTGGTTGATTTAAGTTGACTGTTTCGGAACCGATCAAATTTTGGCGCCGCTGCCGGGGAGGTGTGCTGCGTTGAACGAATTTGAAGTATCAGTGATTGTTGAATATACACCCATTGTATATTTACCATCTTTGTTCATATTTTCTTATTTTCATATAAAACCAAAATAATCGTGAAGTTAATTCGTTTGACGGAACGATTGCCAAAAACATTTTTTATTTAAGTTTTCAACGAACACAAAAAAACCCAAAAATATTCATCTTTACCCTCTCACCCTTTTTGATTCTTTATCCCTTTACCCTCTATCCATTTGATTCTAAACTTCTTATACCTTTCTTCTATGGCGTCTCTCGGGTACAAATGTTTTGATTGTAAAAGCCCGTTGATTGACATCCATCGTTGTTCTAAGTGTGCGTGTGAGCGGTGTGGAAAGCATGCACCAAAGGATCGTGGATCTTGTTATTGGTGTGAATTATCCACTAAAGAGTCTCTCAAGGATTCTCAAAGTCCTTCCTACTACCCTCCACAGCCCGAGATACGTGCTATTAATGACAAACCATCGAGAATCGATCCTAACCTTTCAGGATTTACGGTTAAAAGTTTGTCAAGCAAACGTACAGAACTTAGAACAGTGACTAAAAAGAACGACTTGCCTGATCTTCACGTTTATCAAAAACCAGAGACCATAACGGAAGTGGTGGAAATTCCTAGCTCTCAGAGCACTCCACTTGTCCCACCTCCGGATTTTATTCCTTGTATCGGTTGTGGTGAGTCGCTTTTCGGTTTGCCATGTCGTTGGTGTACATGTGAACAATGTGGTAATGATATTCGAGACGGAAGTTGTTTGTTTTGTGGTTCGAGGAATTCATTTTCTTATGATCCTGATCCGAACTCATTCAACGACTCTTCAAATTTCTCCAACTACCCATCACATTCATACGAGCAAGTATCATATTGTCCAAATCTCAATGATGCATCGTATCAAAATACACCGAACTTTTCTTGTGAGTACTGTGGCGGTCCACATTTTAGCTCTGATTGTCAAACAGGGAATCCACTTCCTTGTAACAATTACGACGATCCATATCACGACCAACCTCCACAGTGCCAAATAACTCAAACTCCTCAGCAAACCCAGCAAGACACTTATCTAGAGCTTCTAGAGTTAGTAAAAAGAGCTGAGGAGTTTAATAAAAAAAAAAAAAAAAACATTTCAGAATGCTCCCAGTTTTTCTTGTGTATATTGTGGGGGTCCTCATGATGATTATCAATGTCAACCTTCCGGTTTTGACAAATCCCCACCCCCGCAATTTTCATTAATTCTAAATTCACATGAGAAATCCATGGCGGAATTATTGACTAAAGAGCAGGCTGCTAAAATAGATTCCCATGATGCCTTTGAAAAAGCTGTTAGGGAATCAATTGCAAAAGAAAAAGCAGCCAGATCTAGCTCTCAATTCCGTTTCATTCCTGATGACAGTGATGATGAAGATATCTTTGATGATGATTCATCAAGTTCATCAGTTGAAACTCAGTCTGTTGTTATCACACCCGAAGTTCCCACTAACTCTCTAAACATGGGGGATGAGCTTCTTGACACAATTCCTGCAAAGGAATCGGACGAATTCATAAAGTCTAGTGTTGAGAACCTTGTCCCAATCCCAAGTGAGTCACAGGGAATTCTTGATCATGTGTGTGATATCCCTTCCCCTCTTGAGTGTTCAAAAGATCATTTTGAGACTTTCTCCGATTCTAACGATGAATATACATCTTATGGAGAAGTTGAGTATGTTGAGGCATCACTGCCCCATTCTGATGTTGACCCTCTTCTTGAGGAGTTTACTGATGAACTTACTCACATTGATTCATCACTCACTTCTTATCCCAACCCCGAGCTTAGTGATTCACATACTGATGAAAATTCTTTATCTTGTGGAGACATCAGTCATGTGGAGGAACTACCTTCTGAGCTCGTCAGTCCAAAAGAGAATATTGATCATCTTGTTCCCGAAGCATTCAAAACGTCTTTCACCAATCCTCTGTTTGAATTCGAATCTGAATTCACTTTAATTTCTGATAATCCACTCTTTGATATTCAGAACGAGGTAGGTGATGATTCCATAATAGAACAAGGGTTCACAGATTTACATCACGTGAATGATTCTCTTTACGAGGAGTTCTCCTTTGAACTCACTCATATCATATCTCCATCAGAGTATGATAACTTCCACTTTGATCTAGACAATAATGAACTTTGTGTTCCGGAGGGAGATGTTCTCAAAACTGAGAATTTGATTAATATCAAAATTCCATCCCTCCCACCCAGAATATGTCTTGATCATCTGAGCTTAAATGATGAGATTCATGATACTGAAATCATGAATTCTCCTTCTTATGATGATGAGTTAGTCATGATTTTTATCATGACTTTCTTTCTTTTCTTCACCTACACGGTGACTTCTCCTGTTCTTCACTCCTTCGGGAATGAAGACACTATCTTTGATCCAGGCATTTTCATTTATCATTTGTGAGCCGGATCTGTGTATATCTCATCGGAGTGGAACTTTCAAGAAATTCAAATGTTCATCCAAACACATTGAATGAAAGTCCGATGGAGATGGTTTCTTCCACTTGCTTCCCCAAGAACCAATGAATGCGGGGTCGAGTCAAGCTAGTGACTCGGTGAACAAAAACCTTAGCCGACAACATGGGTTTTCACCCATGTCTCTGACTTCTTTCTCTTTTCTAACACCCTAGTGTGGGGGTGTTGCCCCCACTGTTGTATATATGTTCAAAATTTTATATATGTTCAAAATAATAATAAATAAATTTTGTTGTGTTCCCACGCTTGGCCATTAGTATTCCCTTGCAATGTTCTAAGTGTCGGCATAATAGCCGGTACTTTGAATATTGAGGGCAATATTCAATTCTAAGTGTGGGGGGGAATTCTGGCGAATTTGATCACATTTGTGCCCTATTCCTAGTTTTCCCGTTTTGGCCAAAAATTTTAAAATTTTTTCATTTGGTGGTAGTGCTTTGCACTAACACAACAAATGGTTATCAGTCCACCATGTCTAACCCACATAAGGACTGGCTAGTCCGAGAGCAAACGGCTCTTGGTAAAGACATATCAAATCCGTTTATGGCTGACAATTTGCCCAAAATTGTATGGTATTCGACTCACCATATCTTTATAAGTGAAGAGTTGGCTAGCCCGCAAGATTATGGCTTGTGGTAAAGGCAAGTGGAAAAACCATAATTGGTAATCAGCTCACCAAAGATAATAACTATGTTTTATCTAAGAGTTGGCTAGTCCAGAAGCAAACGGCTTTTGGTAAAGACAAATCAAAACCGTTGACAGCTGATGATTTGCTCAAAATCATTTGGTTATCATTGTACCAAAGTTCTTACTTGAACTGAAACAATTGGCTACTCCAGAAGTAATGGCTTTTGGTAAAGAGATAAAATCCATTAAATTTTCAAAAATATTGCTAGGGACTAGCAATAGTTTAGTGTGGGGGATTTGATATGTGTCTAAATACACATATATTTACCTTGTTTAAACCCACATAAACAGTCAAAAACACTTTGAAAAGTCTCAAAAAGACAGAAAAATATTTAAACTGTGTTTTATTCATAAATTGTCAAATCTAGTCCCTAGTTATTCAAAACATGGAAATTTTTCATAAAAGGCCCTCAGGGATTTTCAAGTTGTCAAAATTAGCCTTATAAAGTTCAGTTTTGCAAAATGGCAACTTTAGTCCCTGAAATTTCAATGATTGACAGAATTTACCCTGGACATTTTAAATTGGAAAATTAACATTTTTGGTCCTTTGGAAAATTAAAATTGTCAAAATTGGTCCTTATAACAAACTTTGGAAAGTTGTCATTTTGAGTCCCTAAAAATCCAAAATTGCACAAATGGTCCTTGTGCTTATTTAATCCAAACCGGACCCTAAATTAAATAAAAAACCACTACCCTTTATCACTACCCAACCCAACCCTATTAAACTAAACCCAACCCAAAATAAAAATAACCCAGCCCAACCACCATAACCCTTGACCCGGCCCTTTTGTTTCTTAAATAATCCCAGGGTCAACCCAGTCAAACCCACACCCCTTTCTCCTTCCCTCCATACCACTGAGTCACAAAACCAGGTGGTTTTGCCACCTCTCCACCTCCACCTCAACCCCCAGCTGGCTACCAACTTCCCTCCACCTCCATAAACTCCCAAACTTCCTTAATTGCAACAAAACTGCTTCAATCCACTAGTATGACTTTGGAGCCAAAATTACATGTGGACGATTGAGATTGACTCAATTTAATTGAATGGCTGGGATAGTGTCAAAGTTATCAGAGAGATATTTTGGAAGCATTAAAAGGCACAAAGAAGCAGAGGAAAGGGTAGTAGGTGTTAGTTTAGTGTAATTTAGTTAAAAATAATGTCGTAGTTAATTTTTATTGTAATTTCTTACTGGGTTTTGTAGTTTCTGTATAATTTAAGTTGTTTAAGTTGTAATTGAACCAGTTAAATTAAGTTAATCAATGTTTTTCAGTAAAACTGTTTTTCCCGCCATTTTTGTTCATCAATGTTTTGAATCAGTTAAAGCAATATAAGTGTTTAAATAAGCTTGTTTAAGCTTATTGAAGTCAATTAAAGGAGTATTGAAGGTTTCCTGTTCCATTCTATGAAAATTCCAAAAAGTCAACCAAAGTCAACTGACTTGGTCAAAGAAGCAGTTTGAAGAATAAGCTGACTTGATCAGCTTATTTGGGTGTTATTTGGCTTATTTAATAAGCCTGGGTTGTTAGTTGTCCCTTGTTCCATTCATTATCAGCAATTCAGTTGTGAGCACCAAATGATATTCTTTTTAGCTTATTTCCTGCTTTTGTGTGTTCAGCTGATTTTTCTGCTTATTTCCTTGTATTTTTCTGATCCATAGATTGTAAGTGACTTAGATAATCAGAGTTTAGGATTTATTGTTGCTTAAATCAGTAGGTTATAGTGTAAATTGCAAAATCAGCCTTGATAAGGGGTGTTTGGATTTGCTAGATTGACTGTGTTTTGATTGTTGTTTGTTGTTAGTTTTGGTTTAGACATGTCATATTAGTTCAAATTGGCTCATTTCAACATTAAAAACCAGTGCCTAATCAGTAATAGTCAAAATCAGTCTCACTTTTGATTTCAGCTTTCACAGTTAGGAATTTAGGTTGCTTAATCAATCTTATAGGTGTGTTAGTTGTTAATATTGTTTAATTCAGTTATATTATGTCTTATAACATCCATTTCAGTAAGTAGATTAAGCCCAAAGTTCACAAAAGTCAAAAATCACTTGTATCTCATTGATACTCTCAACTGTTAGGATTTTAGATTCCATAATCATCATTTTGTGTTCAAAACTTGTTGTTGTTACTTAATTTAGTCTTATTTCATCTTATCACATCTAATTTAATCATCAGGATCCAGTAGAATCTCATAGAAGTCAACTTTAGTGCTTTTCTGCACAAAGTCAAACAGCAGACCCAGTTGCTGTAAGGTGCTGATCTTGCACCAAATCAGACCTCAATTAGTGTGTTTCTGATGGGGCTTTTATAATTTTTTGATAGCCAGTAGTATAACCTAAGTTTTGCCCCCATAATATCTAGTCCTTATTGCTTATTTATCAGCTTTAAGCTGTCTGCAAGTCTGCTCCATTTTTACATTTTCTGCATAGACTCTCAGCTGACCATAGGTGCTTAATTGCTTATTCCATAGTGCTTTTTGGTGTTTATAAGTTGTTTTAAGCTTATTTTAGTGTATTTAGCTTGTCCTGATCATTTGGTCAATTTTCATGCTTATTTGCTTATTTTGGGCTTATTAGCCAACTGCTTGTTAGCCCAAATCTGCTTTGTAGGCTTAGCTAACTTTTCCTTTTATTTTTCCCAGCTTTCTTATAATATTTTAGCATTATCTGTAATTTTTCATAATTTTCCTAAGTCATTTACTATTTTTAATCATTTTTATTAGTTCTTAGTAGTAATTAAATCATAATAAATAGAAAAATAATCAGAAAAATATAATTCCAATTTTCATAATTTTCTTTTATCATTTTTAATCTAGTAAAAATATAATTGTATTATTAAACCTTAAGAAAAACCAAAAATAGAAATAAAGTGATAGCTTCTATTTAATAGAATTTATCTTTTTAAATTTTAATTAAGTAGATTTCATTTTTATAATTTTCTTAGCTTCTTATTACTTTAAAGTATTTATAGAAAAATTTTCAGATTTTTCTTTGATCTTTTAGTATTAATTAGAATTTTAATTAGTTTAAATAATAATTAAATAGTTTTTAATTAATAATAATTAATTAATAAGTCAAATAAATAATTTTCTTTTTCCAATAATTTTCTTTTATTATTAGGATTGTAAAAATATAATTTTCATATCCGTAGGCTTTTTATTTCTTAAAACTCGCGTTTTATTTCGTACGTTTACGTAAATTTAATTTAATCGTACGCATTTTTAGATTTTAAACGTTTCCAGGTAATTTGCTTTCACGTATTTGTTCTTATAACTTATTTAAGCTATTTCCTTTTATATTTTCTTAGTTTAATCACTCACAACCTTTTCCGTTCAATTATCACCCGATCACAGATTCGTTTTATTTCAGAATTCACACCTCGCTGGGACTTAAACGACCCGGGGATAAAACTATACTCCTTGGATTATTGCATTGTGTTCTCAATTGGTTTGACTTTGTTTGACCACATCCGTGGTTGATTTAAGTTGACTGTTTCGGAACCGATCACCTTTCTAAACCACACCATTCTTACACTATAAATACCCTTTTCCATCATTAGTGTTCATTCATCCATCATAATAACCACACTCCACCATCATCACCTTCTTCCAAATACTTGAAGTTCATTGAAGAACTTAAAGAGGCCCATGAGTTTGTGCTCTTCTTGCCTTACACCTTGCTCAATTGGATCAACTCCCTTCTAGCCCTCCTTCATCACAAAATAGCCTCAACCTCCACATTCGTTCCAAACTACACATATCAACCTTAAACCGACCTCATTGAAACCTTTCAAAACCCTCATCATATTGGTCAAACATCCAACTTTACTTCCAACTACACACCCCAATTTCATCCACTTCCACCAAATAACCAAATCCACATTCTCACGGAAAAGGAAAGGTTCCGTGAAGATATAAACCAAATCCATGACCTTTGTGATCTCCTTGCTATACACCTCGCACAACACAACAAGGGCCAACCTTGATCCTCAATCTTCACCCTACTCAAATTTCTTACCCCACTCTCTCAACTTGGATCAAGTTACAAACCACACCCACTATTGTCCTTGTTGCATCTTCCTTCAAAAACAAATTCTCCACTTGAGTAAAGATATTTCTTGGATCGAATATCTACTCACTCGTCCTCATCCTATTCCTCCTCTAATCCAATATAACATCGCTAGATCCACTCCATTTCCCTCACCATCAAATAACTAAGTCCTATCCACATGCTTTCCGCCCCAAAATAAAATCCCTCACCCTTTTGTGTCGCAAGCAAGCCCAATCGCTCTCTTTGGCAATATTAGGACTATTAGTATCATTTAATTATGTTGTAATCCTTATGTTTTAAGCATATTGTGTGATGTAATGATGATTCATGTGTTATACATGATCATCTTGAATGCATGAATAGATTATTTGCATGTTCTAAATATTTTTGCTATGCATATATATGTCTTGCTATGTGTTCTTAATATTTGTTTGCCATGATTGTTGTTTGCCATGATTGTTGTCTTTATATTCCATATTTTGCTATGTATGCTTGTACTCCTAATATTTTTGCAGCCAAGATTTCCATAGCTCGTCTCCTTGGTGCCCTCGAACAAGGGGGAGCACACATCAAGGGGGAGTTCTCGTCCCGACAAATTTTGTTTCTAAAACTTGTCGGCATAACCTTTTTAATTCTACAAAAAGGGGGAGAAGTGAATATAAACTCACTAAATACTTGTCCAAAAGTTATTTTTTGGATTTAATGAGTTTAAGTTTTGTAATCATCAAAAAGGGGGAGATTGTTGATATAAATAATGCCTAAAAACATTATTCATTCTTATTCATATCTCTATGTTTTGATAATCACAAAATGTAAACTCATTAAACATAAACTTACCAAATAAACAAGTATTTAGTTGTAAATATTCACTTCTACAACTTAAATCATTTAAGGTATGAATGAACAAATGATTAATGCATTATAAGATCAAAGGAACATTTTCTTAATCACTAGATTTTTTATAAAATGTCAAAAACATTTTATATCTTTTAGAAAAACATTTTTGGTAATAAATAAAAATGTTTAATCCATTATAAATTTATGAATTCAAATTTTCAACCAAAAATGACAAAAATGTTCCAGAAAAACCTTCCCCACAAAAAGACAAAACTGGGCAACGGTTGGAATGGGCGGCCCCCTTAATTATACTAGGCGGCCCCCTTAAAATTAAGGGGACCGCCCCCCTATTTAAGGGGGCCGGCAAGCTCCTCTAGCTTTCCAGCTGTCCAGTTTTTGTCTATAAATACTGGCCTTCCCCTGGATTTTTTCTCACCTTTTGCACACTCAAACTTTCTGTTCTAAATCCTCTCTAATCTTTGTAAATTCTTTCTAAAATCCTTTGATCATATCTTCTTAAGCATTGGTTTCCAAGTGATCCAAGCTTCCTCCATTCAAGTGCAAAAGAAGAATACTCCTTCAACAACTAGAGAAGAAGTATTGCAACTTAGCTACCTAAGTTGTTTGTGTCATCATTCATTTGTGTATAAAGTTGTGTATATTTGTTAGATAGTTGTGTGAATAATTGTTTGGGATAGATTAGTGTGTAAGTAGTGAAGTTGTGTAGTTAAGGTTTGTAAGTAGTGAAGGTGTGAAGAAGTAGAAGTGTACATAGGTTGTGCTAGGTTGTGAAGAAGGTGTGAAGCCGTAGTATATAAGTTGTGAAGAAGTTGTGAATAAGTCGTGAAGTTGTCGTGAAGAAGAAGTCGTGAAGAAGTCGTGAAGAAGAAGTTGTGAAGAAGGTGTGTTTAAGTCGTGTATGAGTTGTAAGATTGGTTCTAGCTACGATTAGAACCCGACATCTAGCTTTGTGTCGTTAAGCCGGTGTAAGCTAAAGTTGTGTAAGGTTTTCTCCGCCATAAGGGAGCTTGTTGACATAGTGAAGAAAACTCTCGAGTTAGGTGCTCGGGGAGTGGAGTAGGGCAAGGAAGGTGTCCTTGTAGCCGAACCACTATAAATCTCTTGTGTCTCGGTTAGATCTTTCCATCTCTATCTTTCATTTCATTTTATTACCTTACTTACATTGCTTGCTTATATTTACTTATATTTTTTCATATTGTTCAAGAGTTGAGTTCACATAAATACGAATCTAAGTTTTAAAAATAAACAAAGTTTTCATAATAAAATTTAAAAAGACGTAAAACTATTCAACCCCCCCCCCTTCTAGTTTTCCACAATTTTCTAAAGAGTTACCCGGATTACCACCTGTTCGTCAGGTAGAATTTCAGATCGACTTGGTGCCGAGAGCAGCACCAGTAGCATGAGCACCTTACCGTTTAGCACCATCGAAAATGCAAGAACTATCCAATCAACTGCAGGAGTTATTGGATAAAGGTTTTATTCGACCAAGCTCATCACCTTGGGGAGCACCTGTCCTATTCGTCAAAAAGAAGGACGAATATCTTAGGATGTGTATTGATTACCGGGAGTTAAATAAACTTACGGTAAAGATTTGGTACATATTGCCAAGGATCGATGATTTGTTCGACCAACTGCAAGGATCGAGTGTATACTCGAAAATCGATTTAAGATCCGGTTATCATCAACTGCGTGTTAGGGAAGAGGATATTCCTAAAACAGCTTTTAGAACGAGATACGGTCACTACGAATTTCAAGTGATGCCATTTGGGTTAACCAATGCACCAGCTGTATTCATGGATCTCATGAATCGTGTATGCAAACCCTATTTGGACAAATTCGTGATCGTGTTCATTGATGATATTCTTATTTATTCTCGGAGTGAAGAAGAACATGCGGAGCATCTAAAGACTATTTTGGAACTACTCAAGAGAGAACAATTGTACGCTAAATTTTCCAAATGTGATTTTTGGATTCATACCGTGCAATTTCTTGGACACGTGATTGATCTTCATGGTATTCACGTGGATCCTTCCAAAATAGAAGCAGTCAAAAATTGGCCAACACCGACGACTCCCACAGAGGTGCGTCAATTTTTAGGACTTGCTGGCTAGTATCGGAGATTCATTGAGGGATTTTCGAAGATTGCCAAATCTTTAACGGAATTAACTCAGAAAAACAAGAAGTATGTCTGGGGAGAGAATCAAGAGAAAGCTTTCCAGCTGTTAAAGCAAAAACTTTGCGAAGCTCCAATTTTAGCTTTACCAGAAGGAAGTGAAGATTTTGTTGTTTACTACGACGCGTCACACCAAGGTTTAGGCGCAGTGTTAATGCAGAGGAATAAAGTGATTGCTTATGCCTCTAGACAGCTTAAGCCTCATGAGGAAAATTATACGACTCATGATCTTGAGCTAGGAGCAGTTGTATTTGCTCTTAAAATCTGGAGACATTATCTGTACGGTACAAAATGTGTTGTATTCACATATCATAAGAGCCTTCAACATATTCTTGACCAGAAAGAATTGAATATGAGACAATGCCGATGGTTAGAGTTACTAAGCGACTACGACTGTGAAATTCGTTATCATCCTGGAAAAGCAAATGTTGTAGCAGATGCTTTGAGCAGGAAGGAACGAATTAAGCCTCTTCGAGTCAGAGCTTTAGTCATGACTATTAATTTAGAATTTCCAACGCAAATTCTCAACGCACAAACTGAAGCAGTGAAGGAAGAAAATAATCAGGCTGAGAATTTGAGAGGAATGGATAAGGCGTTTGAGCTCCGTCCTGATGGAACTCGTTGTATAAAGAACCGAAGTTGGTTACCGCTCTTTGGTGATTTAAGAAATGTGATTATGCATGAATCACATAAGTCCAAGTATTCTATCCACCCAGGATCTGAAAAGATGTACCAAGATCTCAAAAAGCTTTATTGGTGGCCAAACATGAAAGTTGATATAGCTGAATATGTCAGTAAATGTTTGACGTGTGCACAAGTTAAAGCTGAACATCAAAGGCCATCCGGCTTATTGACACAACCAAAAATTCAAATGGGAGAGGATAACTATGGATTTTATCACCAAATTACCTAAGACGTCAAGTGGGTATGACACTATTTGGGTCATAATTGATCGTCTTACGAAATCAGCTCACTTTTTGCCAATCAAGGAGACTGATGAAGTAGTGGATTTAGCCAAATTATATCTAAAAGAGATAGTCTCACGACATGGAGTACCAATTTCCATTATTTCGGACCGTGATTCTCGTTTCACGTCTCGATTTTGGGAAAAGCTTCAGAAAGCTTGGGGTACTAATTTAGATATGAGTACGGATTATCATCCACAAACCGACGGACAGAGCGAGAGAACTATTCAAACGTTGGAAGATATGCTCAGAGCATATGTAATAGACTTTGGTAAAGGATGGGATAGACATTTTCCTTTGGCAGAATCCTCATACAACAATAGTTACCATGCTAGCATCAAAGCAGCACCGTTTGAAGCACTTTATGGACGAAAGTGCCGGTCACCTGTCTACTGGACGGAAGTCGGAGAATCCCAACTTACTGGACCAGAGATAATTTAGGAGACTACCGATAAGATAGTGCAAATCCGACAACATTTGCAAGCTGCCCGAGATAGGCAAAAGAGTTACGCCGATGCAAAGCGGAAGCCTATGGAGTTTGAAATTGGAGACAGAGTTATGTTAAAGTTATCACCATGGAAGGGCATGGTCAGATTCGGAAAATGAGGAAAGTTGAATCCCCGATATATTAGGCCATTTAAGATTCTGGAGAGAATCGGTCCAGTAGCTTATCGACTTGAACTTCCTGTAGATCTCAGTAAAATACACCCTGTCTTCCACGTCTCTAATCTAAAGAAGTGTCTATCAGATGAAACACTTGTGATTCCTATGAAAGAGCTTCGTCTCAATGATAAGCTCAATTTTGTGAAAGAACCTGTGGAAATCATGGATAGAGAAATCAAACAACTCAAGCGAAGTCGTGTTCCCATCGTGAAGGTTAGATGGAACTCCAAAAGAGGACCATAATTTACCTAGGAACGAGAAGATCAAATCCGGGCAAAGTACCCACATCTTTTTCCTAACTCACCGACCAACGTCGACTGAATCTCGGGACGAGATTCCCTTCAACGGGGGGATAATGTAACCACTGTAAGATTTCCCTATATAATTATCTAGTACTTTTCCTTTTTCCACGTAGATTTTTATTTATTTATTTATTTATTAACTAATTACAATTCTTAACTTATGTGACATAAATTACATCCCTGATAAACGTGCTTGCAATCCAACCTCAACTGATTTAGTATTTAAACATCTTTGACCTAAAACTTTATGAGATCCCATATACCACTCTACGTTATTTCGCTAACGTACGTTTAAAAACTAAACGTTTCTTAATTTATAAGAGTTTTATGAAACCCTAAACTACCATAACAACATGTAAGGATAACAAACCCCTAGAAATACTAGAATACAATTTATTTGAGTAATGTACAAGTCACTAAAGCACTGAAACCCTAATTCCACTATAACTCCCGATAAAACCCTAATTTCACAAAACTATTATTATATGTAATAAAATCACAAACCCTAATTAATATTTTTACAAAATATATATGTACAAGTCTTCTAAGCTAAGGTACAAGCCTTTAAAGCATAAAAACTAATTATAGATAAAAACCTTACATAAATATTAATAATAATTATTTAAAAGGCATACTTTGTAATAATTTTACACATTAATTTTTAAAAATAAATTTATTAATTTATTAAATGATTGTACAACTCCTTAAACCTATGCTACAACCCTCTAATGCACAAAAACATAAAAATCCATTTAATTATCTTAAAATCATAATAAAAATTAAATAAAAATTATATAAATTAAGGAAATATTAAAATTATATTTTTTATTTTATAAACCCTAGTACAACCTTCCTTAAGCCTAAAGTACAACTACCCAATGCACAAAATTATTTTCCTTCTAATATATGTAGCTCGATACATATATACATATTCCATGCAACCCTAAAATTCAATTCTAAGAAATCCTTAAACCCTAGGAACCCTAACTAAACCCTAACCCTAAAAGTACTATAACCTTAAGCCTAGTGTACAAATCCCTTAAGCACTCTTCGAACTAAACTTTTTCAATTCCCTTAATATGGTTCGAATCCAACATGAAACAAACCAATACCTCATTTTTCTTAAACCTTACAACTCTAAGTGGATGAACTATAAGTTTCCACATCTTCCCCCCTTCTAGAATTAGGATGCTTGAAAGGTTAGTAATCTTCCACAACTCCTTTCCCTCCTCTTAACCATGTGGCGACACAGTTGGCACACCACATCACCCAAACCTCTTCAACATCTTCAATACAAGCCCTAGAATCCTTTAGAAGCCCTAGATCAATCCCCTCTATAAATACAAGGTCCCATTTCAACCCTAGACTTCACAAACCATTCGACCAAAATTCCCACAGCCCCATACTCCCAAATTTCTGTCACCACAGCCCTAATCAATTTTAAACACATCCCCAAGAAGCCAAGAAGGAAGGTTGATATCTCTAGTGATCATTTCCAACACCCTAGGTTCTCTATTTGCTCCATTCAACCCATATCACCTAGGTAAGTCCTCGAACCTTTTTCTTTTGTTTTATATACTCTAAATATTACCAAATACAATAATAAACACACCTTAGTAAGGATTAAATCCTAAAACTAAAAGTTACATATTATTTTCTTCTTTTTGTTTTTGTCGAGCAAAACCCCCAAACACACCTTTAGTTATTTTTTTAAGACATGGTAAGAATAGCTAAAACATGCTCAAAATACTTAAGTAAAACCCTAACACTTAAATTAGAAACCCTAGGAAACAAGAACCTAATTTTCCTTTTCTTTTCATCCTATTCCACACAAACAAACACCTATTTAACTTATTTTGGAAGTCCAAAATACTTAAGATTAACTAGAAATCTCTTAGACATGCTAGGGATACTAATTGTAATCAAAGATTCCTAGTTCATAAGTTTTAAAATCAAAAACATAATTATTTTTGTTCTTTTTGTGGCTGTCGAGATAGCAGCAGACCCTGGGTTTGCAAGTAAAATTTCGACCATTAAATGGACTTTAAAAATTCTAGATTTTTGCACAAACGAAGGTCTATCAACTGTCTAAGTGTAGGAAAAAGAACGAAGACATTTGGTAAAGAATTCAATGAGATTCGACCCATTCTTTGCGCGTGTTTTCTGCCCAGACCAAACAAACAAACGCACCCTAAATAAATTAATTCCGAGCTCGTGAGCTCGAATCACGAGCTGGGATTTTGTAAAAATCTATTTTATAAACTGATTAATAAGTATACGAAATAATAGTAAAGTGTCTTGCCCTTTTTCCTAAAGATATAGCACGTTTTTATAAAATATGGATGTCGTGTGTAACGCGACGAGAGTCTCAAGGGTATTTTATGTCAAAACTCTAAATAAAATTTTAATATGGACTTAATATGCAGTCGACATAACCCTCAGGGGTAAAAAGTGTCATTTTTGAAACTATAGGGGTAAAAATTATCATTTGACCAAAGTTAAGGGGTAAAAATTGTAATTTTGTGAAAGTTGAGGGGTAAAACTTGTCATTTTACAAAAGTTCAAGGGTAAAAGTTGTCAACGTATAAAACTATAGGGGCTAAAGTGTAACTTTCTCTATAATAATATTATTATTAATTAAATTATATTTATATTATTATTTTTATTATATTATTATTATTATTATTATTATTATTATTATTTTTTTATTTATATAAACTAAAATACGTTTTCTTCGATAACGAATAAACAAGGTGTCTATTTAACGAAAGAACGGAAACGTAAAAATGAACAACAAGATAAAATCTTATAACCTTTGAAGAGACTTCATGTTGTCTCAAAATTAACATTTACCAAAAACATTACGAAAAGAACATTGGAAACTTATATATATTCAGAAACAGTTACTGAAAACTTGGCATAACCAACCCAGGTTGCAAGCCGGAGACGTTTATCAACTTTATTTAAACTTTGTTGTCCATCCAGACTGTTCAGATACGTTTTCTAAATATGTGGGGAGATACATGCTATCAAACCGAACACAAGTATTTTCCTGATTATTATTGCACTAGGCTAACTATCCCTTATTATTATGATTATATTTATTATTGAAAGACCCTCATATCATGCACCATTAGTCACCCGCAGGGTGAGCGCGAATATAGTGAATAGATCTATTGGTCTGACGACCCATTTGTTCTAATCGGATGGATATCTTCATGGTAGCCGGTTAGACAGATGCATTATATTTGATTTCTTAAACTCGGGGGCAAACCACTACCATTTAATTATGTTAGTGAGACTGGAAACTGTCAACGCATTGCGTGTCATGAGGTTTAGTGCAATATGCCGAATTACGAATGAACTAATTTCTTTACTATTTATCTTGTGTTCAAAACTGATTATTACTTTAAACACTATAGATTCACTCAACCTTTGTGTTGACTTTTTAAGCATGTTTATCTCAGGTAACTAGGAGTATGGCTATCGGCACAGAGTGGCTGTTGACTTTCTTTTTATAATAAGAGTGTCCACTTTGTTATCATTCAATGAATAATGTATCTTTTATAACATATTTTCCGAACCTCCCTCTGGGACCTATATTATGTACTCTGATTTAAATAAATGAATGATAACAATTTTATTTAAAACGTCTCTTTCCAAGTCGTTTTCTATTCTCATGACTGTGAACCATGAAGTAATACCCCAAACTAATATTCCGCTGCGTATATCGAAAACGGGGGTGTTACAAACCATTACTGAATTTGTTCAAGCACAAAGTACTGATGAAATTATTCAGTCAGTACAAAATTCTCAGGAAACAACCAATCACAGTGATGAGTCAACCCACTCAGACACTCAGGATACTGAAGATCATCATGTGTCTGATCCTGATCCTACCCCATCAGGCCTCTACAAGCTCTAATCAGTTTCCAAGACCTCAGGACAATTCGACTAGGTCTCAGGATATAGAACTTGTCAATATAATTGGTGAGCCTACTGAAGGCATGCTCACAAGAAGCATGGCTACTGAACTAAGAGCAGCCTGATGAACTCAAATAAGTACATTTTATTATCATCATTTATCCTATTTATATGACTTGTTTTATTGTATTATATATGAGAATTGATACGTTAATGTTTACTTTTGTAATTCTCAGGTAAATACAAGTATTATGTGAAACTTGGCAAATTTGGACTAATTATGGAGCAAAACAAGCAAGATGTTAAGAGTCTACTGAAATGTACAAGATCAAGATCATTCTGCTCCAGATACGCCGCAACATACTTCGTACATACGGCGCATCACTATCAAGATTTCACAAGTGACAATCCAAGACGGCAAAGGACATGCGCCGCATAGAGAAATGGAGTTACGCCGCATCTTAAGGCGGTGTACGAATATTCCTGAATATATTAATCTTGGACCCCACGCGAAGTTAAGTCAATGCGCCGCATCTACTTATCCTATGCGCCGCATCTAACCCTCAGACAGAAACTATAAATACCCCAAGGTCAGACGAATTTCGGGAGTTTTTTTTAGAAGTTGGACAGTGCAAGATACCAGACGAATTCAGACGTATTAGCAGCACAAGACACACCCTGAACGAAGATACAAGAGCTGTAAGAAGGTCCTGCATGTATTCAATTCATTAAGTAGTTTTGTTTTATTGTATTAGTACACTTTAATTCATCAGGATTGATGGGCCGATTCCATGTAACTACGGAATATCATGGGCACCCCTTAAAATTGCTTTCCCATTAATTAAAGTTTATATGTTGATGTCTTTGGTGACTTTTATTAGTGCATTGATAACCTCTGTGTCTAGCTGAGCATTGCTTGGGTCGCCATGCCCCTTCCTCGCCTATTTGTTTCAGCGTCTCTTTAATAAATAGGATAGACATAAGTAATCATTAAGGGTTTACTCGCCGATAAGATTAGAGCCAACGAGAAAGGTTTAATTATATACACTTCATATAAAACTAGCAATAAAACAAGTGACAAGCTACTTAATTATCAGGACAGGTCTTCTTATTGTCTCGAGTATCTATCTGTGTACGTGTGTGCTAATCGTTGATTCGTGCTCATTAGTTTAGTTTTCTATTTAATCATAACCAAACCGTGCCAGTCTCTCAGGCTGAACCCCCTTGCGTTAGATTAGGTTGTATAGCTAACCTAGGATATTAAAATACTGATTAGAATAACTTGATAATACGTTCCACTCTTAGTGATCGACACTCTACTTACCATTATATTCATACTGACCGGGTACACTGCTCGTTAAAGTGTGTGTTTTATTGATAAGTCGGCTAAATATAAATTTAAAACTTGAGTAGGCATTAATACTGCTAAAACCACAACGACATCACGCGCGCACCAAGTTCTTGGAGCCGCTACCGTGGATATAAAAGAATTAGAGCAATACACACGCACATCAAGTTTTTGGCGCCGTTGCCGGGGAGTGAATTGTTATTATCTGTTAATTTGATTAGTATTTTAATTAGGTTTTTCTTTTTAATTTTTAGATTCTAACCGCTAACCCCGTTGTATATTAGTTAAATTGCATTCATTGTATTATTTGCATATTTTCTGTTTTTGTGTGTTTTTATTTTTCGTTTCTTTTTGTTTATTTTTATTTTAGTTTTTTGTTTTTCAATTTTTCTGCATTCTGCTATCGTTGTACTGTGCTAATACAAACGATACGGCGCATCTGTTTTTACGGATACGGCGTATTGCGTTTAATTTTTATAAAATACAACGCGTTTAATAAATTCGAGTACGACGCATCTTTCCCCAAGATACGGCGTATTCTGTTTTTAATAGAAATTTTTCTAAACAATAACGCCATACGACGCATCTGTTTTAAGAGATACGGCGTATTTATTATTTAAATTAAAAACAGTTTTCGAATTATTAAACAGATACGACGCATCGATTTTTATCGATACAGCGCATCTTCTGAATCAAAAATCTGGTATTTTAAAACGTAACAAAAATACGGCGCATTAGCTTTTGTTAATACGACGCATTTAATTTTAATAAATATAATTGATTTTTGATTAATTAAACTGATATGGCGCATTCTAATTCATAAGCGACGTATCTGTTTTCTGAATAAAAGTCTGATTAAATTTTAACGATTATAAGATACGGCGTATCCAACTTTTTGGATACGGCGCATCGCTTGCAGCGATCAGTAACTTTTATTTTTCGTATTCCGTTTTCGTTGTTAATTTTCTGATATATTACTTTCTTGAACATACCCTACTGATGCTTTTGTGAAGGTTTCAGGAAGTGCATGACCAGGAGTTCAACTAAGAACTTGATTACACCTCTCGAAGATCCTGAACGAGCCTTACATTCGCTTAAAAGGCTTTTCAACACAAAAAGCTTTGAAATTTCAAGTTCATTCGAGCTTGATTACTTTTCTCAAGAGAAGGAAGAAGAAGAAACAGAAACAAAGGCGGAAAACACTACTATGGAGGAATACATGAACAATACCCGTGCTGATTACAGTTCAGGAGTTGCTAGACCAAAGTTTGATGAAAAGTCAAAGTTTGAGTTGAAGGGTCAGTTTCTCAAGGAGCTAAGAGAAAATGCTTTCAGTGGAACAGAACATGAAGATGCTAATGAACATGTTGAAAAAGTCCTCGAGATAGCAGATTTGTTTACTACAGAAGGAGTCTCTGACGATCAACTTATGCTAAGGATCTTTCCAATTTCGCTAAAAGGAGCTGCTAATAAGTGGCTAAGGAATGAACCTGCTAGTTCAATCACAACATGGGAAGATTTGAAGAGCAAATTCATGAAAAGATATTGTCCACCTGCTAAAACCGCTAAAAAGATGGAGGCTATCAACAGTTTCAAGCAAGAGCCTGATGAAACTCTTTATCAAGCTTGGGAACGATTTAAAGACTTGTTGATGAAATGCCCTCAACATTATCTAAGTCCAATGCAGGAGATAATATTGTTCTATCAAGGATTGGACGTGCCTACTAGACAAATCTTGGATGCTAAGGGAGCTGTGCCTCAAATGAGTGCAGCCAATGCTAGAAAAGCTATCCAAGAAGCTGCTGATCATTCTCAAAAATGGCACGACGGAACCTCTACTAGATCTAAGAGCAGCACTAATTTTGACGAGTTTGCTGCTATTCAAGCTCAATTGGATAAAATTAGTAGAGAGATGAAGAAGCGTGATGAGAAAGTTTATGCTGCCCAAATTGGATGTGAAAAATGCGAAGGACCTCACTACACTAAAGATTGCCCTAATAAGAATGAAAGTGAGACTTTTGAAGAAGCATACTACACACAATTTGGACAACCATTCCGACCTTCAGGAAGATTTAGGGAAGCTACTCCGGGATACTATCAAAAGAACAACTTTAATCCCACTTATCAAGAAAGGAGGCAGACTTTGGATGACACTCTAAAGCAAATTATGGCCGATGCTGCTAAAAGACATGAAGAGAACACTGCTATGATCATGGAAATCCGAGCCTCAACGGATACTATAACAAGAAATCAAGGAGCTTCGATCAAAGCATTGGAACAACAAATTGGACAAATGAGCAAAGTTCTTCAAGAAAGGGGATACGGAAGTTTACCAAGCTCAACTGAAACTAACCCAAGAGATCATGTCAAGGCCATAAGCACCACTGAAGAAGTCACGCCTAACATACCTTTTCCTAGAAGATTGATGAATGGTAATGATGCTGCAAAGCCCGAATTTTTCTTTAATTCTTCAATTAGTTTAAGAAGATTACTCAAAGAGAAGGCAAAGATTGAAGAGGAGATCAAGGCTACAATGAAAGAAGAGAGCTCTGCAACCGACTTACGTACCTTGCCTCATAAAGAAAAGGACCCAGGAAGTTTTACTTTACCTTGTTCAATTAATGATATATCTTTCAATAATGCATTAGCTGACTTAGGAGCTAGCGTTAGTGTTATGCCCTTAAGACATTCACTACCCTAGGACTAGGAAAATTAGCACCAACTAAGTTGCTTATTGAATTAGCTAATAAAACGGTAAAACGACCTGCAGGGATTGCTGAAAATGTGCTAGTTAAGATTGAGAAGTTTGTTTTCCCCGTAGACTTTGTTATATTAGATATGCCCGAGGATGTTAAGATTCCTTTAATCCTTGGAAGACCTTTCTTGTCTACCGCCCATGCTAAGATTGATGTGTTTAAAAGAAAAATCTCATTAAAGGTAGGGAATAATAAACTAGTCTATAAGTGCCAAAATCCTGCTAAAAGCATAATTAGAGGCGTCTATGTGCTAGGATTAAGAGAACGTATGGACCTCGATCTTGAAGCTAGGCTTATGGGAGAAACATTGATTCAAAACAACTCAACTAATCCTAATCATGAGAACTTCGAGGAATTTATTGACCTTAATGTACCTACCGAACTTAGGCGCGATATTGTTAATGATTCTGATGATGAGTGGTATGATTGCGAAGTAATTAACAAACGTAGGAGAATAGTTGAGAATACAAATTTGAATAATGATGTGTTTATTGAACTACCACCCCACCTTGCATATTTATGCCTATATAATAATAAGAATTTCCCGTCTATCATTTTGTCATCTCTACCCGAAAGGGACAGAACTTTGTTTATACAGATATTAAAGAAGAATGGCATGGAAATTAAGGACAAGCAAGGAGTGTTCAATATTACTGGAGTGGTGATGAGGGAGCGCGATGCTTCCGACTCTTTCAGTGACCGATATTAAGGAGCTGAACGTGAGTCTAACTTGAAGACACTGGAATAAAGACAAGTGCTGACTGGGAGACAACCCGGAAGGAAATTTTTACTTTTCTTTTCTGTGTCGAGTCTGTCAAACCTGCAGAAGATACGGCGCATCTCAATCCAAAGATGCGACGCATCGCCTGCAATGGTCATATCTTATTTTATTTTCTGCATTTTTATTTTTAACTCTAAAACTTTCTGTCTGTTTATTTAATGCGGCGCATCCCTGGTTAAGGATGTGACGC
Organism: Artemisia tridentata subsp. tridentata; assembly: GCA_021014915.2. NCBI lineage: Eukaryota > Viridiplantae > Streptophyta > Magnoliopsida > Asterales > Asteraceae > Artemisia > Artemisia tridentata. Next base: position 169,246,620 of record CP139507.1, on the reverse strand, counting down.
ATCTTTTATCATGATTCGTACTTATTCCAGGCTCGATACGGCGTATCTTCTTCCATAAGATACGGCGTATCGACTGACCTGATGATTTTAATTTTTTTTTTTTTTTTTTTTTTTTATGTTTTATTTTTACTAACTACTAATGTATTATGTAAGTTTGAACCTTCTTAACTCAGGTGTGTTAAAGTCTGAATGGTATTTTAGATTCCTGCATTTCTGTGGATACATCATGTATGAAGCTTAAACGTTCTCATCCACAAGAAAGTTGATTTTTGCTCTTATACGAATAACGGAGGATCATACCGAGCAAATCTCAGGGGAGTTTTTCTGTTCTAATTCTTTTATTTTCCATTTTTTAACCTTTGATACAAACAACGAGGACGTTGTTTAACTTAAGTGGGGGGATTGGAGAATTAGAACACTTACTTGTCCTAAACTTTTTCAAAATATGCTTAAAATGTGCTTAATATATCAAAATTTAAATTTTTTTTAGCATGTTTTTGTTTAAAGTCTAATTACATAGCTGCACACATAACTTTATTTCCAAAAATTGTGAACATACAAAATTCACAAATCTATGAGTGTGCCGGTGACTTGTAAACTTTAGAACTTGGCTTGTATACTATTGGAGACCACCATAATAAGTATTATCTTTATAATTGGAATGACTTGTAGAAATTGGTAAATTTCTAGGATTACACCCAAATAGCCTTTATATGTTATGTGATATTAACTAACTACATTGGTTAGTTAACCCCCGTATAAACCCTTTGTTACTCTCACTTTTAGAGTAAGATACCCCTAGAAAAACACTCAGAGCCATTCCTTTCGTTTCTTACACCTTTGTTATAATGTTTCGTTACACCCTTACACCTTAGCCTACCCTGTAGATTAAAATCCGTGGTTGGTTAATTGCTTTAGGCAAAGTGTGTTTCTTTACATTACCTGTGTTCGCGTGCGTAATTCATTATCTTTGGTTGAGTCAGGAAATTGCACAATGCAATTGGTATGAAAGTAAATATTGTATATCTTTGAGTTTATTTTTCGTGTGTTTACTACTTTCACTATTACAGTTATTTCTGAAAGTATGAAAAGTATAAAAAATTATCCGGAAAGAAAGTGATAGAAAAGTTGTGAAATTTTACACATATATGTTGATGTCAAAAAAAAAAAAAAAAAAAAACAAAATCGAAAAAATCGAAAAAATAGAAAAGAAAAAGAAAAAGAAAAAGTTGGAAGTTTTTTTTAACCAACTTATGTAAAGTTTTGTATTAAGTGGTCGATATCACCACTATTTGTTATATATTATATTTATGGATTGAATGGGAGTTGGCCGTTATGGGAACGCCAACTAGGATTATTCTTTGATTGAGATATTGTTGAGTATAATTCGTGTCTACCTAAAGCGTGTGTTTCAAGTGTTAAAGCGTGAGTTATTCAATGATATGAGTCTTATTCATGGGATGGTTGGGAAAGTAATTTACCACACTTAGGATTTTAATTTATCTGTTTTGTTTATTTTTCATTTTACACCAATTTATATCCCAAATATTATCCATACCCTATATTATTCTTTATCCAAACCTTTGATTTATTGAGATTAGGGATTTGAGCAATCTTAAGTATCGTAGTCGTGGATTCGGCTATGTATTTATGATTTTGTCGCCCTTTTTGATATAATATTATTGGTGAAGATTACTTGGTCCTATCTTTAGCCTATTCGAGTTAAGGATTTGAGCAATTGCAAGTATCGTGGTCGCGGATTCGATCGTGTATTTGTGATTTTGTCGCCTTTTCTGGAATTTGAGATCGATAGAGATTAAAAAGGATGCTTAACCCTTAACCAACAAACCCTTTTTACCGCTTTAGACTTGTTATTCCTTGGCTTTAGTGGGGGAGATGCGTATACTTGCCAAGCTTATGATAGAATATTCGTCACGACTGGAGAGTTAAACGATTAGATTTGCTTTTATCGAAATATTTTATTTTATATCTAATTCGTTAAGTGTTTGGTTGTGCAATTATGACAAAAAGAATACATGCTTAAATATAAAAATAAATCCTAACATCCTTTAGGATACATTTTCATAAGATTTATTCTAAGGTTTACTTGGGGACAAGTAAAGTTCAAGTGGGGGGATATTTGATGAACTCAAATAAGTACATTTTATTATCATCATTTATCCTATTTATTTGACTTGTTTTATTATATTATATATGAGAATTGATACGTTAATGTTTACTTTTGTAATTCTCAGGTAAATACAAGTATTATGTGAAACTTGGCGATTTTGGACTAATTATGTAGCAAAACAAGCAAGATGTTAAGAGTCTACTGAAATGTACAAGATCAAGATCATTCTGCTCCAGATACGCCGCAACATACTTCGTACATACGGCGCATCACTATCAAGATTTCACAAGTGACAATCCAAGATGGCAAAGGACATGCGCCGCATAGAGAAATGGAGTTACGCCGCATCTTAAGGCGGTGTACGAATATTCCTGAATATATTAATCTTGGACCCCACGCGAAGTTAAGTCAATGCGCCGCATCTACCTATCCTATGCGCCGCATCTAACCCTCAGACAGAAACTATAAATACCCCAAGGTCAGACGAATTTCGGGAGTTTTTTTTAGAAGTTGGACAGTGCAAGATACCAGACGAATTCAGACGTATTAGCAGCACAAGACACACCCTGAACGAAGATACAAGAGCTGTAAGAAGGTCCTGCATGTATTCAATTCATTAAGTAGTTTTGTTTTATTGTATTAGTACACTTTAATTCATCAGGATTGATGGGCCGATTCCATGTGACTACGGAATATCATGGGCACCCCTTAAAATTGCTTTCCCATTAATTAAAGTTTATATGTTGATGTATTTGGTGAATTTTATTAGTGCATTGTTAACCTCTGTGTCTAGCTGAGCATTGCTTGGGTCGCCATGCCCCTTCCTCGCCTATTTGTTTCAGCGTCTCTTTAATAAATAGGATAGACATAAGTAATCATTAAGGGTTTACTCACCGATAAGATTAGAGCCAACGAGAAAGGTTTAATTATATACACTTCATATAAAACTAGCAATAAAACAAGTGACAAGCTACTTAATTATCAGGACAGGTCTTCTTATTGTCTCGAGTATCTATCTGTGTACGTGTGTGCTAATCGCTGATTCGTGCTCATTAGTTTAGTTTTCTATTTAATCATAACCAAACTGTGCCAGTCTCTCAGGCTGAACCCCCTTGCGTTAGATTAGGTTGTATAGCTAACCTAGGATATTAAAATACTGATTAGAATAACTTGATAATACGTTCCACTCTTAGTGATCGACACTCTACTTACCATTATATTCATACTGACCGGGTACACTACTCGTTAAAGTGTGTGTTTTATTGATAAGTCGGCTAAATATAAATTTAAAACTTGAGTAGGCATTAATACTGCTAAAACCACAACGACATCACGCGCGCACCAAGTTCTTGGAGCCGCTACCGTGGATATAAAAGAATTAGAGCAATACACACGCACATCACAGCCTCAGCCAATGAATGCCTATTTGTGGACTTTATTTCCATAATTGAACCCAAAAGTGTCAAGGAAGCACTTAATCACCCAAGTTGGGTTCAGGCCATGCATGATGAACTAGAACAATTTGACAGAAACAAGGTAATGACCTTGGTCAAGTGTCCCGAAGATGTTTTAGTCATTGGCATGAAATGCGTATTCAAAAACAAATCTGATGAAAATGGCATAGTCATTAAGAACAAAGCCAGACTTGTAGCCAAAGGATATAATCAACAAGAAAGCATTGACTATGAAGAAACATTTGCACCAGTAGCAAGGATGGAAGCCATCAGGATCTTCCTTGCTTTTGCTACATACATGAACTTCAAGGTGTACCAAATGGATGTTAAAAGTGCATTCTTAAATGGTTTACTGAAAGAAGAAGTTTATGTTCAGCAACCTCCTGGATTTGAAAGCCATGAGTTTCCTGACTATGTCTGCAAGCTTAACATAGCCCTTTATGGACTGAAACAAGCTCTCAGGGCATGGTATAAAACTCTTTCAGCCTTCCTGATCCAAAACAAATTTGTCAGAGGCAAGATAGACAACACATTATTTATCTACAAGACAAATAATGATGTCATACTAGTACAAGTGTATGTTCATGACATCATCTTTGGCTTAAAAAGTTTCAAACTTTGCAAACAATTTGAAAAACTAATGGCAAAGAAATTTGAAATGAGCATGATGGGAGAACTAACTTACTTCCTTGGTCTACAAATCAAGCAGACTGATAAACGAACCTCTATCAGTCAGGAAAAGTATGTTAAAAGCCTACTGAAAAAGTATGAGCTCAGTGACTGTGCCTCAGTCAAGACTCCCATGGTACCCACAAACAACCTTGGTCCTGATCTTACTGGAAAACCAGTAAATCAAACTCTTTTTAGAGGAATGATAGGATCACTGATGTATCTACTTGCATCAAGGCCTGATATCCAATTCTCAGTCTGTTTGTGTGCCAGATATCAATCTGACCCAAGAGAATTACACATCACATCTGTAAAAAGGATATTCAGGTACCTGAAAGGTACTCCAAACCTTGGATTATATTATCCTAAATGCTCAGGCCTTGATCTTAAAGGATACTCAGACTCTGACTATGCTGGATGCAACATGGACAGAAAAAGCACCTCAGGCTCCTGCCAAATTCTTGGTGGAAAGCTAGTCTGTTGGAGTGCTAAGAAGCAACAATCAGTTGCCATGTCCTCAGCTGAAGCTGAATATGTTGCAGCAGCAAGTTGTTGTGCAAATGTACTCTGGATGAAAAGTCAACTCAGTGACTATGGAATTCAGTACAAGATGGTTCCCATCTTTTGTGATAACACAAGTGCAATTTCTATCTCAAACAACCCTGTTCTTCATCAGAGAACAAAACACATTGATATTAAATATCATTTTATCAGGGACCATGTCATGAATGGTGACATAGAATTACACTTCATTCCTACTGAATATCAGCTAGCTGATATATTCACCAAGCCTTTGGATGAACCAACTTTCACAAGACTGAAAGCTGAACTTGGAATGTTGGATATTGAGAATCAGTCCACTGATTGATTCCATCCAAATAAGTATAAATTCTGAAAACCCAGGTCCCTGACTCAATGTGTACTTCAGTGAAAGAATCACTGAAACCTCAGGAACTAAGCCCAAGTTCCTAAAATGTTGTACTTCAGGAACTAAACCCAAGTTCCTGAACCCTTGAACCTCAGGAATTAAACCCAAATTCCTGAACACTAGAACCATCAGTGACTAAACCCAAGTCCTGACAATCAGGTTCACTGAATGAAAAGTCATTCAGGGCCCTCAAGAGACATTAAATACTAACTTAAATGCTTTAAGTATCTAGTTAGTAAATGTCCGAGGTTGGTAACTGAATTCTTATTTAATATAAGAATATTTGTTCTTTTGCCTTTCTGGCTTCCACCTCTGGGCCCCCACATTCCCACTTGGCATTAAATGCCTCTCCAATCACATTACAGATATGTGATGACTCATCTCTGCAAATTACACTTTTGCAGAACTGCTCAACTGTTCACCTTGACTGTTGCGCCAAACCAGGGAAAGTGGAGTGGTGGCATTAAATGCGGATCCCAAAACATTTTATTCAAAACAGTTTCCAAAAATTCTTTTTGAATAAATAAAATCCGCTTAATACCCAAATTACCCTCCACTTCACTTCCCTATAAATACCCCATACAAAAAAAAAACACACACACACATATGTTTTTAGAAATCTTAAGCAAAATTTTGCCCTTTTCTTTCAAAAAACTAAATCTTGTGTGTATTCTTAGGCTTTAGAAACCCAGAATCATTTGTTAACCCAGACCTACCAATACAAATGGCTTCTTCTAATGCTATCTCATACGCCCCTAATGTGGATTTCACATTGGAGGGTGTAGACCTCACCAAGAACAATGTGGTAGGCAATTTTGCCTATCCCCAAAAGTTCTTTGCCTACAAGAATATGGTTAAATTCCTACAAAACTGCTTCCTTGCTAAGGCATTTACAACCACCCCTTCAGTCATTTATCATGACTACTTGAGGGATTTCTGGTGTACTGCAGTGGCTACTAGCCCTAAAGACACCAAAGAATCCATCATCACATTCACAGTGATGAATAGGAGAAGGACCCACTCCCTGGATGACAAAACCTTCATCAAGGACACTGGTCTTGATTTCGCTGAGGCCTTTGAGCCCAACCCTACTGACCAAGAGGTTAAAGCAGAAATGCTTTTTCTAGGACCTCATGACCCTAAGCGTCCTGAAATGTCCTCAGGAGCCTTATTGGACAAGGCTCCAATTGTGAAAACCTGGTTCCACCCTATCTGGAGGATCGTGATGACCTTTGTCATTCAGGTCCTTGGAGGGAATAAATCCTCCACGGAGCAGTTGAACTCATCACAACAATTGATGTTGTTCAGTCTCCTGGAGGGTATAAAAATTGACATCGGAGGTATAATCTTCCGTGACCTTGTTGCCAAGCTCTCAGGGAAATCTAGGCAAAGACACATGTCTTATCCTAGGTTTATTTCCTGTGTACTTCAGGACCTACTTGGTCCTGACTATGTTATGTCCGATGTTGAAGGTACCAAACCTGACGTCCTCCATAAGACCAACTATACTAGTGGCATTCCTGAGGTACAACCCATCGCCCTGACCAACTACATGTTGGTAGTCATTATGGGCGATAAGGAAATCTCACCCATTCCTTCTCTTGAAAAACAGGAGAAGAAGAAGAAGAAGAAAGGGGGCAGCCCAGTAAGGTGGTTAGACCTAAACCACTCGTCACTGAGACTGTTGCCCCAAACAACCTTAAACAAGGGTTTACTATGGCCCAGACCTTTGAGACACCCATAACAGAGACCCCCTCGACCACAAAACAAACACCAACAGAGGGTACTGAGAAATCATCCTCAGTATCCTCGGGCAAACCCTTTCCACATGTTTCCTTTGACATACACAAGTCAGAGGGATCAGGAACCTCAACCCACTCACATCCCGATGAAGGAACTGACAAATCACAATCAGTTCCAGAGGGAGAAAAGGGTTCTAAATCCTCGGTGGGGCAGCACTACTCCACTGAGAAGGGGACCCATCACCAATCACATCCCATTAACGTCCCTGAGAAATCACACTCAGGGTCTCAGGGAGTTCAAGACCCTAAATGCCCAAAAGGACATCACAATCCTGATGGGAAGGGGGTCCATCAATCTTCACTATCAGTGCCTCATGATACTACTGAAAAAGACCCGTCAGTAGTTGAAGGCGCTAAGGGGGACAAAGACTCAGAGGGATATAAACCACCCGCTGATACGGAACCCACAACCACCTCAGGCGGATCCCTTCACTCAGGAACTGCCCCCAAAAGTCAGGATGAGCAAACCCACTCAGTTATTATGACGAGGTCAGGACCTGGCCACAACAAAGGTGAGCCCTCTTTTGAGGGGGAGCCGGATTCCCTGAAAATTCCTTCTCTAGCTGACCTTAAAACATTATTAGCCGAAGAGTCAGAGGAGGAAATTATGGTTTTTGGTGATGAAGAAGATCTTGGTGTTGAGGAGGAAATGGAGACTGAGATAAGCCCTCCTCAGCACCCTAAGCAACAACAATCTTCTCCTCCCCCTGAGGATCAACAACCCAGCTCCCCCACATCATCATCATCATCATCAGGTGCTTCCTCTCCCGCCACTCCTCAGTGGTTGGCGAGATATGATAATTTTCTTCCGTTGACTGAAAGACAACTGGTTAAATTCCTTCGCAAAGCCAACGAGGGTCTTTACAATGAACTCACGGATGAACAATGGATTCAGCACACTGAAGTGGCAGCCTCCTATGCCGACTTTAGGGCTTATGTGGAAGAATCTCAGGGAAAGGTTCTTCAGGCCGCCAAACTTACTGATAAACAACTGGGCGACCTGAGCGAATCTATTGATGAAATAGCCACTGGATAGCACAAGGACCTCTCCAACATCCTTAAGGCTATTGAATCAGTTCAAGAACAACTCGCAGATGATCCTACACTGCTGAAAAACCTGAATGAATACATGACCACTCAGACGACCACCTCCACCAACATTACTGAGCTTCTAAAGCTTCTTCAGGAGGTGGATCTCAAAACCATCAGGACAAACCAAGAGTCAATTCATCAGGCAGTAACTGAATTCAGGGAGCACCTAGCAAAAATATCCTCAGCCTTTGATCAGCTCTCAACAAAACATAATGAGCTGATCGACCACTATACCTCCCATGTCACTGAACTCACCACCACCCAACAGTCAATGGCTACTGAAATCATCACACTGAAGAATGAGACATCTGAAACAAAGCAATGGTCTCAAGTATCCTCTTTCTTCAGCCTCTCATAACCCAGTCCTCAGTCAGCAGGTCCATCCACTAAAGTTCCAGTACCTGCTGAGGGGGAGAAACCTATTGAACCTACTCCTGATCCTTCATCAGCTATAGTGGTAGTCCCTGAAACTTCCACCAGTCAACCCCCTCCCACTGACAAAGGGAAGGGAATCATGGTGACTGAGAGTTCTCCTCCTCAAGCACATTTGGTTCAGGCCACAACTGAAAGGCGTGTAGATCCTGATGCACCCTTTATGGTTGAATTAGAAGGAGGTAGGACCTTCTTTGGGACTCCAGCTGAAGTGGCAGAAGTCTTGCATCAAGAAGACATCAGAAAGGCCAAAGAAAAGGAGCAGCAACTCAACAGACCAGTAATTGTTGAGGTTGCTAAGGAGGTAATCAAGGAGTCTGAAAAAGACATCAAAGGGGATGAGTTTCTCAAGCTCCAGGCTGAACTTCTTCAGGAACATAATCAGCAAGCCAAGCTGAAAGAAGAAAGGAGACAGAGAACTTATGAGAGGTACTTATGGCACGTGACAAAAACCAAGGGAGAAGGCACAATCACTGACATAACCATTACCCCCACCAAGCCCCTAAGCATAGCAATACACAGGGGACCAAGAAAGTCAGAGGTTTACCAACCCTTCAAATTTTCTGACTTTGGGCTAAGGGAATGGGATATGATGATGCCTAACCTAAGGAAGAAGACACAAAGCAAGACTTCGCCATCTCTTATCAAGACCTTGAACTCCAAATATGAAGAACTCGAAAAGGTAGCAAAGAGTTTGGGTATTGATCATGAGAAGGCGCTTGCTTCTCAGGGACTGGCAATCCCTGAACCTACTCAGAAGACCGGGAGGAAAAGAAAAGTTGTGGGTCAGGAACCTGAACAATTCATAGCTGCTCTTCACTGCAACAGGATTCCCCCTCAGGGAGTCAAGTTCGTCCCAAACCTGGTCATCAAGGATCCTGAGTATGGTATCTTCTTTGTCGATGAATTTAATCAGGCAGCCTTTCAAAGAGTAAGTGACATCGATCTAGTGGAAACGACAACTCTCCTCGCCTACAAACTGATGGCGCTAAGAGTAAAGAGTCCTGAGAACGAGGAGTTTGTCAGGCTGCTGGACCAGATGATGAGTGAAAGACCTGACAAGGAGGTGTTAGTGTCTAAGAAGGCAAAGCTTGAACTCATGGGTTACTTTCAAGAACCCTGAGCATTTTGTATTTAGATTGTTAGGACTTGTAATGATATGAATAAATTGATGAATGTTTTTGTTATATCAGTGTCCTTATTTACTTTCTAGTACATTAAGTATGAGAAGAAGTCATTAGCTCACTCATTACAGATCAAAACACTTAGGAATAATTTATATCCAAATAGGGGGAGATTGTTGGGTCCATAAGTACCCAAGAATACTTAAAACAAGATTTGGACACAAATTAACTAAGTGTTAACTAAACCGAGAACAATTCAAGACACTGAGTGAACAGTCACTCAGTTAGTCATCTTCAGGATGCTTAAGGCGAATTCAAGAAGAAGGATTCACTACTCAGGTAGGCGGTACTCCCTGAGTAGGACTTAAGCCAAAAAAGAAGATGATGGTTCAGTGAGTGTTGGACAAGAACTCACTGAAACCCAGTCTCCTCAACAACAATAAGTGATTGAAGACTGAAGAAACCAACGCCTGAAATAAAGGCGGGAATAAGTGGGAAGTATTTGAGAAGATAAGAATGTCAGACCAAACACTCTTATCTTGTCAGATACCAACCTTCCCAAAGACGGCTAAAAGTCATGGAGTGTCAGACCAAACACTCCTAAAGACTTTTTGGTCCATTCCTATTGGTTCTTGGAAATGACAATTACTATTGTAATTTTTAGACACGCTTCCTCAACAAGTTGAAGTTTTTTAATCACTTTTACTCTTATAAACTTGTGTATAAATAGGTTCAGAAGGAGAGAAGTTGAGTGTGTTTTGTACATTGAAAGCCTTAGACTTTTGCAAAACAACTTCTCTCCTACAAAGAGTAACCAGTCCCTGAGATAGCTCAGTGAGGCATATTGTTACCACTCAAGCATAGCATTGAGTTTAGATAGGAGACAACCCATACCTTGTCTATTCAATCCCAAAGTGTTTATTCCGCAAAACACTTTGGGTAATAGATTCTTTGATTCATTTCTAATAAGAATTTAAACGTTGAAAATACTATGTATTTTTTATTAATGTTTCATTAACTGTTAGAAGTAATCATTACATTGTATTAGTCATAAACACAAATAGATTAACTTTCTTGTTAACTCTAAGCGTGTTAAGGGAACAACAAAACTACCAAACCTTTTATAGTTTAAAGTATTCTAATTCTTTAATGTATAATGCAACTATGCTCTTAGTTAAGTATAACTAGTACACATGGCCATTAACAAGGATGAAATCCTACCATGACTAGTATTGAGTGTCATCTCAATTTCATTAGCATCATTGTATACAAACAACAATATGCTCTTTAAAATTTCGTAAACTTTAATATCCATTGTATAATGCTTGAGGCCTTCCAATCTTTCAAGATTTGTCAGCTATAACGATTACGCAACAATTTGCCATATGGTTCATACTTAGAATTTAGGAGCAATTCCAGGATCAGGATGTAATTCTATATCCAACCATATTTATTACACTTAGTTATCTAATAACTTTCAATTAGATATCAATGTTGTCAAATCATCTTGCATCCAAGTATGATAGAACAAATAACATGATATTCATGAAAAAATCCTTGTATCAAACTCAGATTTCATTCATGTTATATCTTTTCAAAGATATGTTTCTATTTAGACTTTCTAATAGTATATCATGTTCTATTAGAATCGATTATTTTACCGCTTATGTTTATAACAATAAACATATATTCCAAGGTTGTATGTTTATTTTCTAAATCTTCAAGTGAAGTTTCATTCCAAACTAAGACTTAACATTTAACGTATATGGAATGTTACTTCCTATATGTTATATAACATATATGAATTATCTTATTTTAATGTAAGAAAATAAATACTAAGGAATTATCTTATTTTAATTATAAATCAAATCTTGGATTTAATAATTTAACATAAGTATATCTTCTAGATGCATGCATTAATCCATTCATGAATTATTGCACTTTGTATACTTCCAAAGATTATTTGAATTCAAATTCTCCTTTTAATTACTTATCGTCCTCGCACAAGTAATTACTCAAGAAAGAGTTTATAATGTTATGAAGCAAATGCTTTGCATTGTGTTTTCTTGGTTTTGGACTAACATATGCAGGTTATGAAAGCAATATGATTAGATTTTGCAATGTGTGAGAAGCAAAAGTGGTGGAATGTTTGCTGTCATGATTGATTGATGATGGACAGAATTTTGGGATCACTTGACAAAGGTTTTACACCCGAGTTGGGAGATTCTTTAAAATCTCTTTCTTGAAATCCAATTATGGTCTTTTTGAACATGAATTGATAGCATAGTTAGTCAGATAGTAACTGAGCTAACTCACTCTATACCATTCTATCATTTGATAGTGTGTTAGTCTAAGGACATCTGGTATAGAGAACAGCGAGAAAAAGTGAATCTAACACATTTGTGTTAGAGGCAACACCTGCCACGAGCTGGAAACCCTGTTAAGAAAGCTCTTTGAATGAGTTTATCTGCTCACAGGCAGTTTTTATAACTGAAATTATTGGTTCTCACACAACCAGAGGTTAAATGCAACCGAAATTTGATTGAGTGTCTTTCTTTACACTTAATCCTTTCAAAAAGTTTGAATGCAATATTGTTTTAAATGAAAATCGAGTTTATACTGTTGAATAAAAGTTTTTCCAAAACTTAGTGTTGCTAGGAAAAAGTTAGTACTGTTAGGCAAAACTTTGTATTGTTGGGTAGCCGTTAGTACTGTTTGCGAAATAACTATTTTTTAAATATAGCTGTTGGGGTAAATTTGTGTCAGTTATTTTTCTTAAGAGTTTGTCTCACTTGGATATTTCACACTCTTTCTTTAATTACACAATTTCTTTATTCTCAAAAAAAGATTTATTCAAGTCGATTAATTCTCAAACCCTAACTGCTCTTTATAAACTCTCATTTGGCTATACCACATATTCAATTCACTAATATTCGATCATAATTCAGCATAGAAATCAAACTTTTATTCATCAAATGGCTAACATGGAATTTTGTGATAAGCACAATATGATCGCGTTCTTGGAGAAAACAGAGGGAAGTATTGGCTTTCATCAGATATTGGATTTCATCAATGCTAGTAACATCATGTACGATCTCACTGTAAGTCCAACTATCTTTATTTCTCAAATCACAAAGTTTTGGCAGACTGCTACTGCCAATACAAGTGTAGTGGAGAACAATACATAACTGCAACAGTTGATGGCAAAACCTTTTATATTACTGAGTCATCTATTAGGAGACATCTCAAACTAATAGATGATAATGGTATTAGTAATTTGCCAAATACTGAAATTTTTGAAACTCTTTCAAGGATGGAGTATGTGTCCACTGATCAAAACTTAACTTTTCAAAAAGGACAATTTGCCCCTTGATAACGCTCAAATTGTGCATGTTTTTAGTAGCGTTATTCGTGCTTTTTTATATATTATTTGGTTATATTTATATGCTTTTGTTACTTAATCGCACCATAGTATGTTTGCAAAGTATATGAGCCAAGTACAGGAAAAAGGAAGAAAAAGTGAAAGATTGATGAAGGAAACAAGGATTTACGATTGTACGAAGATTCCCATGTCATGATCCACTCCGAAAAGGCATTTCATTGAATGAAGATCCAAGACTTCATGATTCCAAGTTCCAAGACAAAGGAAAGATCAAGTTTGGACAGAGAACCAAGAGCTATGAGAAAGATACAAGCCAAACATCAATAGACCAAGTTTGTGTCTACAGGACAACTCCATCCGATCAGATACAACCCGCAACCAATTCGGATGGAGATGATGATCAAGACTATCCGATCGGACACAACCTGTATCCGATCAGATGGAGCCCTCGTACTTTTCTCAAATCTGCACTTTGGTTCAATTCTAGGTTCTTCTATTTGGTATTCTAGGTCCTTCTAAGCTACTTGGAGGCCAAGTTGCAGCATTTAAAGCTCCTATGCTTGAGAGTAGTATAAATAGAGCATTTAGAAATCATTTGAGGGAGACAACTAAAAGACAACAAAGACACAACTAGTACACAACTATCAATCAATTCTCTCTAATCATAAACCACTCTCAAAAGCTCTCAAATTTGTCCTTAGAAGTCTAGGAAACTTTGGAAGTCCAAGAAGTCAACATTTGGATGTCAAACCTTCAAGAAGTCAACACCAATATTTTGGGTATAATTACCTTATCATTTGTAATCTCATTCCAATCATTGAAAGACTTTTAATCATGATTTCTAATGTTCAAAATTCTGAGTTTATGTTCATGTTTGCTATGAGTTGCTAGTGCCTTTGTGCACTTGCTTAGATGATGTATATTACTTAATGATTTGCGTATGATTGTGATAACATGTTTTAATTCAATTTCAAGTTCATTCTAAGATCCAATTGTGCTTAAGTTTCATAGTGACATTTGTTAATCAAGTTCGACTAGTTGTTAGTAATTCTAAAGGTCGAAAGGTTTATTGTTATTCAACTAGTTATAATCATTTGTCTATGAATGATTGTTTTTACCTATTATTCTTAGTTAAACAAAGAAACTTAATTGCTGTTGTAATAAGAATGCTTTTGTCTATCAAATTGGATTGATTGAAAACCACCTAATAGGTCGAAATATTAGTAGTTTACAATCAATTGTAACCTTTTTGTCTATGATCGGTTACCTTTTGTATTGACCATTTCCTAAGCTTATTTGATAAAACAAAAGATTATTTTTGTGTTTAAGTTTGTTAATCCAAACTTATGAAACTTGAATTGATTGGTTAAACTTAATGCTTGTTTTTATAAACTAAAATCTTGACGAAGGTTTAACTTGTAAGAACAATAGATTAGTTCACCAACTAATTATCATAACCAACATGTTAACAAAAGTTATCACAATCATGCTTATCAAGAGTAGTAAACTAGTCTAAGCAAGTGTAGTTTTAATCATTTGAATTATCATATTATCATTATTGCTTGTTTTTGAGATTTACTTTTAGTAGCTTTTATACTTACAACTCGATTCACTAACAAATCCCTGCAAACGATCCCGACTTACCATCATAATCTTTCTATAACGAATGAGTTCACTTGCTCGTATGTGTTATTTCTAGATTCCGTAATTCAACCCTTATAAATTTAAAACTTGTACACACACGTAACACATCACCCCTCAATGGAGATTTTTTATTCATACCATTCTGCATTGTTTAAGTTCTAAGAAAATAGCATGAGAGAAATTCAGTAGCAATATTGCAACTGCTTTTATCTGTTTAGCAACACAAAGAACTTTTAAGTTTTCAAAACTGATTTTTGATAGTATGATGAAAAACTTGGGTAGTAAGTACAAATTTTTTATGTACCCAAGATTTATTCAACTATTTTTGAATAAACACAAGCTTTTGCTTCTACCTCACAAAAATGTTTATCCAACTCCAACCCTTACTTCAAAGCTTTTTAATAACATGAGGATGGCCTCAAAGGGGTATAATGGTGTAGAAGTTCCTTTATTTGAAACTATGCTTGTTACTCAGGGTGAAGGATCAACAACCCCAGTTGAGTCCTATCAAACACCCATTATGGTTCTATCTTCATCACACACCCAAGTTTTTACACACACCTATAGGAGAAGGACCAGACAGGAAACTGTGGTTCCTCAGCCCAGTTCTCCTACCCATCCAATTGTAGCAGATGAGGTTTTCTATGACAGTATAGGAAGGGCTGCCATTAATGTCTCAAGCTTTGAATCTGGGCAGGACAGGGGTAACATACATAAGACCTAACCTATGGCAACACCTAATGTATCTAGTCCTCATGGACTTGGTACAGGTGGTGGAATCCCAAGCCACATGGATACTATGGGTGGCTCAGATACTCATCCTTTGGTTGAGTCTGAGTCTATGCCCCATGATGCACCTCTCCTAGAAGGTAACACATCTGGAAGTGCTGAGGGCAGTATGACACTTCTGGAATTGATGGTTCTTTGTACAACATTGTCAACTAAGGTAACTGCTATTGAAATAGACCTAAAGGAGACCAAGCAACTTTATGGGACTGTCTACACCAAACTTGTTTTGAAGGTGAAGAAGTTGTAGGATAAAGTCAAGAAACTTAAAGCCAAGAAGAGAGCTAATATAGTGGAATCTTCAAGTTCTGATGATCATGACTCATATGATGATATGGGTGATGATTCTTCCAAACAGGGGAGGAAAACTAATGCTCAGACTCAGGGGAGGTTCAATGATGATGATCAAGGTGGAAATTTTGATGCAGATATGGGTGAAAATATTGGTACTGCTCAAGAAACAGTTAGTACTGCTGGTAATGCTAGAGCAAGGGATAGTACTGCTAGGGCAGACAAAGGAAAGGGAATCGTGACTGATGAAGAACCACCAAAGAAGGTGAAGAAAAGTATGCTTGTTCAGATTGATTATGATGCAGAGGTTGAAAAGAAAGCACATGAAGAAGAAGTTGCTAAGTTTCTTGAGGAGAAAAGACTTGCAAAAGAAGCATATGAAGCTCAAGAAAAATCTGATGAAATTCTAGCTAGGAAGTTACAAGAAGATGAAGAACAAGCAAGAATTGTTGATGCTGAACAAGTTCAATTTTTAATTGATGCTGATAAGGTGTTAAAGGAAAGACTTGGAGAACTTAGATCTGATGAACTATTGACTATTGAGGAGAAGTCAAGACAATTGGCTGAGTTGATTAATTCAAGAAGAAAGGCTACTGTAGAACTTAAAGCTAAAGAAAAGAGAAACAAGCCACCTACTCAGGCTGAACAAAGAATCACAATGTGTATGTATCTGAGAAATATGGCTTGATACACAAGAAAAGATTTTCAAGGAAAAAGTTTTGAGAAGATCAAGTCTGAGTTTGAAAGGGTTCACAGAAGGGTGAATATATTCATTCCCATGGGTTCAGAAGAAGCTAGTACAACCACAAAGAGAGCTGGATTAATTCTTGAGTCAGAAACTACTAGGAGGCAGAAGTTTGATGAAAGCTCATCCACAGCTGAGGAAGAAAAAGAAGAAGACTTAACTGAAGAGAAGCTAACTGTAACTACCCATAATTTTCCAGACTGATTTTTAATTAAAAAATTAAATTTATTATTTCCTGAGTTTCACTTTCGGACTTTTCCGAACTTATTTGAACAGAATACGAGAAGTTATCTCGCGAAATGTGAAAACCGCACACAACGCGTACCGGCACAACCGTAATTCGACAAACATTTTAATGTGAATTTTATACTATTTATGAGAAAATAGTCATGTAAATACTCGTTTTTCGTGGAAAAATTGTTTTGAACGCAACGGTATAAATTTCGAGCTTCCAATCGATCGTTTAGTAACTCAAATGGGCCCCACACCTTAAAATCATAAAAGATTACATAAATTAGAGTAGTAGTCCCCGTGTTAATTCACCCGCTACCCTTTACCTTTAATTTTTAACAATTCCAGTCCCTACAATTTTTGGACACTATAAAAGACCCAAAATAGGGTTTTTACCTAATATATCACTCACAACTCACTCTCACTCCTCTCTCACACTAAAATTCGGCACCGCTACTATTTCGGCCAAGACTCCAGCTAGATTCGTGCCACCTGTATTCCATGCCACCGCCACTCAAGAACTTAGATCAAGGGTTGTTTGCTATGGATCAAGTACGAAGGGTCACGTTGGGAGATTTATAGAGATGATTTGGGTTCGTAGCCACCACAGCAGCCACGTCTTCATCACCACGCCTCTCATCTCCATCTCATCTCGTTGTGGTAACTACAAACCCTCGTCATTATTTTCTTAACTATTTTAGTTTAACCAATTATAAATATATTTTTGTTATCATCTTCGTGGATAACTTGGATTTAAAAATGTAAAGCTATTTCATATCTCGTTTTGTGTGGTAAAATCAAATGGAAATGGTGTTATTTGTTTCAGTTTATATTCGGGTCGGTTTATACTCGACTAGTCTTCGGGTCAAACCCGTGAGTATGGTTTACTTATTTGTCTATCTTGGTCTCAGTTGAACATTTGAAATTGGATTCATAAATTTTGGTTTTGTTATGTTGCGGTTATACAAAATCTGATAAGGGTGTGTGTGCTCGTTTGTTGTCGATAAACCAAGACTCACCCAAAGGGGTGTTTGCTTGGGCTCGGTAAAACCAAAACAACCTAAGGGGATTGTTTAACTCACTCTTGGTCAAGGAGAAAACCCACATAGGGTTGTTGTTGTTGTAGGTGGGGTAAAAGAACACACAAGGGTGTGATTTGGTTCAGTTTGTCAACAAATGAAAACACAACGGGTGTGAATCGGTTTTAACAACAACCCGAGAGGGTTGCTTGTTCTTTTGTTTTCGGGTCGCCATTACAACAGTGATAGGTGTTTGTTGCTTCATTTTACTGCAGTCGATTGGTAACACCCAAAGGGTGTGTTGGTTTGTCTAGTTGGGCCTCAAGCCCAACATGGGGTGCGCCTAGTTGTTTTGTTTTAGGCCAAGGCCCAACTGGTTACATAAGGTCCATTTGGTTTACTTAATGGGCTAATGAGCCCACTGAGTTATTGAAAATTTAAATTAATGTTTTAAGGTGTTGAAATTTTATATTTAGATGATTAAATGTTTATATGTATTATGTATTTATCGGGCTAACGTAACTTTGTTTATTTGACATATGTACTCACTGGTACGTTTCGGTTACTCTTGGGAATGATACTTGAATACGGACTAAACATATACTTAACGGACAAAATATAACAGATTATGACTTGAATCATTTGGACAAGTCATTGGACTTGTATCGAATCATTTGGACAAATTATTGGGCTCATTAGACTCATACCGGATCTAAGATGCTAAACTAAAACTTATTCAACTAATAACAAACTGTAAAACTCGATAACTAATATATATTCTAAACAGTGGGATCAATTATTATTATTATTATCAATTATTCTCATTATAAACTTGTCGGGAAATATTGCTTTGAGGAAATTGATTTCTATTTATGTGAAAAACGGTAATTTTCCCACTAATATTTTAATAATAAATGATAATTTATTATAACCTGACTGATAAATTAAGCATTCATGAGCTTGCATAACTATTTCGGGAAACAAACCCACACGCTGTAGCATACAGTAACTCACTAAAACTATTTGACTTTATCAGAAACGGTGAATTTTTCACTTTCTGACGTTTACAGACCTCAACGTAACAAAAATGGGAGGTTATCTCGTTTTTCCTTAAAAATGATACCACACGCGTACCGACACCACATTAATAACGGTTTAAATTTTATAATTTATTTTCGGAGTCAATAAGTTTTACTTTTATGCCAGTTTTATAAAAACGTCTCCAGAATTATATTTTCCGTGTTTATACCAAACCAGGGAAACACGCATACACCTCAGCTCAATGGGACACGAGGTACACAAACCACACTTTATTATAATAAAACAAAACCTTATATTAAAAACTGATATTAGGTCTCTTCCTCTTACCCGCCCCCACACCTACACATAAGGATAAAAATGTTTTTCTTCTCTCCCCAAAAATCCTTATTGTCTTCCTCTCCTCGAATGCATCTCCCATCTCCAAACACAAAGCTACAAATCCAGGTCTAGATCCATAACCTAGGTATCGACTTTATCTTTCTCCCCAGAATGCGACTCATCGACTTTATCTCCCATCAAGGAAGCTGTCGCCATCACTTGCGTCAAACCCTAAGGTCAACACATCAAAACAAGTTATTGAGGGTGACTATAACTCCTTTTGGCCATGGCTCGTCTGAAGATGAAGAAAGAGGATTAACTCTTCTCGTTTTTATCCCCTTCTTATCCCACCGATCGGTCCACAAGCAAACCACCTCTAAAACTTCACAAATAATCAAAGAAAAGCTGTGGTGGGTTGCTTGCTTGGTTTCGGGTTTGGGTCTGCTTGCTTGAATCAGAGTTGGGTTTTAATTGTTGGTCTCTTTTCATTCGACACATCACTATTGTAAGAACTAATCTTTAATTCCTTTTCGATGTTATTATGGTGGAAACAATTTGTAGGCGATTTACTTTTTCATTTGTTTTGAGTTTGTCGATTCTGAGTTTATCATTGCCTCTTTGGTTTGATGAAACAACTTGTTGATGAAATTTCTTTTGTGTTATTATTTGTGTGGTAAACCGAAACCTATAATGATTTAACTAAGAAACTAAAACCGGATTCATAAGGCTTGGACTTCGAAGTGTTGTTGGTTTAGTCTTGAATGTTTTGCGTCCTTGTGTTAATCTTTAGTTGTTGTGGATTTTTGATAAGCGATTGAGTATATGATCTTCAGTGGAGTTAAAAGAGTTGTCTCGGGTGGGTATAAGTTAGATATTGGTTGAGTCGAATTATGCTTATTTCTTGGTGAACACATCCTGAAATTTTGTTTCAATTCATCTCATTGACTGCTAAAGTTCTCGTGATAGGCCATTTAGTTTTGTCCCTCACTGGACAACAATCCAAGTAGGGTGCGTATGTCTTGGATTGAGTTTCGTTGGTATTGACGGAACAACCACAAGCCTAGCTCATTTAGCAGCTTAGGCAAATGGTTATAGTCTTGATGCGGGGTACAAGCCGTTTGAAGTTTTACTTGTTGTGTCAAATTGGCTAACACATACTAGTGTGTTAAACGAAACCCATTTTTGGTTAACTGCCTTGGCGAGTCGTAACCTACCTCGTATAGCCGTTTAGGTCTCTAGTGAGCTAAAACATATAAAATGTGTACGTTACAAGTTGAAGTATGCTGTGTATAAAAATTTAACAATCCAACCTGTTTGAATGCTATATTTAACAGTTACTTAGTTTTGTATTAGTGTCAAAAAAAAAAAAAAAAAAAAAAGAGCTAGAAGTTTGATATGAATTTGTTAGACCTGAATTAAAATACAACTTCGGTATTATAAAACACAAGTCATGAAAGTTGTTGACACTAAACAGTTTTATTAATGTCGAGTGATTAGTTCTAAATACAAATAATAGATACATAAAGTATCTTTGCTCATAACTAAAACCCAAACTGGGTATTTCTTTGTTACTAAAGTTGGGCCGAGCCCAGTAAACAAAAAGGGGCATGGGGTCATGGACTTCATTCCAAATTAATTTGTGTCAAAACTATTTCATCTTGGACCACAGCCCACTCACTCATAAGGGTGTGTTTAGTTTATATTTCGGCTAGGGGTGTTCATCGGTTCGGTTCTCGGTTAATTGGTTTATTCGGTTCGGGTTGTTCGGTTAAAAAAAAATTTTGGGTCATAACCGAAAACCGAACCGAACCGAACCGAAAATATTTGTGACCGAACCGAACCGAAGTTCGGTTCGGTTATGGGTCAAAAACGAAAACCGAAATTTTGTACTTGAATATTGAACAACATTTATATTTGCTCTAATATTGAACCATAACAGTTTTGCATACACATATTGATATGTATGTCAAATGATTAAACCTAAAGAATAGAACATACATCATCCAGATACATAAACTTTCTTAAGAAATAACTAATCATAGCACATGACCCCATGACGGTATGCCAAAATATATGCAAAACGACATACCTAGACATGTTTTAACATCTATTGAACACAAAATACCCTAATATCATAGGACCTAGGGTTAGTCAAGTTATATTTTTTTAATTAATATATAAAAAATATTAAATATTAATTATAATTCGGTTTTCGGTTCTGTTCGGTTGTCAATATGCTAAACCCATAACCGAACTATAAACCGATTAAAATGTTCGGTTCGGTTCGGTTTTTACCAATTCGGTTCGGTTAAGAATTCGGTTCGGTTATTTTCGGTTCGGTTCGGTTTCGGTTTTCGGTTACTGCAGATATTACCCGATCCATGAACACCCCTAATTTCGGCTACAGTCCACTTATTTAAAAATAGTTTGTTGTGCGTTCCGAAGCTCAAATAGCATAGCGGGTATACTTGATATATCTGTACACGACCCTAATTCCGATTCATGTCACTTCACTCGACCACAAATGTCGCAATATAACTAGATTATACGACACATTTTATAACTCAACATGGCTTATAACGAATTAGTCTAATTACTTTACAACTCAAGTTTGTTTATACATTACACCTGCAACTACAAACTCTTTTATACATTTAAACCTGTAAAAATGAATCGAAACTAAACTTGTAAGTATTAAGCATGCTTACTCACTTAAATCGCCTAATTAATTTGTTCACACTCGAAATGATTATAAAAAAATCTACTAAAGTGTCATAAAATTATAAAACGGCCTTTACCTAAACATATATTTTGAAACTCATAGTTACCACGAGAAACCAACACATATGCATGGGTCATGCCCAACTTCTATCAAAATAAATATACTTATTATGTTTTTATCAAGATTGACAAACGAAACATTTTATATACAACATCTATAAACTAGCTTCTCAAATTACAATCCTTTTAAATAAAGCCATTATCTACAAATAGTTATTCATACACTTTTAAATATATCATTGGCAAATATTTCAAAATAACTATTTATAGACTTTTATAACTATTATTTTTACGAATCGTTAACAAAAATGTTTTTTATATCCTGACAACATCTAGTATTATTTGTACTCACTTGTCGTACATCGTCTTTCGGTTATTGTCGAACCGGAATCTCATTCGTTCTTGATATTTTATCCACTTATGCACTTCCAAGAGCTAATACCTACAAATACTTAGAAAAATGTTTAAACTTAAATGCTGCCACACCAGCAACAATAACATAAACACTTTAAAACTTTTGAATTAAATTTTGTTGAGTCTTAAACTTAGTCTGTGAACTAAAACAAGCATTACTAATCTAGGTCGCGTGTTGGTGCCGAACACTATCTGAACTATTACACCATCTGACTGCTATTTACTAAGGTGAGTTTATAGCCCCACTCTATTTAATCTTGTTCTACAATTGGGGTGAGAAACATGCAAAACTCTTTTATGGACCAAAACTGTTATCTATGCTATTACGTGGATTAGCCTAAGCCCTATTATGTCCCATTATGCCCAACTCATGAACCGTCAATTCCTGCTGGGAAGCGCGAATGTTATAAATAGATCTATTAGGAGTAACGTCCCCGTTCGGATTGACCGGATAGGCAAACGAACGTATACCATGTCGAAACACAAGTGTCAGGGATAAACACTTGCCGGGCCTTTATATTTAACATGCTTCTAGAGCATGCACACTGTTATAGCTTCGGTTGCATGAACTTAGTGCTAGCGTAATAGACTATTTTTATATGACATTATAAGCATTGTAATGTTCATATACAAAACTCAAGGTCCAAACTATTGACTTTACTGCTACTTATAAACCTATGAACTCACCATTTTTTTGCTGAATTTTAGCATATTTTTCTCAGGTGTTTAGGCAACTCATTATTGGCAAGGCATGGCATGGCGATGGACATAAACTAATTACCAAAGTGTTTTCACACATTTTCATGACTTGTTTTTGTGAGACCACTAAACTTTTGGGCTTATCTGTTAAATTTAAAAACTCGGATGAAATCTTGATTTAATCCAACTGAATGTATTTTAACGGTGTATGTATTCCGTTCTTTATTAACTTGTGTTATGATTTCGAATTCAGTCGCACCCCATGACCCGAATGCTTCCGCTATACCAGATTTTAGGGGTGTTACAGATTGGCATCAGAGCCTAGGTTATAGAGAACTAGGTACATATAAACCCTAAACTATAACCGTTTTTTACAAAAACAAGTCCCTATGACCGCCACTTGCCTGCCTGCCTTACTTGCCACTTTACTTGCTATTTACTTGTCTTAACTATATGTTACCGTCCGTTGATTTTACTCAACTACATGTACTATAAGTATTTTATGTATACTTATACCTACCTAATTTACACTATTTACCATGAGTATTTTCTATATAGTTAAACACATATACCGTTTTGTCACAGACTATGCCTTCCCACAACATCTCTCAGACCTCATCGGGCTCAGATGATCCCTACATGCAGGTGCTTCAGGCTTATCATGCACCAGACCCTAACGCCATTGAGCCTACACCACCATCACTACCACATACTCATACCACACCAGTCACTCAGGTTGCTCCTACTGTTCGTCGCTGAACTACACGCATAACCATACGCCCACCTACTAAACCATCATCCCACACTATGGAGGGTACCCAAATCCCTGCTCATACTCTTCTATTATCTCCATCACGTCGTAGGTCCCTATGCACCTATATGGGCACACCTACTACCCCAGTATCACCACCACCTATCTTATCACCACATTCACCTACCCACTCACCTCTACGCTAGAGGCTCAGAGGGCTAATGACTCTCACTCAACAGAGGTTCCAGAGAGGAAGGATGAGCAGACTGAGCAGGCAGTTGTTGGGCAGACATTAGCTGAGAGTACTCCTATTGAGGATACAGGGATTGATACTGATTTGGGTTTGAGTATGGAGCAGAGGGCAGTTGTGCCCCAGATTAGCATAATACTGGAGGATGTGCCTAGTACTTTTGAGGTCGGAGAGGGCTCGAGGAGAGCTCAAGAGGATACAGAGGATGGCACGGGATGGAAGGAGATACCGTGTATGATCAGTCACACTACTACTATTGGAAGTCCAGATTATGTGCTTTCCTCACAATCTTTTGTGCCTCCAGATTCTCTACTTCTAGTGGCATCGCCACCTGCTACAGAGACCGATGTTATCTCACAGATTCAGACTCAGCTAGATTTACAGACTGACATACTAGGTCTCCACTCTGACCAGCTTGACGAGTTACAGCCAGCTTGTTTCGATCAGTATGATGATGACTTCAGCAAACTTTATGCTAGGACACACTCCAACAGTCGAGATATCCTTGACTTGGGTGATAGATCATATAAACTTGAGCAGACACAGGTTATGGCCCAAAAGGCAGCCCAGGTAATGCATGGGAGGATGCTGATCCTCGAGGCCCAGGTTGCAGCATTGTTAAGGGCTGATCAGGCACACCGCTGGGAGAACTTAGCATTGAGGACTCGTCTTGTTGAGGTTGAGGCACAGCTTGGGGAGTATGCTTTTAGGTTCCAGCACCTGGACAGGACCATGGACCAGCCTTAGATGTGATTCGTAGATGTCATATTACACTTAACTGAAGAGTCCTCAGTAAGTGTAGGATATTATTGTGAAGCTTGTAATTTTCAGATCTTGTAACCGACTCTTAATCTATAACAAGCTCACCTTGTCATCTATCTCTGTTACTGATTATCTTGATTAAACCCTTTTCTTTCGTACTCTACTGTGATGCTATCTATTCATGTGATGACTCTTCCCTATCCCTTTCAAAAATCTTACCGTTTGTTTTCTTTTATAGACAAATGACTTCACTATCATTTTATAAACTATATTACAGTCATCCTACCAGTTTTACTTTTGTCTTACAAATTATTTTGCTTATCTAAGAACCACCTTAGCCACTGATTTACAAAATAACAAATTGCATAGCTGTCACTTTATAAACTATTTCACATATACATTACAAACCAATTCTTCGTCATCCAACAAACTATTTTACTACCATATCATAAAATCAAAGATTTCGACCTTACTACCATCAAATTATTTTCTTACTGCCCTATAAAACATTTCGCAAACCATTTTACAAACTATAGTGTTACTATGGAATGAACCAATTCACTGCCTTACAACTGTTTCACAAACCAACAAATGGTGTAACTAACAATGTATAAAACCTGTTACAATTATCCCGCAAGTTTTGCTACCAACTTATAAATTATTTAGCTTCCCTAGGAGCTACTTTAGTCATTATCTCATGAAACAATAAACCTTGTTGCTATTACTCTACAAACTATTTTGCGGGAACCTCACAGATCATTTTGTTATTATCCTGCGAAACTATTTCACTATTTAATCACAAACCAAATTACAAAATTTTCTACTATCTTGCAAATAAATAAAGTATTTTTCCTATTACCTTATAAACTGCTTTGCAAACCGCTCTATAAACTATCTTGCTATCACCTTGTAAACTAACTACTTCCTCGAAAAGTATTTCTCACTACTATCCCATAAACAAAATAACCGATATATTTTCTTGTAACTAAACCCAGTATTGCCTCACTGAATCTTAACTATACGTAGCCTAATCACCCATGTATAATTCAAGTAGAACCATGTTATACTAGGAACGGCGGCCCTAAATTTTTGCCAAAAGACAAATTTTCTTTTCCATTTCGAGAAATCAAAACTCGCGTGTGAGGTACATAAAAGTAGTGCGAGACTAGGGAATCCGTGTTAGGGGCATAGTAACCAAATCGACTTCAACGCAATCTTACTACATAAAAATCAGCTTTGTCTCACATCACGTTCGAAACCGAGAGAATAAGCTACACCACCACCCATCATCGAACAACTCCATCGATTAGCATCTCTTTGTACACAACCCCTTCCGATTCTGAGACACCTCAACATCAATCAGACAAATCTTTAAATTCGATAGCTACCGGATAACTCATATAACGAATTTTAATGAATAACTTAACGTATCATTCAACCACTTTCGAGGAAACGATATTTATGGATTCAATAACATAAAAACAAGATAATATTATATATAATATTGTTTTTGAACTTTAAGCATTTTAAGCATATCATTCACTCTCATCACGAACCAAATCTTTATCCGATGCATTTTCACAATCACTATTCGTACTAAGTCAAAACTATCGAAATCTCAGACTTCCCTATTATTCAGGTCGTGTGTTGGAGCCGTTCCTATAATACATTTGACTTCGCATTCACCTTTGCCAATTACACTCAAGGTGAATTCATAGTCCCACTTTTATCTTTCACATACTTTCAAATACGTGGGGAGATACATGCTACAAAATAGAACACAAGTATTTAATGTATGTTACACCTGATTGATATTGCCTAAGTTACCACTATTGCCAAAAGCCCCTCACATCATGAACCATTAATCACTTGCGAGTGAACGCGAATATAGTGAATAGATCTATTGCAGGCTGACTGCCTATTTGAACTAGTGCCGGATGGATAACCTTAGTTGCTACCTTGATTATTCGAATGCACTGTATTTGAAGGAAATAGGAAGATAGCAATCTCCTACACGAGGGCCATAACTCACACCATTAATTTGGTGTGTTCACACCGTTTCACGGTACACTGTTAACGTTTGCGTGTCATGAGACTTAGGGAAATATATCCAACTGCAATACCACTATTTCAAATATGATTGTAATTCACATGCAATTATAGACTTGTGTTCAAACTGATTACAATTACAAACGCTATGATTTCACTCAACAATTTTGTTGACTTTTAGCATGTTTATATCAGGTAATTAACGGAGCATTCAAGGCACGGAGTGGGCATTAAACTGATGGTTTTTGGTGTTAAATAAATTTTGTCATTCATTTCAAACTACTACACTTTTTGTGAGATATTACAACATTGAAATTTCACTTTTGTATCTGAATTATTAAATGAATGGCAACAACTTTCAAAACGCCTCTTTTGAGCCGTTTTCTATGATTATGACTATGATCCTCCTAGTAATACCCCTATTAGTCTTCCGCTGTTAACTCAAAATTTAGGGGGTGTTACAGATTGGCATCAGAGACATAGTTATAGAGAACCAAGTGTTTTTAAAAATTGGACTATAACTACACTTTCAAAATGAATCACTTTACACCATACCACTTTACGCCCTTCGTGCCTGCATATTTCACAACACCATATTTAAAGTATTGCTTAACAAGATTATTTCACATTGATTTTCATATACTTGATTTTATTGATGACTTACACTTACTACTTTCGGGGTTATTACAGTACCATGTCTACAGTGTCACACCTTAGCACCTCATCATCGGACATGGAGTCCGAGGATACTTTATCATCTATCACCTCACCCGTAGTTCCTAGCACATCGACTGCTACAGTGTCGAACATCACATCAGACGAAACGGAGCCCTTCGAGGAGGGTGAAGTCATCGCTACACCACCCATGACACCTGTTGCACCAGGTAACCCAAACTCACCCATATCAGAAGACCTGTATGTACTAGCTAGACGGGCATATATTTCATCACCTCACCCGGAGAACCGTCCAGTTTCTCCCAATTACACCCCACTTACCGATGATCAGTATATGCAGACACAGCAATGGCTGCCTGTAGAAGATTCAGAGACACCATTACCTACACCACCACCCCCACCTGCACCGGTAGTCCGGCGCAGACGAGTCAGGATCTTAGAACCCTATGAGCCCGAACCATTTATGACACCATTTCGGAGCCATCCCAATGGCCCTATCAAGATGCATACACCTCGTAAGAGGGTATGACTACCCATAGTTCCGATTATACCACCATCACCACTCATATCCCCTACTTTACCACTAGACATGATCAGGATGACACCACCATTATCTCCTGAGCATCAATATACATTGCCACCACTACTATCATCACTCCCTCCACCGTCGGTCAGACCCGACCACTTGTTCAACCTACTCACCCACTCATACCCATTTGCACCTCACCAACGGGAGCCGACTCTAGAGGAGGATCTACCCTCTCAGAGCCGGGCCTGCATAGCAGG
Organism: Artemisia tridentata subsp. tridentata; assembly: GCA_021014915.2. Lineage (NCBI taxonomy): Eukaryota > Viridiplantae > Streptophyta > Magnoliopsida > Asterales > Asteraceae > Artemisia > Artemisia tridentata. Next base: position 169,218,364 of record CP139507.1, on the reverse strand, counting down.
TCCCAGTCATTCATCTTCATTACTGTTTCCACCTGGTTTTACCACTCCAGCCCGAGTCTTCGAGACACCTACTCCTTCCACCATCATGACGCGACTGGAGCGTCATAAGGAGAAGATCGATACACTCCTGAGCATCGTTGACAGAGCACCACTCGACCACCCCGAGACGGTCGACGGCACCCTACATGACCTCGTATCCGATAGGATGGACCTTCAGGACAGTCTGACAAGGATTCAGTCAGAGATGTTTGAGACACACTCCCACATGACAGTTTTACAATGGGAGAGACAAAGGCAGATTGAGGAAGTTCTACAAGCGCGCCGCAGAGCCGATACATTAGAGAGCCTCGTTGAGGACATGCAGGTCCAGAATCAGACCGACATGCAAAGACTTCTAGATCAGATTTCAGAGCTCACAAGGCCCATGGACGAGACTTCCAATAGTTAGGCATAGTGTACATCAATATAGTTTTGAGGCATCTTAGCCTGCCGCATGTGGCATTAATAAAGGACCTTGTATCATTCTATTTTGTAACATAATTGATTCAAGTTATTAATATACATTGTTGGTTATGGAATTACTATATATTGATGTTGATTTATGCTACTGTGGTTATTCATGTGTATTGTGATTGTATTCAGACATGTCGTGATGTTACTTGTGATTGTTATGGTTCTTTGAATGTTACAACTGGGATATAATTACAAACTTTTAATAAAGAAAATTTCAGAAGAAACTTGATGAATCTAGAGAAAGTTGCTGAACTTCAGCTTTTATAGATGACGAATCACTTTGTTCCTTAGCAATCCTATACCAAGAGTTGATCATTTGTTTATGATATTACCCAAACATGTCGTGATTCTATGATTCTCAGTTGGTTGTGATTTCACATTGTGACAATATTGTTAGGACTTGTATGCAATCACCCTATTACTCAATTTATTCTAACATGGTCAATATGAGGATTCTATATCTGTGTTTTCTTGTGGCACTAATAGAACTATGGCTCGTACAAGAAAGGAAACTACCACTCCCGCAACAGCAATGACTCCTGCAGCTATCCAGAAACTGGCAGCCGATAGCGTTGCTGCAGCTCTTCAGACTCAAGCGGCTACCATAGCCCGCTCGAGTAGCAACAACAGGGCAACCGCTGAAAGCGAGGCATCTGTGTCTCGCAAGTGTACCTATAAAGATTTCATGAGTTGCCATCCAACTTAATTCAAAGGTTCAGAAGGAGTAACCGAACTAGCTCAGTGGTTTGAGTGTACAGAAACGGTATTCATGAGAAGCAACTGTCCAGATAACAGAAAGGTCACCTTTGCTATGGGGACTCTTCTAGAAGATGCATTATCGTGGTGGAACGCTACCGCCCAGACCATGGGTATGGAGGAAGCATATCAGATTACCTGGGCAGAACTGAAAACAAAAATGCTAAAGAAGTACTGCCCGCGTACAGAAATTAGAAAACTGGAGGAGGAATTCCACCAGTTGGTTGTAAGGGGGAACGATATAAGAACCTACAATAGAAGGTTCCAAGAATTGTCCACATTGTGTCCAAAAATGGTTCCGGATCTTGAAAGGACATTGGAGAAGTACGTCGAGGGACTGCCTCGGAGCATCGAGGGAAATGTCACCTTGTCAAAACCGACAACTCTGGAGGAAGCTATCACAATAGCTCAACGATTACTGGAACGGTAAATCAAACGGAGTTCTACCTCCGGAAACAATGATCACAAGCGAAGGTGTGGAAACTCGTTTTAGAGGTTACTAAAATAACAACGAGTTGACGTGATCGTTTATAGGCTCTAGGCTGTTAAGCCTTTATCTAGGATTTCTACGTTTAAAGAACAATGATAATATTGGCGGAATATTCAATGAACGAATACAATACTATCACAACAAGGTTTTGCCAAACTTTCTCTTTGTTATTAAACTGAGCCCCAATACTACTTGATCATTAGTAATACGGTTACACTCTAACAGGGATCAATGATCCTTGAGGCTAAACAAACCTAAACAACATTAGACCCCATGTCTAACGTTCCCACACACACTCTTTAAGTGCTCTTACATTTTAACACAACTTTGTGTTGTTGTAATTTGAGAGTACGAAGCACTTTGGTGTTGATTGTTTCAATCACAACCAAGACACACATTTATCTAAGGGGTATGATCTTCCTTTTATAACATAAGGAGATCATTACAAACTTGATAAGTCTTTAGTCATCCACTTGCTTTTACATGTGTCAAGTCAATAAGATACAACTTGTATCTTGAGTGTTCAACTTGATGAGCTTGATAAAATATCTAGATATTATATTTGTATAAACATGACTCATACAAAATAATATCTTCTTCGTTCTTATCTTTGTAGCAGCAGAGTGACTCATTGATTCAGCAGCACCTTCATTTGAACTAGCAGCAGGTTGTTACACTAGCAGCAGTCTCATTTTTTACTAGCAGTACCTTGTTGTACTAGCAGTACCTTTGTGTTGAACTAGCAGTACCTTTGAGTTTGCACTGGCAGTACCTTGCTTGTGAATCAACAGTACCTTGTTGGTCTAGCAGTACCTTGCTCTTGGACCAGCAGTACCATAAAATACACTAACAGTACCTTTCTTGAACTGGTAGTACCATGTATTTTGCTTATCATTCAGTATTCTATATGTTTCATTCTTCTTGTTTTTGTATCATCAAATCTATGAAAATATAATTCCCAACAATCTTCCCCTATTTGATGATTACAAAACAAAAACATTCTTGTACGAATTTCCCTAGACGAAGTAGAGAAATTGAGATAACTAAATCTCACCATGAATGAAAACTATACTGTCTTCCCCTTAATCTATGCTATCCACCACGTCTCTTCCCCTTTTTGTTATCAACAAATAGGAAATTTACAAATATGATCTTTACAACTACTAATTAATATTACAAATCCAATCTATCCTTCTAATATCTCAAATTAAAGATCTCTTCGGTGAGAATATACCTTGGTATATGTAGAATCTCCATATAAAATTTCAGCCCAATCCAACGGTTAACGAAGGAGTTATCGCCCTTTGAAAACAGCCCTGCAGTGAGTTACGAAAATACGAACCAGTTTCGAATTTTTCTTGTTTTTCTGCATTCTTTGACAAATCAAACCTTATTACATCCTAGACTCAGAGCCCCCCGCTCTGATACCAATTGTGGAAACTCGTTTTAGAGGTTACTAAAATAACAACGAGTTGACGTGATCGTTTATAGGCTCTAGGCTGTTAAGCCTTTATCTAGGATTTCTACGTTTAAAGAACAATGATAATATTGGCGGAATATTCAATGAACGAATACAATACTATCACAACAAGGTTTTGCCAAACTTTCTCTTTGTTATTAAACTGAGCCCCAATACTACTTGATCATTAGTAATACGGTTACACTCTAACAGGGATCAATGATCCTTGAGGCTAAACAAACCTAAACAACATTAGACCCCATGTCTAACGTTCCCACACACACTCTTTAAGTGCTCTTACATTTTAACACAACTTTGTGTTGTTGTAATTTGAGAGTACGAAGCACTTTGGTGTTGATTGTTTCAATCACAACCAAGACACACATTTATCTAAGGGGTATGATCTTCCTTTTATAACATAAGGAGATCATTACAAACTTGATAAGTCTTTAGTCATCCACTTGCTTTTACATGTGTCAAGTCAATAAGATACAACTTGTATCTTGAGTGTTCAACTTGATGACTTGATAAAATATCTAGATATTATATTTGTATAAACATGACTCATACAAAATAATATCTTCTTCGTTCTTATCTTTGTAGCAGCAGAGTGACTCATTGATTCAGCAGCACCTTCATTTGAACTAGCAGCAGGTTGTTACACTAGCAGCAGTCTCATTTTTTACTAGCAGTACCTTGTTGTACTAGCAGTACCTTTGTGTTGAACTAGCAGTACATTTGTGTTTGCACTGGCAGTACCTTGCTTGTGAATCAGCAGTACCTTGTTGGTCTAGCAGTACCTTGCTCTTGGACTAGCAGTACCATAAAATACACTAACAGTACCTTTCTTGAACTGGTAGTACCATGTATTTTGCTTATTATTCAGTATTCTATATGTTTCATTCTTCTTGTTTTTGTATCATCAAATCTATGAAAATATAATTCCCAACAGAAGGCTAGATGATCGTGGACCCACCACCCACAACAACAACAACAGGAACAACAACAACAACCGTAACTACCAACAGAATCACAACAACCACCACCACCAACAAAATCGCAAACAGGAAGCTGCCAAAGCTTATGTTGCTACACCCACTGAAGAAAGAGTTTATATCAAAACACTACCCCAGTGCAACCGATGTAAACTACATCACACTGGGCCTTGTCGTGCAATTTGCGGAAAATGTTCAAAAGTGGGCCATAAAACTAATGACTGCAGAGCCACGAGTGCAAATTTATAGCCGGTAGCAATAGTGTGACACGGGTGTGGCGAGAAAGGGCACTACAAAAACCAATGCCCAAAACAAAATGCAAATCAGAACAACGTTGCTCGTGGGAGAGCGTATGTACTCGGTGACGGAAATGCACCACAGGACCCCGGCGTCGTCACGGGTACCTTCTTACTAAACTAACAAAGTGCTAAAATATTATTTGATTCTGGAGCTGATAAGAGCTTTGTGGTCTACTTCATTTGCTTCACTGCTTAACATTGCCCCAGTATAACTAGACACTACGTACGAAATTGAAATAGCTAACGAAAACCTCATAGGCACCAATACAATAACCCAAGGTTGCACCCTAACATTTCTAAACAAACCTTTTCCCATTGATCTCATGCCTATTCAACTCGGTAGCTTTAACGTCGTTATTGGCATGGATTGGTTATCCAAGCACCATGCTAGAATCATCTGTGACGAGAAGGTCGTCTAAATTCCACTTAATGGTGAAATTCTTATCGTTCGTGGTGATCACAGTAAAACCCGACTTAACATTATCTTGTATATCAAGACGATGAAGTATATGAACAAGGGATGTCATGTGCTTTTGGTTTAGGTGACGGGGAATGAAAAAGAGAAACAACTTAAAGAAATTCCAGTTGTCAAAGACTTTTCTAAAGTATTTTCGGAAGATTTGCCCGGTATTCTACCAGTTCGTCAAGTAGAATTTTAGATTGATTTAGTGCCTGGAGTAGCACCAGTTGCAAAAGCACCTTATCGGTTGGCATCTTCTGAAATGAGAGAATTATCTGAGCAGTTGAAAGAACTATCAGATAAAGGATTTATCCGACCAAGTTCATCACCTTGGGGAGCTCCGGTCTTATTTGTCAAGAAGAAAGACGGAACATTCCGAATGTGTATTGATTATAGGGAGTTGAATAAACTCACCGTGAAGAATCGATATCCATTGCCCAGGATTGATGATTTGTTTGACCAGTTATAGGGAACGAGTGTCTACTCAAAAATTGATCTGAGATTGGGATATCATCAGCTAAGAGTCAGGGAAGAATACATTCCCAAAACAGCCTTTAGAACGCGGTACGGACATTACGAATTTCAAGTAATGCCATTTGGTCTCACCAATGCACCTGCAGTGTTCATGGACTTGATGAACCGAGTATGCAAACCATACTTGGACAAATTTGTGATCATGTTCATAGATGACATGCTAATCTACTCACGCAGCAAGGAAGAACATGCTGAACACTTGAGAACCATTTTGGAGTTGCTCAAGAATGAAAAGTTATACGCTAAATTCTCCAAATGTGATTTTTGGATTCCAACGGTACAATTTCTTGGCCATATTATCAACAGTTAAGGTATCCACGTAGACCCTGCCAAGATTGAGGCGGTTAAAGGTTGGGCATCTCCTACAAACCCAATAGAGATTCGTCAATTTTTAGGTCTCACTGGTTACTACAGAAGGTTCATAGAAGATTTTTCAAAGATCGCAAAGCCTTTAACAGAATTGACTCAGAAGAACAAGAAGTACATCTAGGAAGAAAAACAAGAGTCAGCTTTCCAACTCTTGAAACAAAAACTCTGTGAAGCACCCATCTTAGCACTACCCGAAGGAAGTGAAGACTTTGTAGTGTATTGTAATGCGTCACATCACGGTTTAGGCGCAGTACTAATGCAAAGAAGCAAAGTAATAGCCTATGCTTCTCGACAGCTCAAGAAGAACGAAGAAAACTACACCACTCATGATCTAGAATTAGGAGCAGTGGTCTTCGCTCTTTAGATATGGAGACATTACTTGTACGGTACCAAGTGTACGGTTTTCACCGATCACAAAAGTCTTCAGCACATCCTGGATCAAAAGGAGCTGAACATGAGACAGCACCGATGGTTAGAGTTGCTCAACGACTACGATTGTGAAATTCGTTATCACACAGGGAAAGCGAATGTTGTGGCTGATGCCTTGAGCAGAAAAGAACGGATCAAACCTCTCAGAGTACGATCTCTGGGAATGACCATTTGTTCACCACTTACATCACAAATCCTCATAGCCCAATCTGAAGCTCTCAGGGAAGAGAACAGACCCCATGAGAAAATTTACGGTATGCCAGAGAATGAAAATGTTTTGTAAAAAGATCAGACGGAATGCTGTGTTTCAAAGAAAGAAGTTGGGTTCCTCTCTACGGAGGTATACGTGATCTCATCATGCATGAATCCCACAAATCCAAGTACTCCATTCACCCGGGTTCTGACAAGATGTATCAGGATCTCAAGAAGATTTATTGGTGGTTAAACATGAAAGCCGACATCGCCGAGTATGTTGAGAAATGTTTGACTTGTTCAAGACTCAAGGTAGAAAGTCAAAAGCCGTCGGGATTGCTTGTACAACCTAAGCTACAAGTATAGAAATGGGAAATAATTACTATGGACTTTATAACCAAGTTACCAAGGACGTCAACTGGATTGGACACCATCTGGGTCATCATTGATCGTCTCAGCAAGTCTGCTCATTTCCTACCAATCAAGGAAACTGAAGAGATGAGCACTCTCGCACAGTTGTATCTAAAGGAAATAGTGACTCGACATGGAGTTCCAATCTCCATTATCTCAGATAGAGATAGCTGATTTACTTCTAGATTTTGGAAGACTCTACAAAAAGCTCTTGGTACATGTTTAGATATGAGCACCGCTTATCACCCTTAAACTGATGGGCAAAGTGAAAGAACAATCCAAACCTTAGAAGACATGCTCCGGGCATGTGTCATAGACTTCGGAAAAGGTTGGGATAAACACTTGCCATTGGCTAAATTTTCCTACAACAACAGTTACCATGGCAGCATCAGAGCAGCACCATTTGAAGCACTTTATGGTCGAAAGTGCAGATCGCCTGTTTGTTAGGCTGAAGTGGGTGACATACAACTCACAGGACATGAACTGATACACGAAACAACGGAAAAGATATTTAAGATCAGGCAGCGACTACAAGCCACTCATGACAGACAAAAGAGTTACGCCGATGTGAGGCAAAAACCCATGGAATTCCAGGTTGGAGACAGGGTTATGTTAAAAGTTTCCCCATGGAAGGGAATGGTATGCTTTGGAAAGCGTGGAAAATTAAATCCAAGGTACATTGGACCATTCAAAATCCTGGAAAGGATTGGTCCAGTTGCTTATAAACTTGAACTCCCAGAGGAACTCAGTAAAGTACACAACACATTTCACATATCGAACTTAAAGAAATGTCTGTCAGATGAAAATCTTGCCATCCCCATGAAAGAAATCCGACTTGATGACAAACTCGTATTTACAGAGGAACCAGTGGAAATAATGGACAGAGAGGTGAAACAGCTAAAACAAAATCGTATTCCCATTGTCAAAGCTCGATGGAATTCCAAGCGAGGACCATAGTATACATGGGAACGTGAGGACCAAATTCGTGACAAATACCCACATTTATTTCCATAGACAACCCTAACAACTATCTTAGACTTTAATTCCGGGACGGAATTTTGTTTGACGGGTAGGTACTATAGCAACCTGTAAAATTCCCTAGTGATTTGTCAATGTTAATCAAGTGTTAATTACCATTATAGTTCAGTTAACCATTTTTACGAGCAAAATTTGAAAACTTTGTTTATTACATTTCAATAATTCAAACACGTTGTTACGTGATTCACAAATACCTTGGAACGAGCTCACACACGAACCATGGCGAATCCAATACACGAATAATAAACCAAACGGATCCTTATACAATTTCTTGGCCCAATTCTGAGCCTGTTACTATTCAAGCCCAATCCAAAATTCATATTTCTCTTTATTTCACCCCAACCAACACAAGAACGCTTGGCCTCGATATCTTGTGATTTCAACATACAACCTAGACAACTTTTTACATGGTTCGATTCCCCACATTCCAAGGATTCAGGAATGACAAATCTCACTTTCTAGATCGAACATTTAGTAATTAAACGAGACTCAAAGTAAACCTCATTCGACACAAGTACAACTCATTCAAGTATGAACCAATGTCAACTAAACTATATTTTACCTATGTGTTTTACATTGTTCTTGGCATAAGGACTTCTAAAAACATTTTCACACCCTTCTTAACTCACTTGGTCACGTTAAATAGTTGGTTGGACCCTTTGGTATATCGAAGAAATACATACACATGCAACTTGACCTATAATCGAACCAACACACAACCTTCCCTTCCTAATATCCATAAAATCAAGTACTAGGCTACTATTATTCACTAAATCCTATCTAAATCTCTGCTATATGTCCAATCAAACCCAATTTGAGCCCTTAAAATACATTAAACTCCTATTCATACATGCATATATACGTATAACATACACATACTCCCCTTTCACCCATAAACTCATTTCACAGTCAAACTTATACTCACACATATTTCTCCAAAGAGTTTACTCTCTTGCCGAAGAGATCAAGGACCATTCTCTAGTTGTTCGAACCTTTTCCAAGTTAAAAACATTGCTCTCGATTCCCTTGTGATCATCCTAGCAAATTATGTGCTTATCTTCCGAGTTCTAGTCCATTTAAACGTATATCTCACCACCTTTTTGGTGTAGTAAGCATTTGAACTCAATTTCCATTCATTCTTATGGTTTTCAATATTTCATGCATCGTATATATATTCCATTCGATCATTTCAAGCTTTCCTTTATTATTTTTGTTTTCTCGTATTCATTTTACGTATTGCATATTGACCTCCTATTCATGGATGGCTAGAAAATCATGTTATACATTCATTCAACCTTGATTTCTCCATTTTAAGGCTTAACGAGACACCATTTCATCTCATATTACATATCGTATGTTTATAGTTCATTATATCATTGTGGAACATTTATTTTTGTCGATAAGGATTTGTCCCATAAAATCCATTTTACACGTACAACATATCGAGTAAAAGGCTTGATTCATTTCTCTACAACCTCAACTAATAAGTTGTTAAGATAAGCTCATTTGATAAGCTCTAAAAAGTCCTTTTATAACTTCAAAGCTATCGCTATTCGAAATAGTCATAAAACTCGCATTTTATTTGAGTGGGTTTTTAAGCCCAACAAGCTTAAAATAAGCACTATCGATAAGAAATTCAAATAAGCTGTTTTGTAATGTTTTTAAGTCCATAAAATAAGCCCAAAACCAGGCCCAAAACATTCGAAAACTCATTGGATCACATTTTCTTAATGGGCCTGTTTTGTACAAGTTAAAGCCCAATAAGCACTAAATAAGCTCTTTTTGGTAATAAGCAGTTTCATAAAACTCAAATAAGCTATTTGAAGCTTATACAACTCTCGGAAAACTTAATACATCGTTTTTGTGAACTTTGGACTTAATTTGCAAATATTTGTACAAATCGGATTAAAAGTGCAACCTTCACATAATTATGTTTTAAACTGTCATTTTCATAAGTTAAAGGTAGAAAATGTTCATCCAGTAAACAGAAGTCATAAAAAGTCATATTGGAACCTTTTTGGACTAAAAGTGTAAATATAACTAACCAAGGACTAACGGTGCAAAAGTTACTCCGTTAGGGTTAAAAGTGTAAATTTCTTTTAAGTTCAGGGACCATTCAGTAACATTATTTCATACATATTTCCATTACATGTTTTACACATTTTCATGCATAAGGGCCATTTTTACAATTCGTACAACATATTCAATTACGTTACGTTTATATATATTTATATAACGAATTCTAACGAATAACTTAACGTATCATTCAACCACTTTCGAGGAAACGATATTTATGGATTCAATAACATAAAAACAAGATAATATTATATATAATATTATTTTTTGAACTTTATGCATTTTAAACATATCATTCACTCTCATCATGAACCAAATCGTTATCCGATGCATTTTCACAATCACTATTTGTATTAAGTCAAAACTATCGAAATCTCAGACTTCCCTATTATTCAGGTCGTGTGTTGGAGCCGCTCGCATAATACATTTGATTTCACATTCACCTTTGCCAATTAAACTCAAGGTGAGTTCATAGTCCCACTTTTATCTTTCGCATACTTTCAAATACATGGGGAGATACATGCTACAAAATAGAACACAAGTATTTTTTGTATGCTACACCTGATTGATATTGCCTAAGTTACCACTATTTCCAAAATCCCCTCACATTAGAACCATTAATCACTTGCGAGTGAACGCGAATATAGTGAATAGATCTATTGGAGGCGGACTGCCTATCTGAACTAGTGCCGGATGGATAGCCTTAGTTGCTAGCCGGATTAGTCGAATGCACTGTATTTGAAGGAAATAGGAAGATGGCAATCTCCTACACGAGGGCCATAAATCACACCATTAATTTGGTGTTTTCACACCGTTTCACGGTACACTGTTAACGTTTGCGTGTCATGAGACTTAGGGCAATATATCCAACTGCAATATCACTATTTCAAATATGATTGTAATTCACATGCAATTATAGACTTGTGTTCAAACTGATTACAATTACAAACACTATGATTTCACTCAACAATTTTGTTGACTTTTAGCATGTTTATTTCAAGTAATTAACGGAGCATTCAAGGCACGGAGTGGGCATTAAACTTATGGTTTTTGGTGTTAAATAAATTATGTCATACATTTCAAACTACTACACTTTTTGCTTCAACTTTGACCGCAAATATTTTTGTTTATATTCTATAACACTTGATATAAAATATATAAATAAATTTGATTTTAAACGAACTTTTCAATGATATAACTTTCATCAAGTATTATATAATACAAACAAAAATATTTACGGTCAAAGTTGAAGCAAAAGACTTTGAAAGTCAACACTGGACAACTAAAATGGGACGGAGGGAGTATTACAACATTGAAATTTCACTTTTGTATCTGAATTATTAAATGAATGGCAACAACTTTTAAAACGCCTCTTTTGAGCCATTTTCTATGATTATGACTATGATCCTCCCAGTAATACCCCTATTAGTCTTCCGCTGTTAACTCAAAATTTAGGGGGTGTTACAATTCATTCCTATTTCCATACAGGGATTTCAGGTTGCACTAGTAATCCAGACGGTTTTTGATGTTGAGCCTTAACTTTAGAACAATTTAAACATTTACCGACATATAGTGCAATATTCGCCTTCATTTTAGGCTACCAATATACTTTCTTAAAATCAAGAGACATCTTATCAGCTCCGGGATGAATAGAGTACTTGGACTTATGTGACTCGTGCATAATTAACTCTCGTATCCCACCATAGAGTGGTACCCAGCTTCTATCCTTGAAGCATAATACTCCATCTGATCTCTTTACAAAGCCATTTTCATTTTCTGGCATATCGTAGAGTTTTTCTCTTGGTCGGTTTTCTTCCTTGAGTGCCTCAACCTGAGCCTCGAGGATTTTTGATGGTAGAGGTGAAATGATCGTCATTCCTTGTGATCTGACTCTCAAGGGTTTAAGTCGTTCTTTCCGGCTAAGAGCATCCGCCACAACATTGGCTTTTCCCAGGTGATAACGAATCTCACAATCGTAATCACTGAGTAATTCTAGCCATCTATGTTGTCTCATGTTCAACTCTTTTTGGTCTAGGATATGTTGCAAGCTTTTGTGGTCCGTATACACTGTACACTTAGTGCCGTACAGGTAATGTCTCCCTGTCCTAAGAGCAAATATAACTGCTCCCAGTTCTAGTTTATGGGTTGTGTAGTTCTTTTCGTGTGTCTTGAGTTGACATGATGCATAAGCAATCACCTTCTGTCTCTGCATCAAGACAACCCCTAAACCTTTGTGCGAAGCATCGCAGTATACGACAAAGTCCTCGCTTCCTTCAGGTAAGGCCAATATGGGTGCACTACACAACTTCTCTTTGAGTGTCTAGAATGTCTCTGCTTCAACTTCAACCCAGACGTACATTACGTTTTTCTGAGTTAGGGTGCTTAGGGGTTTGGCTATTTTGGAGAATTTCTCGATGAACCTCCGGTAATAATCAACAAGTCCTAAGAATTGACGTATCTCGTTTGGTGTTGTTGGTGGCGCCTAATCCTTAATATATTCAATTTTCGCAGGATCCATGTGAATGCCCTAACTTTCAATCACGTGACCGAGAAATTGTACAATGGAAATCCAGAAGTCACATTCGAGAATTTTGCGAACAATTTCTCTTTTTTGAGCAATTCCATAATCATCTTGAGATGTGTAGCAACCGGCATTTTAGGGCAATGCTTGTTCATAAAACTTGAAACTATTTGTGACAACCGATGATTTTCAGTACTCATTTTGATAATAAGATATATTTATTATTACCTATTTTTCATTTACGGATAATTCTGAACTCATTTGATTTGAAAATGAGAAGTTATCGCATAAACCGTAAAAACCGACACACAACGCATACCGGCACAACCGCAACTCAATAAACATTTTTATGATATTGTGATATTATTGTGAGATATTAGTCGTATAAATACTCGTTTTTCGTGAAAAAATTAATTTAATAACAATGGCATTATTTTCGCGTCCTAAATCGAGCGTTATCGAGCCTAAACGAGTCCCGACTCACAAAAACAGAAAAATTACAAGATCGGTCCATATGGTGATATTACCCTCGCGCCCCTCTAATTCCCATCACTTGTCACATTTTCTAAAAGCTTTTCATATGTAGTTATAAAACAATTAGGGTTTTCATTTTGATATCATAACTTCATAAGTCAAACCCTAAAACACTCTCTCCCTCCTCCCTTCTCTTCCTAGCCGCCACACCACCACTGTAATACCCTAAATTTGAAAACATGTAAAATAACCAAATTGCCCCTATAACTTTAAAATTTAATTAAAGCTTATATAAAATGCCAAATTAATCTCAAACCTTTGGTAATTAACTACATTTGAAGTAAAGCATTTTTTAGCACCATTCTAATATCTTACTTTGTACAAAAATATTTATATCACACATTAAAAGTTACATGAACCGAATTTTGTACAATATGTATCTAATTAATTTGTTTATTTAAAATATTTGAAATTAAAAGAGATAAGCACAAGTAAATTATGGAAGGTGATCAAAAATTTTGTAAATTGATTTGGTCCAACCTTTTTTGGCCGAGATTTCCTCCCCCCCCCTCACCCATTCACACGGTTTAATTATCTTTTCCTTTTCTTTTTACTAAAAACCCTAAACACACAAACAAAAACTCTCTCTATCACCATACGATTTCTGGAGCTGTGGCATAATTTTTTGATGTTCATCTAAGTGCAAGAAGGGTAGGAAAAATAATCTTAAGGTCGTGGGATAGCTGGTGTTCGCATAGGAGTTTTCTGGGTATCGTTTTTGGCTAGCGAGAGGTGCAAAACTCTCACCCTTGATCCGATCATTTTGAATCCCTTCTGGTATTTTTCTGGTACTATCTACATCACATAAGGTCTAAATAAAATGATAAACACGAATCATACACGTTAAAATAAGTCGTGGCATTTATATGTGTTAAAACGTAAAATAAAACCTATAAACGTTCATATGATTTTTCTAGGTTACGTACACATTTTATTTGAGTCTTATACATGACATGTGATTCTGGAAAAATAATGTTTGAATTAATCGAAGCTTGGATCAACTTTTGTGAATTATTTTGAAATCGGCTATAAATAAGGAAAAGGGTTAAAATTATAAAAAAACCCTAACGATTGATCTAGGGTTTATGTTTTGGTGGTAAGATCTGAACATTTAATGTGTTTTAAGGTTAATAAATAATTGTGTAATGATTACTTGAATTAGGGTTAGGGTTTGTTGATTTAAAAAGGTTACCGATTAGAAAAGAAAACAAAAGGGATGTGTTTTGTAATTTATTAAACTCGAAGGACATTTTTGTAAGTCAAATTAGACAAGGGGCAATTCGTATAAAATATAAGATGAAGGTGTCTTGTGTAAATTTTGTGAATTAAAGGATTTAAATGGTATTTTCTTAATTATGTGATTCGAATGGTATTTAATTAAAATAGAAGGGCTTATTTGTAAATTCTGGAAAACTTGAGGTCAATTCGTAAACTAAATATTGTGAAGGGTGTATTGTGTAATTTTGATCACATAAGGGCTTAATAGGAATCCGAATTTAGGGTTTTATTAAATAAAGGGACTAACTGTGTAAATGATGAAACTTAAAAGGGTAATTCGTACCATTATGTAATTCAGGGGTAAAATGTGTAATTCTGTAAAATTAAGAGATTAATGTGTAAATATAAATATGGTAAGGGTTAAAGTGTGATTTATGTAATTAAAGGGTTTATTTTGTAATTAACTTAACTAAAGAGGTATAAAGTGTAAATTGTCAAACTTAAGGGATTAAAAGTGTAATTATGTACAACCTATGAAATAAAATGAGTAACTTGTGATATTTTCCTTTTAGACCTTTAACTTTGGTGTTTTTACATTAAAACCCTAAAATATGGAAACTTGTCATAATTAGCCCTAGACTTTTATAACTTGCTAAAATAAGCTATATTTCCATAATAAGACTTAATAAATGATTTAACCTAAATTGTGATAAATTATTGTCATGCTAAATATGGAAACTTACTAATTCTGGAAACTTACTAAATCTGGAAAGTTACTATTTTTGGAAAGTTACTAAGTATGGAAAGTAAACTAAAAAGAGTAATCTGAACTTAGAATCCTTTTGGTAATTCTGTCCTCTACTCCTTTAGGTGTGAAGAAGGAGGCGTCGTGATTCTGTTCCGTATTTTCTTTATTGTTTGCTTGCTTGCTAATAAGGTACAGATACTCTGCCCTTTTTCAGTAAGGGTGTCTTATTCCCTTGATATGATTTTGATTTTCGATTCGTTTAAGATTCCCAAAGCCATTGCTATGTTCCCTTTGTTGTGAACCCTTGATATGATCCTTTGCTTTGTATACTTTGATCTGATAAACTCTGATTTGGACTTTGGCATTACATCTGATATATCTGTTATGAACCATCTGTTATGGACCTTTGGATATGACATTCTGATTTGATTTGATATCTGACTCTTAGTTTGATACCCGAGCCAAAATATGTGACCCTAGCCATGAAGGTAACATGGCCATGTCATTGATGCACCAATGGCATGACTCTAGTGTGGTTGAGTGATGTTCCACACCGTCCCTTATCTGTTATCTGTTATGAGCTCAAGTATATATATGGCCATGATTTGTCTGCAGGGGCGTATGGATGCATCCTAGATCTGTTTTGTTTAGTGGATTATCTATATATGATTTGTTATTGTCTGGTGACTGGTGATTGTGTGCAATACACGCCTTTCACATATATCTGGGAGCTAGCTACTCCATTTGAAGAATGAGGACACCCCTCATATTATCTGATTATCTGAGAGGTCTCCCCTCTATATGATTATGATGATGTGGTTACTATATCTGATTTGTCTGGGCTCGTGGTGGATTACTATCCTATTCTGTTCATTATACCTTTACATCATTTATACCTTATGATACTTCCCCTATTGCACCAAATCTTATTTCTGTTTTGGTTATCATTACTTTGTTTATGTATCTGTTCACTGAGCTCTCGTAGCTCAGCCGCATTTCTTTTCCTGCGGCAGGTTTAGTAGGAAGCTGGGAATGAGTGGAGAATACCTTGGACTTAGAAGACCTTGATAGTCATCTGGATTAGAGTTGATTAGAAGTTATTATGTTTTAGAATTAGTAATCATCGAAAGTTTCATTTGTAACCTTGTAATTTCTGTATTTCAGTTGTAACCTTTGAAAATTCTTGTATTACTATAGATGTATGCTTTGTTTGATCTGATATGAAACCATTATCGTGATATCATAACCCTTACCGGGTTGGGGTGTTACAACCACCATGGTCGCCATCTGCTGCCGCCATCAACACCACAACTATTATCATCACCATCAACACCACTTCCGCCACCATTAAACACCACAACCATCACCACATCATCGCCATGTACCACCTGATGCCGTCGTCGCCATCCTTTTGAGTCAAGTCACACAAGAGATCGAAAGTTTAGGGCTCGGTTTTGGGTATTTATTCGCGTTTGGCTCGTGGTTTCGGTCTGTGACTTACCTCCGCCAAACCTTTCTTATCTCTTTCTCTCATCTCGTTTTGTGGTATGTCAAAACCATAACCCTCACGTTTTTGTTATACTTTTAATTTGACAAATGATTTTAATAAGTTATTAACGTTTTGGTGGAATAAAACAAGATTAAACGTGTTTTTTTTATGATTCGTGTGGTAAAACGTGATTATAAAAGGGTGTTTGATTTAGTTTTAAATCAGGTCGTGTCGACCCATACCTATCTATGGTTCAGGTTGCTGTTTTCGCGGCTATTGGTGTCGTTGTTGTTGTTGATAGTCTTGTTTTGATGTTGACCCGACTAGGGTTTTGCGTAGTGACTCACTTTGGGTACGGTTTGGATTTGGATGAGCTTATTCATTTTGTTTCGTTTTACTCATTTGAGGTCTTGGATCTGGATATAATTAATTTTCATGTTTACTTCTTGTGTTGTTTTGATTTGGTATATTGAGGTAGTCAAGAGAGTGTTTGTTTGTTTGTTTTTTTTTTCGAGCTTATGGTTGTTTTGGCTTAATATTTAATTGGTATTTAAATTGGTTAAAGCTTATTACTATTAGTTTATTTGAGGTTAATTGAGTTAACGGACGAACTTATTTCGTTTATGTTGATGTATTGATCATTGGTTAGTTACGGATACGTTTTGGATTGTCACTTGGATCGGATTATATATATAATACGGATTAAACACATGTAACGGTTAACAGACTAAAAGACTTGGGTTGAAATCGGACTATTGGACTATTTATCGGACTTAATATTTTGGGCTTAACAAACTTATAGTGGACTTGATTTAATGGACTTAACATTAGACTAAATTATTAATGTACTGCTAATGAGTCATAAAGCCCGATAACTATTAAACACATTGATTATATCTAAAATTAGTTTATTAGTTAAACTTAACTAACCGGATGTTTAAATTGGTTAAAGATATTGATGAAAACGTGTTTGGATAACGAGCACGTATATAATGTTGATTTGGAAGTTGTCGGAAAATATTGATTTGGGAAAATTGATTTTATTAAAGTCTTTTGACTTGAAAATGTTTGGTAAACGATCGGGTCATGCCAAAATTTTATAAGATACCTAAACTTATAATTATCTTATCTCAAAAACTCTTTTATTATAAAACCTGACAAAAGACGAATAACTTAAGACAAAAAGGCGCGTGCATTGGACATATACATCGTGTCCCTCCTTCTTTTGGGGAGATGTTCTATTTACGAGTGTAGTTTTATTTGATGTAACGCCCCATCATTTAATTTATGTGTTAAAAACTTGTATTTTCTTATAAAATATAAATGTCCTAATTAAATTATTGGGATCACTAGGTAAATGCCGAAACTTTACTATTGACTTATTTTCTTACTTATTTTTCTTTATTTATTTCTTGCTATTTCTTTTATTTATTTTTCTCTATATATACTACAAATTGAATATAGTATACTTTGGCGTGTGTTTTGTGTCGAGATTATTCTTTCATTTCTTCTTTGGCGTGAGTTGTATTTCGAGTCTGTGTTTCATACCACCACACGAAACAATAATACTAGACTTTTTTTTTTTACAATTAATGATACGAGTATTCCACGAAAACGAAAACACTTTGTCTTTTGAAAACTCATAGGTATTATAATATTTTTAGAGGACATTTTCTGAGATAAACTATATATTTAGGTTGTGTCGAGCTTGCACCGTGGTGCCCTACTACTTGATACTGTTTGTGTTACCTTGTTCTTCATTGCTAAGGTGAGTTCTCGTAGCCCCTTTTTCATTATGTTTTCCTTGGGGGAAAATGGTACTCAAATGATATTTTGACTGTTTTCATGTTGTGATACATCGTTTTCATGTTTTTGGACATATATGTGTGATGATGCGATTATGTGCTATAAAATGTTTTGCTCTGTGTGTACATGCAAATGCGCAACTGTTAACTATGTTGAGAGCCGAAGCATTATGATAGATCTATCAGGGTAGCTCCCCACTGTGTACTATTTATGTGTGTGACATCATGGTAGGTTCAGTTGGCGCGACACTGTTACTGTTTTACTAAAGTGCTTGTAATTGGTATTCATGTGCACTATTGTCCTACACTTCATTATTCACAGCTTCGTGGTTTAAATTTTAAACCTACGAGCTCACCAACATTATGTTGACGTTTTCTAGTACCATTTTCAGGTGGATCATTATTAAAGTATTTGAAGGCACATTTATTAGAGTCAGACCATTTGATACTTGCTATTATGTTGTCAAAATGACAAGATTTCAAAAGAGACATATTTCCCTTTCAAATTTGGTCAAAGAATGTTTTGTAAACTATTACTATAATAATTGTAAGGTATGAATCTATGATGTTATGCGATGTGCCTTTCTCAGTTACATCCCGCGTTTCCGCCTTTGACGGGGTGTGACAAGGTGTTTCTCATGTTCCTCCTTGTTCTTTGAGTAGATCAGGATGTCATCTATGAACACTATCACAAATTTATCCAAGTATGGTTTGCACACCCAGTTCATAAGGTCTATGAATTCTGCTGGCGCGTTTGTCAAACCCTATGGCATTACTTAGAACTCGTAGTGTCCGTATCGAGTCCTGAATGATGTTTTCGAAATGTCTTCTTCTCGAACATGTAGTTGATGGTATCCGGATCGAAGGTCGATCTTTGAATATACGCTAGAACCTTGAAGTTGATCGAATAGATCATCAATTCTAGGAAGTGGGTATCGGTTCTTTATTGTTAAATTGTTCATCTCTCTATAGTCGATGCACATCCAAAAGGTTCCATCTTTCGTCCTGAGGAATAGAACAGGAGCTCCCAGTGTGAGAAACTAGGCCTGATGAAACCTTTCTCTTAGAGTTCTTTTATTTGTTTCGACAGTTCTTGCATCTCTGAAGGAGCTAATCAGTATGGTGCCCTTGCCACGGGTGCAGCTCCCGGAACTAAGTCAATTTGGAACTCGAGTTGCCTTGCTGGTGGAAGTCCAAGCAAGTCCTCGGGAAAGACTTCAGGAAAAAGCACAACTGGCACGTCTTCTAGGCGTTTTTCTTCAGGCTCCTTCTTTTTCTCCATGAATTGTGCTACAAAGAGATGACATGCTTTCTCAATGTACTTCTAAGTTTTGGTGCACGATATGATGTTCAATCGAGATGCACCTCTACGGTCGCTCCTATCTCCTTGTACCTCCAAGATTTCGTCACCGTAAGGTATACAGACAATCTTCTTGTCGCAAATGATATTAGCACGGTACATAGATAACCAAACCATATCAATGATGTCCTCGAAGCTTCCAAATGAAACTGGCATGAGGTCGATGTTGAATGGGTAGTTTAGCAGGTTTAGAGTATTTTCTTGAAGAATGGTGTTGATTGCTACTAGCAATCAGTTGGTTGACTCAGTAGTGTACTTAGTATCCAACACAAATGTTATGATTTTGATTAAGAAACTGGATGTAATCGTCGTAACAATTGACATAGATGCTTTAAAGTGAGAGCATATTTCAGTTACACATGGGGTTATGAGTCATTTGGAAGCTATCGAATTTAGAGGTTGTCTATTTGACAATAAGATTTTTTAGAGCCACAAGAAATAAGGGAAAACGTGATGTTATGAGGTTGGTTTCCGTAAGTAGTCTTAAGGTTGTAATCGTTAGTGATATCGTTGTTGGTGGCTACGCTTGTTGATGAGTTGCCTTACGATGGATAGTGGTGTAGCTTGTATTCTCATATTAGAATGTGATGTGGGGTAAGGCTGAATTTATGTGGTAAGGTTGTGTAAAAGTCTACCTGGTTACGGTGTTTACTAGTGCGAATGCCCATAAGTTGCACTACTTTTATGTACTCACACATGCGAGTTTTTGATTTCGAAAATGGAAATAGAAAACTTGACCTTTGATAAAAATTTAAGGCAGCCATTCCTATCATAGTATGGTTCTACCTAAATTATACATAGGTGATCAGGCTTTGTATAATCAAGGTCCAATGATGCAATGCTGGGTTTAGTTTGAAAACATATCGGTTATTCTGTTTATGAGATAGTAGCCAAATTAGTTTGCAAAGGAGCAAAACTAGTTCACAGAGTGATAGCAGATTAGTTTGTCAAATGATTTTGCAAAACATTTTATAGGACAATAGGAAACAATTTATTATTTGCAAGATAGTAGTAAAGTTGCAATTTGGTTTGTGATAAAACAGTTCATAGGATGACATCAAAATGGTTTGTAAAGCAACCGCGAAATAGTTTGTAAGGTGATAGCAATGCAATTTATTGTTTTATAGAACAGTGGCTAAAGTAGTTCGCAAAGGAACAAAATAGTTCATAAGACCATAGTAGGACTTGTGGGATAATTGTTACATAGTTTACAATATGCTAGTGAACCGTTGTTGGTTTATGAAATAGTGATAAGGTATCCAATCAGTTTATTACATAGTAATAAAATAGTTTGTAAAATGGTGACCACAATAGTTTGTAAGATAAGTGGTAAAATATGGAGTGCAACGGGCGACGATTGATACATTTAGTTGATATGGGGTTTCAGATAGTTGTGAGTCAAATAAGCTTACAACTTGTTAGGAATATAAATATTCTTATGAAGACTCGGTCACCCCGAGTATCTATTAGCATTAAGTAGCTCGTAGGATTATTAGTATTATTAGTATTAGTTTAGTTATAGTAGTATTTGTGGAGTTGGGTTGGGTCTTTACCCACTGTCAGCTCACTCCACAGCCCACACGGGGGCGTTTAACCTTGTAGTATAAATACCCCTTCCCACACATGGGAAGGGTTGGAGCTTTTCATCATCTTAATCTAATATACACATTTTCTCTCTCTAGAAAACTCTCAACTCTTCTCTTTCTCTCTCTAGAAATCGAGTTGTGGAAAACTAGAAGGGGGGTTGAATAGTTTTACGTCGTTTTAATTTAATTATGAAAAACTTAGTTTACCTTTTAAAAGCTTAGATTCAAGTTTATATTAAAAATGATACTTGAAGAATATTACTAAATATATGTGTATCATTGGATGTGGGTTGTTTGTGGTTTGAATCGATAAAGGGTTATTCTTTTGTGCTAAGAAAGATCCTTACTGCTTATTTTGGGGATTTGTGTGCTTATCTCATAAGCCTTGGGCAAAGTTTTGTAGTTTATTCGAAAGTTAGAAAAGTTGTTCTTGGTTGCGTTTTGTCAAATTTCTTGACTGCTTTTTGTGTTTTAAAGACAAGGAAAGCGACTTGTGAATGCGACTTGTGGTCCACAATTTGTTGGCTGGTGGTTGAGATTTGATACTCCTTTGCTGCGATTTGTTCTTAAAAGTAAAAAACTTGTTGCGTTTGGCCTGGTTTTGTACTTAAAAGGAAAAAAACTTGTTGCGTTTTGGCCTAGTTTGATACATGCGGTTTGGATTTTAACTAAAACGGGAAAGTGACAAAACAAGTGAAAGTGACTATACTATCTGTTGCGGTTTGTCTCTTTGCTCCTGCGATTTGACATTTTTATTGTTAGTTATAAAAATGTACTAAATTGAGTATAAAAATAATAGTTAAAATGTTAAATAAAAAAAAATAACAAAAAGTGTAAACAACAAGATTCAAACTCGGGTCTCTCGGGTAAATAACCGGCGTGTTACTTGTCAGGCTAGGGCCCGTATTCAGTTAAACATTACAACCGCTTTTCTTAAATCCCAGTTCAAGCTTTAAGGATATGGGCTTATGTGTAAAAAAATTAAATAATCTAGGTGTCAACAGCCAGGTTCGAACCCGGTTCTGATGTGGAACAAGGTAAGCAACATACCACAGGACTACTAGTCCTTTGGTTTTAAAACTTGCAACACCTTTGTATTTATCGCCAGTTATTAACTGTTTTCAATTTGTTACATTCTCATACAGTGAATACTGAGCGTGTGTTTGCATTTGTGTTAAGATTTCCAAAACTGTTTTGTGAGCAAGAAATAAGCTCATGGCTTTCAAATAAGCACTTAGTTAGGAGTACGAATAAGCACAAAATAAGCACTTCGGCTTATTTTGAACTCTCGACTAAGATTTCAAACGAGAAAAAAAACACTAAACCGATTAGTTTTCAAGTTTAATAAGTCCATTTTATGTCTAATAAGATATACGATTTATGAAATAAGCTCTTAACACGAATAAGCTCACAATAAGCTAATGGCCACGGTTTGGGCCTTGAGGCCCATAATGGGTTCGGTTTGGTTTTAATATAAAACCATATTAGAAAAGAGTTTTATAACTAGTATATAAGTCTTTTTACTTGACAATAATCTATATAAAGCCATCGATAAGTAATAATACGAGTAAGCACTTTTTCGCGAGAACCAAGAAAGTTGTTTACATGTAAGGTTTTTTTTTTTTTTTTTTTTTTTTTTTTTTTTTTTTTTTTTTTTTTGTCGTTTTAGTTTTTCGAAAGCCACATACATCCAACATTAGCTTCTTAAGTGGGTCGAATGAGCACAAGTTTATAAAGCTTATTAGTGTTAAGATATTTCAAGGTAACCACACAAGTTCTTTTTAAACACAATAAAATCTATTTTTTATAAGTTGCATGCATGTATGTATAAATATGTATATGAATGTCAGGTGTATTATCATTTAACATGCAAAGTAAGACTTTAAACATAAAATTATAACAAGTTTAGGCCACGAAATCCTTACAGTGGTGAATGAGGGTTCGAGTGGAAAGGTGGTGAGTGAACCAAGAGCAAAGATTTCAACCCAAACTTTTTAACGCAATACTCCAATGCTAACCCCAAATTACCCAACACTATCTCCAAGCTAACCAAAACCTTTTTGCTTGCTTTCGAATGAGTTCAAATGATAAGTGTGTGTGTTTTTGCTCAAG